>PVJL010001961.1:0-223979 GCA_004026885.1 Lyroderma lyra | reverse complement strand
GTAAAACACAGCGACTCCTCCTCTTTCCCCACTGGTCCTGCCTCGCCCTGGCTATTTGTAGGGAGATAGAGAAAAGGTTATTTACTTCATTTTTTTCACTTGGACCCCATACAGAGCAGAGAATGGGTCTGAAGCCATTATCATCAATACAGCCCATCGAAGTGCCATCCCATACACCACGACTGCCCCCCGTGCCAGCACAGCGACCAGGGGTAAGGAGGCAGCGAAGACCGAGTCCTTGCCCGACACCAGCCTCCGTGTAACGTCAGAACCAGCTTAGGTACGGACACTGCCGCGCCGGCGACACCCCCGGGGTCTGGATGTGACGCTGGGGGCGGGGAGGAGCTTCGGCGAGCACTGCTAGGCCCTGGGACTCCGAAGGCTTGTAAAGCAGAGGCTGAGTCACAGAGGAGGGCAGAGCAAAACTTAGCAAAGAAAAGAGAGTTTAAAAGAGGAGAGATAAACGGGGTGCCGAAAGGAGAAGATAAAATAAAACCTGCGTGTCAAAAGGAGAGGCACATCGAAACGGAGACGGGCCGCATCAGCCTCGGGGAGAGAGTGCCAGGAGAGTGGGGACCCACCTGTTGGGAAAGGAAACTCAGGTGACAAGGTCAGGGGCCTCGTCACGGAGGAGGTGGGGCTTCCTGAGTACATGGATCCAGAGGAGACCCCACGGAACCTGAGAAGTACCAAAGCCCCGTGCAACCCCTCTCCCTGGGCAAGCTCCCTGTTCACCTCCCACCGCTGTCACCACACCGGCCCGTGGGATTCCAGCCGAGGACTGCGACAGAGCCTCAGTGCTCTGCCTTCCCGCGGCCTCCTTCGATCCTGCACCGTCACCAAGCAAGGGTGCGTGGAGCCCGTAGGTGCCGAGGCTGAGTGAGGCGCCGGGCGTGCCCGGTGAGCAGGAGCCCGGCCGCCTGCAGCCGGCCATTCCGGGAGGGAGACGGCAGTGAGCGAGCACGCACGTGCACGAGCCAGAGCAGCTCGGCAGGTGGTCGGAGCCACAGAGACAGTGAACTCGGGCTTTGCTGACAGAAGGTGAGGCCGGAGGCCAGTGGGCCACCCAGGATGTGGTTCGGGAAAGGCTCTCTGAGGCGAGACACCTGAGCAGAGACCTGGTGCGAAGGAACTGGCCCTGAAGGAACCTGGGTGGGGCGACCCGAGCAGAGGGCGCAGCACCTGCAAAGCCTCTCAAGTGGGAAGAGCTGGACAGACAGGAGGAATGGGGAGAGGGCCGACGTGAAAGGGCGTGAGCAATGAGAAGGGGGCCACCAGGTGAGCAGGCAGAGAGGAAGCGGTCAGGTCACGAAGATTCTGCCACGGAGGTGGCTTTGAGACCAAATTCATGGGAAGCCGTTGTTAGAGAATTTAGGAGTGAAAGGTTGTGGCCTGATGTTCTTTTTCAATGTGACACTAGCTGCTGCATGGACAATAGAGTGCAAGGACCGGAATCAAGCAGACAGAACAGCATGCTACATGTCTCAAATGGGAGAGGACAACGAGGAAGGAAAGGACTGCTGGGCAGTTTGGGGCGGGGGGTCAGGGAGCTCCATCAGCGATCAGGACACCAGCAGCTGCTAGAAGTCTGGGAGGCTGTTCCCGGGGGCCTCCGTGGCCTGGAATGCCACCAGAGAGGGTGATGCACGGGATGGCTGGGAGCCTGCGACCACGTCACAGGAGCGGGCCTGGCTTCACTCCCCACCAGCCTCCCAAGGCTCCCAAGAACCCTCCGGCTCCTGGGCAAAACCTGCCTAGCATCCTGCCAGCAGGGAGTCTGAAACTTGAGGTCCCCACACTTTCAGCCGTACAGAGAAGAGGGGTGGCTTCGTGCTGTCACTGGACTCTCCGGCATGGTGGACGAGAACGGACCAGTGAGGGTCCACATGGCAGATGACAGTGACTCGGATGAGAGTGCCGGCAGTGGAAGTAAAGAGGACTAGAATCATCTGGAATACACTTTGGAAGTGAAGTCAAGGGGACTTCCTGATGGGGTACACTGTCGTTACTCTTACTCCCTAGAATATCCTCATCCCAACAACATTATGGAGATTTAATTCCTATACCATACAGTTCACCCATTTAAATGTCTCATCCATCACTACAATCAACTTCAGAGCACTGCCCAGAAAAAGAAACTGTACCCCTCAGCCACAGCCCCTCCGTCCCCCATTATCCGCAGCCCCAGACCAACGGTAATCTACTTTCAGTGTCACTACAGATCTGGCTAGCCCGGACATTTCACAGAAATGGAATCATCCCAGAGTTGTCCTATGTGACCAGCTTCTTTCACTTAGCTTAATGATTTCAAGATTCATCCGTGTTGTGGTATGCATCAATACTTCCCTTCTCTTTAATGTCAAATAATACGCCATTGTGTGGAGACCACATTTGATTTATCCATTCATCATATGATGGACATTTGGATTGTTTCCACTTTGGAGCTATTATGAATCATACTGCTATGAAGAGTCGTGTACAAGTTGTTGTGTGGACCTGTGTTCCTGGTGTGTGTGTGTGTGTGTGTGTGTGTGTGTGTGTAGAATTGCTGGGTCACATGGTAACTCTATGTCTTACCATTTGATGAAATGCCAGACGGTTTTCTAAAGTGGAGTCACCCTTTTACCTTCCCAGCAGTGTGTGAGCGTGCCCAGGTGTCACTTCTGAAGCCTTTCCTCACCACTTCTTCCCTTAGGTGTCACCCAGACTGCACTAGATGCTTCTGCCATACTCGCCAATACCCTGTGCCTATCCCTATGGTACTTCTTTTCATGCTATACCATCTTCACTGTTTTCTTAGCTCTCTTTGAGCATCTTTAATAAAGACTGTCTCGCCCCTTTATTCCCAGTGTCTGGCATAATTCCTGGCACAAGGTTTCCAGTTCCCCCAGAATTGGGTCAAAGAGACTGTCTAGATTAATTGGAATATTCTCCAAGATAGTTTTGTGCCAGTTCACAACAGATCTGAAGTCTTCAGGAATGTTTAGAAAAATCAAAACAAAATCTGAGAGCAAGCTGCTACAGATCTGAGATGGAGGGGAAAATATTACCTGGCTCTGTAGCTGTGCTTTGACAGATGTTATAAATGAGTGATTTACAAGTGTGTCATTCACGGGCTACCTATGACAGTGCCCCGAATGCCGATTCAGAGAGCATATGCGAGACAAATAAGATTTTTACGGGACATTGTGTGCAGGTTTGCTTGGGGTATATGTTTCTAATGGCTTCTCTGCCACTCCCAGTCCCTCAGGCTGAAGAATATGGATTCAGACAGGATCCCAATAATACGCATTTACATCATTACTTCCTACCTGAGGTCTACTCTTTAGACAGGAAGGAGCACAGGACCAGTAGTCCCCAAAAAGTCCAATGGGGAAGGAATCCCTTAAGAAGCTGCTGGTGTTTAGGAAAATCTGTTCAGTTCTCACAGTTTGGCATTTTATTCATTTTCACCTCTCATTTTTTATTTAAGAGACCACATTTGCATGAAAACAAGATGTTTGTTTCATCCAAAAGTCATTCTTATGCTCAGAGCTTCCGACTAAGACTCTTCTAATTATGGAGACAATCTTGGGACCGGTGAGGTGCTCAGCATAGAATTATAGCTTGTCAGAAATAAGTAAATAAGTGGATGGACAGATAGATAAATAGATTGATAGATTATTGATAGATGGATAGATAGATGATAGATAGATAGGTAGATAAGCAAGATCAGGTTCCAAAGCTGGCTCCACCACTAACTCACAGTGGAAATTGCATTTCTGAATTATGTTTTCTTTTTTTCACATCTAACAAAAGGATTGAACAAGAATAGCAGTTCTTAGCATAGGGTTCTAGGATGTTAGAACTCTTCAAAATATGCTTTTTAAACTTTTTAAACTTTATAGAAAGCACAAACATTCCCTGCCAAGGCCACATAAATATCTAAAATTTAAAACAGCCCATTGACATCTAGCAATCTAAACATATTTCAAATGAAACCCCCAGTGTCTTCCCTGCAAGTCCACTTTATCCCAGTGCACTGACCCTCACTCAATGAAATGATCATTCACATAGTTGTTTAAGCCCCAAATCCTGCAATTGTCTGGTTTTTCTCTGGTCCTGACTCCCCACACCCAGTTTATCAGGAAGTCCTAACAGCTTTAGTTCCAAAATACACCCCGAATGCATCCATTTCCTGCCATTCCCACCGTTTCTGCACCAGCCGAAGCCACCATTCTCCCTTCCCTGGTCACGGTCATGGACCTCCAGCCTCCCAGATTCCTCCACAGCGGATGACCCCACCACAAGCCATTCTCCACAATCCAACCTGTGACCACACAACCACAAACCCTGCAACAGCCCCTTTTGCCTTTGGCGTGAACCCCAACTCTGTACAGTCACCTGCACGCCCTCCCTCCCAACCCCATCCCCTCCATCCAGCCACCCCATTATCATTTTCCCTCCCCATTGGCCTGCTTTCTATTTCTAGAAAATGCCAAGTTCTTTCCCTCCCCCAGGCTGTACGTGCCCTGCCTTCCTCCTGAATTCTTCCTCAGGATCTTAAAGGGCTGATCTCTTATCATTTGGGTCTCAGCTCAGATGTCACTCTCTCTTAGTTTCTCACTCTATCTCATATTACTCAATCTAAAATTGATAGAATCACTCTATTTAACATTGCCCAGCACCACTCTCTCACAGCCTTTATCTTCATTTCATTTATTATTGAAACTGAGAGTCCTTATGACTTTGATTAAATTTAGCTTTAAATCTTAGCTCTAGAAATCATAGCCCTCGTCCCCCTGCCCCCCAGAGACCTGGCCTTTCCCCTGATGATCAGCAAACCCCCGAGGCAGCAGAGGACAGTTACCTGGACTTGACTGATGGTCATATTGTCTGGACCCCTGGCAGGCTAAAGATAACATCTTGACCTAAGTTAGGTTTCAGTTCCTGACTCTTAAGAGGGACCGATCCCTGGCTACTTTCCCTGAGACCAGACGGAGGGACACTGAAAAAGACCTCAGAACTGTCTTCTAGACCTGAAGATATAATTTATTGCCCTTACATCATCTCCCACCAATCAGCTCCCATTACGACCCCAAACCCCTAACCCAGGGTGTCTTAGGATTTTGCTGCATGTAATCTCTAACTTACACACCATCCCAGAGGTAGGGCTTTTGAGCATTAGCTTCCCCTTCTCCTGGGTGGTGCCATTCATCAATAAAACAGCCAATCAGGGGAGTTCCCTCGTGGTGTAGTGGCTTAAGGCTTCGGCGCTGGCGGTCAGCGCTGTGGCCTGGGTTCGATTCCCAGCCAGGGAGCTACCCACATACCAAAAAGCAAAAAAAAAAAAACAAAAAAAAAACAAAAAACAAAAAAAAACAAAACAAAAAACAGCCAATCATTCTCCACTGCAGTTCTCAGTATTTGGTGGATGGACTCTTTTTGTTCTGTAACATTATTATCTGAAATTAAATTAAATATTAAATAAATGAATTACATTTTTCTTCTTTTTGTTTACTTTGACTTTCTACTAGAACAACGCCTGGTCCAGAATTCTTTCAAGTCAGTTATTAACATGGATTCTCTTGGGCTAATCTAAACTCTGATTGGCAGTAACATATGGCTTTGATCTTTAAAAAGGAGAAAAAAAAATATGTGATGATCCCATTCATTATGATGACAGCTAAGATTTATTAAGCCTTTACCAAGTACCAGGCACTGTGATAAGTATTTTACGGGCATTTATTCCTCACAACAACCCTATTACATCAATACTTGTACTGCGCTCATTTTATAGATGAAAAAATTTGAACACAGAGAGACCCAGCCAAGGGCCTATGGCTATTGTGAAGGTTAGAGAACCAGCATTTGAAGGCATTTTGTCTGAATCCAAAGTCCACATTCTTAATCATTATAGTGTTCTTTCTCTCTTAATGGTCTCAGTTTAATAACTTTCCCCCTAGAATTAAGTTTCTAGGCAATAAAAATAATGAATACATGTCATTATCTGAAACAAGTTTAGAAATATTTGAAGCCTATTGTCAAGTACCCCAGGAGTCCAGCTGCTCCCACACTGGGGTTCCACAGTCTAACAAGGCAGACAGCTGATTTGTTTTCACCCCCATGATTAGCACCATTGATTCAGATACCAGTCAGCCAAGTTGACAGCCACCATGTGGCTAACGTGTCCATTTCTGATGAGAAAATCACTGTCAAGCAGTTATGATAGGGATATCGGAGGACTGAGCCATCGTCTCTCTGTAGGCAAATCCACATGGGGAGCAAGATTACGAGCAATTTACTCAGGAAGGATGGAACCCAAGTGAGAAGATGAGTGTGAGGGTGCTCATGGCGATGCTGCAGGCTGCTCTGGGGCAGGGCGCTTCCCTCCTGCAGAACCCTCTAGACAGACACGGCCTCTCCTCAACTTGTGTCTGATGAGTATTTTCTCCCTTTGCCCGGGTCAGTGCCTACGGTCAATTCTTCACTATGTCTTAGCCTCGAACACATTTTATTTCTAAGATGACTGCGTTTTCCCACACCGATCTAACGCGCTTTGATAGCTTGACTCTTGGAGAACAATCTTAGCTATTTCAACTTCTTGTGAGGCATTTGGTGGCCCCTTGCAGGCATTCTGTCTACGAGGGCATTGGCTGATCCAACGTGGGAGGGAGAGGACGTGCGAAGCTCTCAGCCAGTGATCTAGGTTTCTTCGAACTCTCCATTTTAAGCCTTAAATGAGCAAGGGAAAAAAATGTTTCTTTCCCTTTTCCCCCCTTTCTCTTTAGAGGTTGAAATCTGACACCAGCAATAAGGCATCCTCTGCTTATAATTGTCTTAATTCATCATTTACAACAATTGATCTTACAACCTTTCCTGCCTGTATCATAATGAAGAGAAAAATGGATGAGCAGTTAGGGCAAAGGTTTTGCCAGCTGATATTGCTTTTACATCAGAATTGCCCATGAGTTGTTTTTTCTTTTCATTTCTCTCCCCAAGCAGTTCATCCCATGAATCAAAAGCCACAGGGAACCTGGTGGAAACATCTCAAGGAAGGTTCTGATTTTCAGGAAATCCCAGAGCCATGTTTTTGGGGCTGCCTCGAGGTAAGGGTCCCCTGTGCCATTTGAATGAGAGAGCATTACCTTGGCGTTAGCAGGACATGGAAAACAACATCCTGGAATAGCAGTTACCCTCTGAGAATTAAACCGGTAAAATATACACAGTAGGATGGTGATGGGCCAACTGTGAGCACGAAGAGAAAGACAGAGTGAGAACGTGTCACTGAAGAACAGGCAGACACCAAAACCTCCATGAAAGGTGATGGGATTATCTCAGGGAGAGGAGACTGGAGCTCGACTGCAATTTGGAAATCAGAAAACGAATCACTTGCAATGTTCTCGGCCTAAGAAAGCTTAGGGAGGGGGTGAGACTACCAGTCCAAAGAGCATGCAGCACATATTCCCCAGGACTATTGCCATCCTGACCAAGGACAGAGAGAGCCCCAGGAAAAACACTCTGCATCTTCCCAGAGCACTGATTTTACCTGAAGATCTTGGGGAGATTATGCCAAAAGGGAAAGAAACATTTTTTCCCTTGCTCGTTTAAGGCTTAAAATGGAGAGTTCGAAATAAGCACGAATATTTTATGGAGTAGATAACTAGAGGGAACGTTCTGTGAACCTTAAAGTTTACAACTGACAAGAAGAGGATATTTTTCTACTGCTTTCCCCAAGTCCCTTCTGTATACAAATAGAGAAGGCCTGCCTAAAATGTTGGTTTGCTTGTGCATTTGCTCTTTTATCTATCTATCCAACAACATGGAAGGATATATAAGAAATACAATGAAGCATGAAAAGAAATTAAATATAAGCATATAAAAAGGTAAGCAAATGTCAAGAAAATATTAAGTCCAGAAAAAAAAAAAAAACCCGACTACTTATAAAAAGTACAATATAATTATGACATAGTTCTTGGTTATTAACATTTTTATAGTCATAACAATGCCAATTTTGACTGTTGATTTGATCATAAAATTTATATCATTTTACTATAAATGCAGGAAGAGAAGATAGGTGGAATGGGAATGGAAGGAGGGTGAGAGCTGAATCCTCACCTATCCTAAGAACATGTCAATACCTGGTATCTGAGACTGATCAATTATAAATCACAAGATGGGCATTTTATTTAGAAATGTGGATATAAGTATGAGAAAACAAGAGCTAAAAGAGTTGAAAGTGCTTGCCTGTGGGGAGTTGAGCTGAGAAATAGGGAATGATTAGTTGGGGACTTCTGTTTTTCATTAGAAGCCATTGGATATTTGAATATCAAACTAGTACGAGCATTATTTTATTAAAAATTGAATTGAGAAAACAAAGAATTGGGCTGGAGGTTGGGGTGAGTGGTGACAGGCAAGTCCCTGGGAAATAAAGCACCTTGGGGACCTTACAAATACTGGGGTGAGTGGTGAACTTCCTGTGGGTCTGTGGAAAGGGGGCTCATGTTATTTTAATGGGATATTAAAGGGGGGAAAGGAGGCCAGCACACTGAAGGACTTGGGAATATTCAGGTTAAAAGTGGAATCCAAAATGCATGAACTGTAATAAATCCTGGAGTCCTTCATGGCTCCGTGTTTGCAGCCTTGTGATCAAAAGTAATTCAAAAGCAACTCCATTCAAAAAAGTATGAAAGGAACTTCGATTCCCAGCCATTTTCAAAACCCCTCCTCCTGTCTTCCCTCCAGCTGCTCTTCACGATGGGTTGGGGTCTCCCCAGTCAACCGCTCCTCTCCTCGCACGGGGCACCCAGCCCTTGACCGTGCAGATTGATTTGGCTCCTCTTCCTTCTCTCCACATCTGTGGTCTGTCCCTCTCCACTTATTCTTCCAATTTTATTTTCATGAAGTAGCCTGGCAAGACCTTTTCATTACTTGGCAGAATTGGCGAAGGGAGACAACTATAATGAGGTAATGAATTTTTGTCTTTATTCCCACTCATAGAATTTTCTGGGTTAGAATTGCAGGCGTGGAAAAATACTTCACACCAGCCATCCTTTCTTTACATTATTCCTCCAGTGAACTGTCTCAGTGTGCTCTCACTGCACAGACTCCTCGTGGAGCTCTGAGGGGAGCAAATGGAAACCCAAAATTCAGTTGGTTGTGCCCAGAGGTGAGAGACCCAGACCTCGAGGCTCAAAGAGTCATGAGAACACCTTCCTAGAGGGCAAGGGCTCTTCTCTGCTTTGTTCACTGCCATACCTCCAATCCCTAGAACAGAGCTTGCCTTGACCTAGATGCCCAATGAGTTGTCGAAAACTTGAATCTCTGGGCAGCTAGTGTCCTAGTGAAGTCACACACCAGCGTTTCTGGTCTCATTAAGCAAGCACCTTCTCCCTGACATGATCCACCCACAATGCAAGTGTTGGAAAGGTGGAGTTTCTCTTGTAAACTTAGAAATTGGAGTGCCAGGGTCTGCCTCAGCCTCACAAACTGGTTGACACAAGGCCACTCCCCAGCATATTCTGAATATGCTAAGAGAATCTGGTTTCTGAGTATACCCCACCAGGTACCTGACCTCAAACCACGTGGCCTCATCTAGGAAACGTCATACAAGAGGCCCCTTGCAGCCTGCCACCCTCCACTGGTGATACTCCCAGTTTAATATATAACCTAGTTCGTATAGGACAAGAACCCTGGACTAGGAACCATGCCACTCAACTGAAAACCAAACACAGAGCCCCTCACTCTATATAGAGTATGGGATTTAATATGCCAGACCTGGTGGGTTGCAGGGAAAACACACCAGGAACACACAGAGAAGAGCAGAATCACAGAGCCACTGAGCAACCGGGAAGTGGGAGGGACCAGGGGCTCCCATGTCACTGGCGGGGCAAGTCAGCCAATACGGATGACTCCAGTCAGATTCAATTATTAATAGATGTGATCATTAAGGACATACCTTAAGGACGGGGGGAATTTTTAAATGCATCTCTGTCAAATGCACATAACCCACAGCTGTATTTTGAAACATGCTATTTAACACACAGTTCCCTTGACCCCACCCCAAGACAACTCTCCTTAGCTCCCAGGGGTAGAAACATACCTCATCTTCCAAGGAGAAAAAGCACAGGGAAAAGAATTTCTCATTATAACCTGGTCTCCTTTGTTATTTTAGTGCCTACTGTCATCTAAGTCATTTCAAAAATCTGAAATGAAGTCTTATTTTTAACTTCATAATGTTGACCAAAAGGAGACTTGCCTTTATTAGGCTCATAAATCATTCATACCTCCTTCATAACAAAGAAATTATTTTTAATTTTTATAATGCTTTTTCCCCCTCTTTCTTCCCAACAGGAGAGGAAATGAGAATAATATTTTATGTTAATAGGAACAAAATGTTCAAAAATGTATGCATGTGCTGTGTAGAAATACTATAAAACGTTTCAGTGGAAACGTTTTTAAACCAACAAAGGAAATGAAACACAAAAAGCCACATTAAAAGAGCACTGATGATTTTTATTTGAACAAGGAACGTGAGAGGAGTAGATTACAGGTGGCTATAGGGGAGCTCTGAGGGGAAATTATATTCCACGGGGCTCATATGGTTAGGGGCTGCCCCTGATCTAACAGGAACCCAGCCCAGTTCTTCTTTGCTGCTCAGCCCCTTCCAGGGACCAGGAAAGTGTCCCCGACAGGGGTCCAAATCCCTGAACTCATCCTACAGGTGCTCCAGTGATAACCCAGAAATTCACTTTCATCCACGGAAGGGTTAATAGCACGGGGAAGAGGGAAGTAAATAGGACAGTAAAGACAAGGGAGCCCTGGTGGTCCATCGGAACCCACAGCATTGGGGGCAGTACTGGTGGGAAACAAGATTTGGAGGAGACAGTCATCTGGGGGGCGCTGACCAAGTGGTGTGTGGTTGTTACAAACACACCAGTGAATGCAGGTATGGGCACTGCAGTGGGACCACTCAGGTGCAGTGGGACAGGAGTCTGGGACAACCTGGCTTCCCAGCCTCCAGTGAGATCAATGGCCCACATTTTCTGGTTTCAGCACCTGCTTGTGGGAACAGCCACCCCGAGTCCCACAGGCAAAGCAGATGGCGCCCCTGAGTAGTTCTGGAAGGACCTCAACCCCCAGGACAGGGCAAGCCAAACAGACAGCTACCCCTGGACTCAGAGAAATAGAGACAAGCCTTCTCCTATCTCTCCACCTCCCCAAAATACCACTCACTGAGTTACTAACTTCTAAAAGATCCAAAGTGCTTAAATTAGTCTTCTTGGGCCAGGCAATTGCTCCAACAATAACCTAGAAATTCACTTTAATCCACTGAAGGGTTAATAGTGTGGAGAAGAGAGAAGTGAATAGTTAGTAATAAAGACGAGGGAGCCCCGGTGGTCCGTCAGAGCCCGAAGCATCAGGGGCAGTACTGGTGGCAAACAACAAGATTCGGATGAGGCATTTCTAAATGTCTAAAATGCTTTTGTAGACATGCACAACTTGTGCAATAAATGAATCACAATTTTTGGAGAGTAGATTTTGACAACTAAGAAACAGGAAAGAGGTAAGAGGGGGGAAAACATATTTTGAGGACCCATTATGTGCCAATGACTTTTCCTGGGTGCTTTTTGGAGTTCTCTCATTTAATTCTCACAATAGCCCTTGCAGATGGGTATCGGCTCCTGAATTGGTGATTTTTTCTTTGCCAGCTTTCTTCATTCTCTCTACATTCATTTGCTGCTCTGTGGAGAGCACCACTGGGGTCTCGTTTCTGGTAGGCATGGGCCAATGGTGACACTGGTATAAAATCACGAAGTAGAAGAGGCAGATCGAGGCTTTTTCTTTCCTGTTCCTTCCATGTTTTTGTGCTGGATTTCTGTCTGCAAATGTTTTACGTTAGTCCTTTAATATGTGACTCTTAAACTATTGCTTGCGTTCCTGATAACAATTTTTAAAAATGAAGAATTGGGCTAGAGGAGGGAGATTGGAGAGAGGTGACAGCGATCTGGGAACACTGCCCTGGGAACCTTGAAACTCTCAGGGACTAATGAGAAGGCTTGCAGGAGGCCATACTGCATCACACTCAAGCGCACCAACCCAGCATTTCCCTCATTACACTGGTTTCCCTCTCTTGTTGCTTGGGACAATTTTTATCTCTCCTCTTCATCCTTATGGGACCTATAGGCCAAAAAGCCCCCCCCCCTTCACTGTCTGTTTCTAGAAAAAGTAGACAGTTCCCTGACAAGTAGGAAATTTATGTCCAGCTCTGATACCTGAGTTCGCTTTAGATTCAGTTCCCACCATGACTCATTCTAGACTACAATGATCTGACGAACCAGAATGACGAGTGCTTGCTTACTTGTGTCTTTATTCCTATTATAATAGAAAACAAAACAAAACAAAACAATCTGAGCTGTTGCTTGTCTCACTAACAAAATTACATAAAATTTAATAGAACATTAAACAGTGGAATTTTACTTCCCAGGTAGAACTGCATAAAGTAAACATAAATAACAAGAACAACATCAACTCTTTCCATATACCCGGGATTTTATTACCTGAAGTGTGTGTTATTGAAAGAGGACCATTAACATAAAATACTACTTTCCATTTATTATGCTCCTTTTATTTTGAATTTGAGGGGTCTACTGTTTGAGACATGCTTTTTGATGTCCGTAAATAAAAACGTTTTTGAGCTACACAGCTCTTTGGATGTTAACAGAGCAGCTGTTAATTGGAAAAAACACTGGCCCCTTTGACGAAGCCATCAGAACTTTACTGGGAAAAAATCAATACTGAGAATGGGAGCTCTGGCTTGCAGTGAACCACCCAGGAGACTTTTCACAGTAGTAACAGTCTCTCAGCAGCTGGGACTGCCCCATACCCTGAGCTTCCAGAAGGTGAGATCGCCAGAGTAGAAAGTAAAATTCCATCAAGGAGAAAAGAAATAGCAACAAATGCACAACTTTGCTTACCGAGTGGGACTTAAATCAGGCAATCTCACATAGCTCCTCACTCTCTTTGTAGGAAGATGAGATATGCTATAAAAAGCTTAAAAATAAAGTCTACATATGCTTTGTAAATAAAAGGAATTTGATATATCTTTTTTCTAAAGAGCAAATTTATTAAAGATGCAGAGAAAAAGACTGTCAAGTGAGCTAAAGCAAGCGCAATTCCATTGAGCCAGAAATTTCCAAGGCAGTATTTACCTAAAGCCCAGAAGTAATTAATGTTCCTAGTGCTAGCCCCATCACCTGGAGACATCACATGATCCAAACGAGCTTTCTGACTCAACTTACTTCCTGCAGGGTTCTACTACAGCATCCCAGTTCTCGATGAAGTCATCATCCTTGTACGGTGAGCATGACCCTACTTCCGGAGCAAACAGACTACTTTAATAATACGTTCAATAGATTCTTGAGCTAGGTTTGTGAAAAATTTACTTTCAAAAAAATTTTAAGTGAAAGTGTTATAGTCCGATTAACATAGCCAAGTTAAATCACTCCCTGTGGGTGTCAATTAAATTTGCTTTGTGTCAGCATATCATCATAATTGTAACGGTTAATTTTATGTGCCTACTTGTCTGGGTCACACAGTTGCCAGATATTGGGTTAAATGTTATCTCTGGGTATGTCTGTGAGCATTTTTCTAATGAGATTAACATTTGAATAAGTAGACTGAGTAAAGTAGATTTCCCTCCCCTGGTGTGTTTGGGATGGAGTGGGGGGTATATCAAATCTACTGATGGTGTGAACTGAACAAAAGGGCAGAGGAAGAGAAAATTTACCCACTAGGGTACATGCGAGCTCCTCCTCTCTCTCCCTCTCTCTCTCCCTCCCTCTCTCTCCCTCTCTCTTTCCCTCTCTCTTCCCCGCCCCCCCCACACACACCTCTCTCTATGTCTGTGCCTGACTGAGCTGGGACAGAGGTCTTCTCCTGCCCTTGTACTGGAACTCACATCATTGGGGCTCCTGGTTCTCAGGCTTTGGAGCTCAGACTGTAACTCACACCTTTCTTGAGACTCCGGATTATAGACAGAAGATCATGTGATCTCAGCCTCCATAAGAGCCAAACTCTCATAATAAATCATATATGTATCATCATCACTGTTTAAGATTTTTGCCACCTCCAAAAATCAAGAGACAAGGTTGGTGGAAAGAGGAGCAGGTTTACTCAAAATGCTGGCATTCTGAGACAATGGTGGACTCCAGCCCAAAGGCCATCTGCTGGTTTCCCATGTGGCCAAAGGCTTTATAGACATGCAAGAAGAGGTAGAAGAAAGGAAAGCCGGGAGGTGGCCCAGCAATTGCTGCATGATAAAAAGAAAAGAAGGTGCTTCCCTTGGTTTCAGGGATTAGGGTGAATCTTACACAGATGTTGAAAAGACTTCCTCCAAGTCAATGTAAATAGAGTCATTGAAACAGGAAACAAATAAAAGAAACAAGTCTTTAAAAGTTTTAAGCTAAATTACATTGTTGAATCAAACCAAACTGAAGGTGTTAGATTCTGAAAATAGAAGAATATAGCGTCACCCTTACACTAGCAGTTACTGAACACTTACCCTGTGCCTGGCACTGCCATGTCAAGTTCACAAGGATTACCTCCTGAGTTAAGTGTCGCAAAAGGCTTTGAAGCAGAGTGAGACTCCTGTTAGCCTCACTTTTTAAGTTCAGCATTCAGCATATTTATTGAGCCTTGTGTTTCAGACCCTGATCTGAGTTTATAGCTGTAAGCAAGTCTGACATGGAGCCTATTTTCTCATGTGAAACATACAATAAATAAGTAAACCAAAAGATGAACAAGACGACTCAGACAGTAAAAATCTCCATAAAGACAGTAAAATGAGACAATGTCAGTAAAAGTCACCATGGGGATAGGGAGTGACTAGCCAAAGGCTCTTTGACAAATGATATTTGAGCAGAAGCTGAAGGATGAACGCAGTTACCCATTGAAGGCTCTGGGAAGATGGTGAGTCAACCTGGTCTGGCCTGATGGTATTTCACTAGATGTGAACTCTCCCGTGCCACCCAAAACTTCAGTGCTCCATCACGCGACACACCCACTGCATTGTCCATCTCCATGTTTCCAAAGGCTCAAGTTGCTCTAGAATTTTATCCAGTGAACTGCATATTTGCATATCATTCTCATGCCCCTCCTCTCTGATGATGCATGGACAATTACCATCTCTAACCTCTAGTTGCTGTTTTTCTTACAATTACATGCTCTTTCCAGTATCTAGCATTTCAGTTCTGAACAATGGAGGTCACAGCTACTGTGTTATCAGAACCAGCTGTTTGCCTCTTTTCAACTATTCTGAATAGACTGAAAAGGAACAGAAGCATAAATGTCCTTCTGATGAATAAAGCGCGCGCGCGCACACACACACACACACACACACACACACACACACACGATCAGAGTTAGAACTAAAACCAAACAAATCTGGCACAGCATTCATCAGCTTCATAAATACCCAAAATACCCACATGCTTTTTGTTCAGAATGATGTATTTTTTTTTTCAAGAGAAATGCTTTAAATTTCCCATGTTGTGCCAAGGTAAGTTTTATTTCTCTGTAATGTACAACATATGGATTGTATGACATTATGCATTATTTGCATCCCAATAAAACAGCTCATTAATCAAATGGCCTATTGTAACCTCCATCCAGCTCCAGAAACCACAAAACACACCCAATGAAGGAGACTCATTTTTAACTCAGAATGTGTCCTTATAAAATAATAGTTGTGTGATCACGTTAAACAGTGGTCAAATGTACAAGAGACACTAATGTACTAGGAAAGAGGTGTTAATAAGGACATGGCCAGCCCTGAAACACACTGTTGTTTTACTTTCCTTCATTTGATTTTGAATAGTGTTTTCTTATGAGGTCAAAACAAGGTCTTCTTGTAGTAATCAACATTTAGCTACACTAATGTACAGTCAAATTAGGAATAGGTCAATCATTGAGGAGTTTATTAGAAAAGTAAATGGCTATTTTACACCCATACCTGTAATAGCAAACTCACCACATATGCAAACAAGACCATAAGCCCTAGTCTCCTATTCCTTCATATCAGTTCTTGTCACATGTGTCAGCCATGGTCCTAATGGCAGTCATAAAGGCCAACTCCTGCTAACATAAGCAAGAGAATATCTTTGGAAGGATGCTGGTGGAGAAAGGATGCTACCAATAACACCCTCAGTGAGAACCTGGAAGATCAGACTTGGGAATGAGTAGGGAACCAGGGAGCTCCAGAGGACAAGAGGGTGGAAGCAAAAACCCAGCAATATCCCCATAGCTAAGACACCTTGGTTAGGAAGCCTCGGCTCTCACTGCTCCAAACATGAGTGATCTCTGTCCTTTCTGACCTTGCCTCAGTCACTCCAGATGCGAAGTCCCAGAAGGGAGTGGCTACCCAGGCTGAGCACGGGTCATGGGCCTGAATGGAATGGGCAAAGGGCCATCCTCTTGGCTTCCTATGTAGGAAGTGGGTGCCTAGGCTTGCTCTCCCACTGAGACCTCTACAGTGGTGCAAGAGAGTCAGTATGCTTTACAAAGGCAGAGATTACTAAGTTGTGCCAAACATTCAGTACCTATTACATGTGAGAATCATGCTAAATGATTTTTAACAGATTTGCTCTCATTTAATGATATTTAAAACCCCACAGCCATCACAGGTGGGATTTTCTACTCATATGGGGACAATCAGAATTGGGAATATTATGTGACATGGACAGTGTGACAGTCTTAATACAGTGCATAGTCAAATGCCCAGTCTTGGCTTCCTGATTCCTGGTCACGTGTTCAGAGCTCCAGCTACAAATTGGAAGCTCTGAGTTCATCCTTTGGTTTCCCTAATTTCTCCAGGGCAGTTAAAAGCCAACAGCCAATCTCATCATACTTCATAACTTGACTAAAATGTCCTAGGTACCTTCAAATACATGATCATCCAGAACCCTGCTTTTTATACATATTTGATTGATCCAATGACTGTGTTTTGTGCATCTCTGTTGCCGTATCATGACATGAATTACTAGTGCCCTCTACACCACAGGAAATAGTTATCAGTGCTTTAAATCTAATAAATCTAATTAGATTAGAGAACTACCTCCAGAAAACCTAGAATCAACTCAGAAATTCATCCTTGAGATTCTATACTTCTAAAACCACTCTTTTTACCAAATTGTATCACTCAGAGCTCTAACAGAGAAAGAGAACCAGTTTAAATGTGATAGATAAATGGAAGAAAAGAAGGAAGGAAGGAAGGAAGGAAGGAAGGAAGGAAGGAAGGAAAGTGGCAATTCTGAAATCCACAGCATAGGCCAATTGACTAGGGACTCCTGGGCAGAAGCTGATGCCATTTTTCAGGGGTGTAATATGTCATTCCTCAGGGAAACCTCAGTTTGTTCTTAAATTTTTTCAACTGGTTAGATGAGGCTCACCCAGATTATCAAGGATAATCTCTTTTACTTAAAATCAACTGATTGTAGATAGTAACCACATCTACAAAATGTATTCACAACAATACCTAGATTAGAATTTAACTGAATAACTCAATACTATTGCCTAACCAAGTTGACACATAAAACTAAACATCACACTATTGTCATCACACTATTGTCTGCTCAGAAAAATCGGAACATTAGAACATGTGACATTTCAAGAAAATGAAATCCTAAAATCCATGCGATAGCCCATCATTCCAAATACTTCCCTGGCAGTGAACTCAGTCCAGGTAATTTTGGAAATAAATCCAAATCCAGTAACTGAGATAAAGCTAATGTTGACCTGTCAAAGATAATCCCAGAGCAATGAAATCTGCATCTCAAGACAGTTAGGCCTTTGGGATGGGCACTGGTCACTCAGTGGGTAAAAATTAAGGGTCTCTCCTGCCCCAAAGTCGTTCTGTGACATTAAAGCATACTGTTTCCAAGGGTCTCTTTTCAAAACTATACCTGAGAGTGTTCATACATATTATGTCATTAGTAAGAATTATATTAAATATTAAACAAGCCTTTGGGCAAGTATCCAAGAAAATGAACAGAAGAACGTATGTTGTTTTTGTTATTTTAAATCAAAGTAAAGAGGAAGGAGGGGTCCTTGGTTGAAGAGCTATTTAACTTTAAGACATGATATCGCTTTATAGGAGCTCATCCTCAAAACAACCCCAGGAGCAAATAGTGTGCTCCCCGTTTCAAGTGGGGAAAGTAAAGCGAAGAGTCAGCAGTGCTGAAGGTTTCTCCATCAATCTGGTTCTGAATGACACTTTCCGCCACTCCCAGTTTCTGGCCAACCAGGTCATTTCCATACGAGATGCAGAGAGCCTAAGCGGGGAAAGGAGGGGTCCCCAGGACAGCTGGAATCTGTTTCACTTCTGCCTGACAATGACCACCCTAATTCTGTTCTTCTCAGAGAGCAGGCATGTCATCTTTGGGGACATCAATCTGTTCCAAGCGAACACGGGACCAAATCCTCAGTCTTGTAATACCCTTTCTCCTGCAACCAAACCTCCAGCCACAACCTTCACGTTTGCAGGGCCTGTGGCAGAAGCACGAATGAAGGCCATATACCATATTTATAGACTTTTGGCCATTCTACACTAAGCAAGAGAAATATTATATAAAACACGGTCTATTTTTCTACCTTGACAAGCATGTCATCATAACGACCTAGACGGCCAGTTTAACTTTGCCAGTCCCAGATTCTTTGGAGTTTCAGGCTACAACATGATGGCAATGTGGAGGGCAGTTGGCCTGGCCCTCAGTCCAGAGCCCACCACACTTTTTCTACGCCCAGTTGTGTGGTGCCATGCGGAGCCTCATGTGCACACATGTGCACATGCCACCCAGGACCTAAGTTTTACCACACCTTTACTACCAGCCTCCCCTTGGCCACCCCGGGACCTGGGGGTGCCCACCTACAGTGTGATCTTCCCGGAGGAGGGTGAACACCAGGAAGAGACCTGAGAAATGGGGTTGGGCTATTTGGGCAGGGAGCGCCAGGCACCACGTAGATTGTGGGATAATGGCCCACAAGGGATGGGCATGGACTCTGGGTAAGCATATCCCCTTGCTTCTTGAGCTCTGCGCCCAGGGGAGGACACAGCTGGACAAGGACCAGAGCAGGAGCCTCTAAAGGATGGGGGCCCAGGGCAGAGACCCCTTTTATTAGGATAAAGACTCAAGATGACCTCCATGACACATGGACGACAGCTCCCCGTCCCTAGGCTACCTGGTCCCCTCACTTAAACTGCCCCTTACTCACTGCCAATTCCCAACCCATTAACACAACGTATTGTCGCAACGTTCATTTTACACCAGCATTCACGAGGCATGAATTCACAGCCGCCAAGTCTTAGAACGCTCTCAAACAGCTAGTGCTAGAGGAAATGGTCTAATGGGATTTCGCACTGTAGTATTTATTGTGGCAATAAAACAGATTGTCCCCCAACAACACACACACACACACACACACACACACACACACTGAATCAACCTGCTCCAGAATCCAATAAAAGGAGCAACAAATAAAAAGAATATGTTTGATTAAAGTCACTAAGTAAAGGCTTTTCCTTAAAAGAAAAAAAAAAACGAAAAGAAAAAAATAAATAAAACAGCCCAAGTTGGTTATGCTTTTATTTCTCTGGATCACGAGACATGTTTTTAATGAAATCTTGAAAGGTTTAGGAAAATAAAATTGTACCTTTGCTAAATATTTCTGGGCTCCTAGAATCGCAGTGATTTATTCACGATCCCTAGCAATTAAACTCAGCATTCCAGTCTCAAACATTAAAATCGCAGAGTTGGGTACTACTTTTTAGTTGTAGGGATGACTCCAATAGATGCATCATGGGAAATTGCTGGCCAGTGGCCCAGAGACAATGACAATTCTCCCACATGGAGGTACTGGGGCCCCTGGTCCCTTCTTCGTTTGTGTCCCCCACTGGTCTGTCCCATCAGGTTATGTTTCAGCACTTTTAATCCTTCTAACCTGAATTATCTTTCATTTTTATTCATAACGTATTTCTACCACATGGGGTATTCCCTTTTTTTCTTTATTTCGATAAGTTACAATGATGCTCCTATCCTAAAATCATTGTCATTGTCCATGGAAGCATGTGATGAGCTCACATGTGGCATTTTCAAGCCACGAGCACTAGGATGGGTTCTGCGCACAGGAGACATTTCTCCACGCCTCAGACCATGAAAATCACTTCCGTGTTCTAGGAAAACTCAAGGAGAATTAGAAGCATCACAGCTCATTCGTGTTTGTGTATTAAAAGATGCTTAAAAGTCCAAGAGGAACACACCCATCCCTCACTGGGTTAAATGTCTGGACCCCTACCACCAGCCACAGGTGACTTTTCTTTGCTAGTGCTCCAGGAATTAAAACAAATTAATGCATAAAATGATTTTGTACATAAAGTTTTAAATGGAAAACTTCCATAGGAAAAAAATGGGTCGCCTGTAATTTGAAGGTCATACTTAACTTGCTCTAGAGTGTAATAAGCCTATGTGCCCAGAGAGGCTGCTCTGTCAATAAGTGGAGATCATTTCTACCTAATAGAACGGTTTTAGAAAAAAAGCAATACAAGGAGCTCCCTGGTGGTGCAGTGGCTGAGGCTTCAGCGCTGTGAACCCTGTGGCCTGGGTTCGATTCCCAGCCAGGGAACTACCCACATACAAAATTTTAAAAAGCAATATATGCCCTGGCACAAAAGCGACATTCAACAAATGTCACTTTCTTCCCTTCCACTTGGGTATAATCAGTTAAATGTGCAGTGGCCCCACCTGTGTCCACAGTTTAGCTTTTTGTTGTTTCAGTTACCTGTGGTCAACTGGGGTCTGAAAATAAGAAATGGAAAATTCCAAAACCAAAAGAACTCCTGTGTTCAGTGGTGCTCCATCCCAAGGAATCTGATGAAGACTTGTGCTGTCCCTCTCTGTCCTGGCCGGGGCTGTGAGTGGTCCCTCAGCATAACCACATGCACACTGTACACACTCCCACATGTCAGTCACTTAGGAGCCACCTGGGTGATCAGATCAACCGTTACAGTGTCGCCGGTGCCTGTGTTCAAATAACTTTTAGTTTACTGAATAATGCCACATTCACATAACTTTTATTATAGTATACTGTTATAATTGTTCTGTTTTATTATTGGTTATTGCTGTTAATCTCTTACTGTGCCTAATTTGCAAATTAAATTTGATCACATGTATATGTATGTAGAAAAAAAAAAAAAAAAAAAAAAACAGTATGAGGGCTGTCCGGAAAGTATCCAGCCACAAACCCGTACTCCTCATATTGACCATGGCTGGATTGTTTTTGGACAGCCCTCATGTATATACATATATATACTGTTTGGTACTTTCCCCAATCAAGCATCCGCTGGGGGTCTTGGAACGTTTCCTCCATGAATAAGAGGGGAAAACCATAAGCTACTAGATACGGCATCGGTACTACTGAAAGACCAAGGTTCGAATTCTACCGCCTTCTGTGCAGGCTTGGGAGAATTACTCACCCTCTCTGAGTCCATTTCTCTGTTTGTAAAATGGTGCCCACCCCCAAGGGTTATGGGGGAGACTGGAGAGGTCTTAGATGTGGGATCCCTCAATCCAGTGCTGGACACAGAGTAAGGACGCGACACATTTCAGTACCGCTGAGCTCGTGAGGTGAAGCAGGTTAAGTTTCAAACCCCAACTCCATCACTTACTTACTATGCTACCTTGAGCCAATTAACCTCTCCAAGAATCATCCTCTACATGGGAATTCTTAAAATAATTATTCCTGCCTCACCAGTTTTTATGAAGTTTATATGAAATAATATGATATGATAAGTGACACATTCAGAATGTGCACCTATCAAGTATTAATACATGATGGCAATTATTAATACATTTTTAAAGGTGAGATTAAAAGCTACCAGGGGAAGAAAATTACTAGATTCCTATGTTGCAGATTTAGGTAGTTAAACTGGAGAGAAATAGGTGCAACTCAGAGTCCAAAAGTAGTGATAAGCTGGAGAGCTTTTTCAGTAAACTTCCTCTACTATTTTTATATTTATATTCATGTTTATTTATGCATAAATGTATTACATAATTATAAATTGTATCTATAACTGTAACAATTATTCTAGGGCACTAGTATTGTGTTACACTGCCTGTTACTGAACACTGATGCCCCAGAACAATTGTTGAAGTGAGTTGGATGAACCCTGGAAATTCCTCTGTTAAAGCACCTATCACCCTGTATGATACAGTGACAGCTCCTTAAGGCCAGACACCATGTGCTTTCTTCCTGGGCGCTCGTCATAGAGCCCGGCACACGTAACTACTCAGTAATTGTTAAATAAATGTTTCTGTCTCTGTGGGTCTGTATTCCTATCTATCAGAGCGTAAGCACCTGGAATGCATGGATGGAGTATTTCATGTCCATATCCCTTGTATCTAATAGGGAACTGAACACATAGTGGGTCCTCCACAGGCTTGAACCATTAATTAATTAATTAATATCAATTAATTTAACTGAATTCGTGAAATGGATAGCCCGGCCTTCTGCGTGTCATGGGACTCCTCCGAAGCGTGGGAATCCAGCCCCGGCCTCGTCTTGTTTACACAACGCTCAGTCAGACCGTAAGCTGCTGGGCCCTGATACAGCCTTGTGGTCGCTCTCTGCTCCTACGGTAATAACAAGCATCCCCGCATAGGCCGTGCCTTTCAGCAAGCTACCACATGCTGTGATCCCACCAGATGAGCCACAGGGATAATGATAAAGCTAATCTTGGGGAGATTAAGTCCTAGCAGCCCACAAAGGGATCTGGGGATGTCAGAGGTAGGGGTCTACCCTAGAAGCACTCAAAGAAGTGGGAGGGAAGGAAGGGGCCGGAGACTCAAAAGGCCGAAATCTGGCTACACTGTTATGTCTTCTATCCTGCCATCCCTTCTGGAGGCCACCAGGGTGCTCCACAGCGCGGCTGCCTGCACTGGTGACCCTAGCAGCAAAGACAGAGATGTCTGCACTCAGAGATAGGAAGAGAACCCTCCCCAACAGCTCTGACTGGCCCTGGGAAAGACACAGGGCTGTCCCAAGCAAACTGCCCCCCAAATCTCCACTGGCCCCACCTCATTTTCTTTGCCATACAAATAGGACATTCCAGAAAGTGTCTAGGTGAAGAATGGTTTGAAATCAGATGAGCAGAGGATGCAGGCAAAAGTGACCTTCAGGGGTTCTGACAAGGAAACTGAGGCCAGACTGGAAGCTACAATAAGGCAGCGAGTCCCACCACAGACCGGGGTGTGTTTCAGTGCCCTAAGCTGGGGGAGCAAGGGTGGTCAGGTGGAAACAGACTCCAAAAACCAAGAGATACAGGCCAGAATTTAAGCCGGAAAGATGGAAACGATACAGAGTTCTGAGCCGGAGGCTGGGAAGAATGACCTTCAGATGCTGACCCCTGGATGGGCTCTTCCTCTGTTCTGCTCTGCCTAAACATGACCTTTCCCTGCCCGGCAGAAAGGGCTCAAATCCCAGCTCTGTCCCTAACTAAACAACTTGCTATGTTTCTGTTTCATTATTTCTAAAATGAGGTGAACTCTCTCCCCAACTTCAAGTTTTTGAAGTTGCCACCACACATACACACACACACACACGCACGCACACACACGCGTGCGCGCACACACACGCACACACACATGCACACACACACGCACATGCACACACACACTCACACGCACACGCATGCACACGCACGCACACATATGCACACGCACACACACTCACACACACATATGCACACGCACACACGCACACACACCCTCTGTAAACAGAATCAGCCACCCGCTAACCACTGCTCTCTCTTCAGGAACTTGGGAGCTCCTTAGATGCCTCCTCCAGGCTCCTCCCACCGAGACCTCCACTTGCTTCACCAGCTGAGAGTCCTTTGACTCTCTTCCTCCATCCTGACATCCTCTCCACCCCTTAAAGAAAAATACACTCTGAATTTTACTTCGTGGCAGTCACAGCCCACCTGGAAATTAAGCACTCACGCCATAGATTTTATTTAGTGAGCTTTCCCAATTACCTGGGAGATTGCAAACTCCACCTGTGCTCATGATGAATCCAGGGCCTGCACTAATCATCATAAAGCGTAATGGCCTGCAATCTAAATGCACAGACAACACTGCAGGGAGGTCCATGGGGGAAAATAATATGTGATCATTAACTTATCTTAGAAATTCAGGATGTTCTTTATTTACCTCCTCCTCCTCCCCCCAGTGAAGAGCCAGCACTAGGCAGCAGCACTGAGCAATGGACAGAGAGCACTTGGAGTGGGAGAGGAAGAAGGATATCTGCACACCAGGCCAGCTCTGCAAGCTACAGCACTCACGTCGCCCACTCGTGAATGGACAGACTGGGCTGTTTCAGTAGTTCCAGTGGCTAATCATCAGAGTCATGACAATGATGAAGATTCCTGGGCTGTCTATCCACCTCAGATCCACTGAATCAGAATGATCAGGGCTCAAATCCCAGGCATCTGTATTTTTCCAAACTTTCCTGGAGATTCTTAAGACCTGTCAAGTGTGAGAACCACTGGACTCAGTAGGTAAAACCCAGGCCAGGGCAGCTTCAGTCACGAACTCCCACTGAATTTACGAGTGCATTTATTTATTGTGCCCACTGTGGAAGATTCTGTCAGTGAGTGGGGTCCTGCGGTATTCATAGCAACTGACTCATGCTAGGGGAGTCGGAATGGTCCAGGGATTCTATTGGCATTTTGAGCTGGCCAACTTCACCTTTTAGGAAATTGTTCCATACTTCGTAGCGTAGCAGTATAGCACACCTGGCTTCTAGTCACTGAGTATGTATAACACCTTCAGATTCAGTGACTATCAAACACACTTCTCAGATGAGGAAACCAATGCCCAGTGCAGGGGGTGGGAAATGGTGTAATGTCCACCTTCCAGGAATACTGTCAGAATTAGATCAATAAATGCCATAAGGCATTTGTAGCACAATGCCAGGCACTAAGAAGTGTTCAATCAGTGCTAACTACTAATATTATTATTAAGCCAGAAACAATAAATTTTTGAATACAGGGTCTAGCACAAATAATGCCCTCTTATTATGAGCTGATAATCTATACCAAAATCATAAGCATGTAATTCTATAACATAACAATATCATAACAACATCAATATAACTATTATACTTTAAGAGGGCATTACTTCTGCTGGACCTTGTAGATGAAAATGGCTCTATAAATCTGAAACAGGAGTTGTTAACCAATCAAACATTGATCTAGCTCAATCTTTCAGCCTTGGTACAAAACAGGACCATAGTTGTCCATTACTACGACAATCATCTTCCTCTCTTCCCTCCTCCTCTTTATGTTATACCACAATCTAATATAAATATAAATATATATATATATGAGTTATAAAAATTAAGTTCGCAAACTCATCCTAGAAAAAGTGCTACATACCTCACTGCTGAATATCACTACGGTCACCTTCGAAGCACTCCCCTTGGGAAGCTGTGCACTGATGCCAGCGCCTAGTCCACCCTTCAAAGCAGTTTTGGAACTTTTTTTCTGGAATGGCCATCAGAGCTGTCATCCCTATTACCCTTAATATCTTGAATGTCATCAAAATGTCTTCCTTTCAATATTTCCTTTATCTTCATATAAAGAAAAAAGTCACTGGGGACCAGATCAGGTGAGTAGGGAGGGAGTTCCCATACAGCTATGTGTGTGCTGGCTGAGAACTCCCTCACAGACAGAGCCGTGTGAGCTGGTGCATCGTTGTGATGCAAGAGCCACGAGTTGTTGGCGAAAAGTTCAGGTCGTTTTCATTTAACTTTTTCATGCAGCCCTTTCAGCACTTCCAAATAGTGAACTTGGTCAACTGTCGTATTTTCAGATCTCTTATATAGAGAGGTCTGACAATTAAAAGTTCACGAACTTGCCACCATGCACTTACATTGGCAGCACTGTATAAATGACTCCGTGAGGTGTCATAACCTTAGTATGTCTGTGTCTCACAGCTGTGTTTGTGTTGACGTGTGGTGATGTCTTGTGGCGTTCGTTGTTGTTGCATGTTTGTGTGTGCCATTGTGAGAATGTCAGAGCTTGAATTAGAGCAATGAACAAACATTAAATTTCTTGTTAAACTTGGCAAGAGTGGAAGTGAAATCAGGGACATGTTAGTCCAGTTTATGGGGATAATGCTGTGAAGAAAACAGCAGAGTACAAATGGATTAAATGTTCTTCTGGGGAGTGGAAAAAATGTCACTGGTGAAGAGAGGTCAGGACGACAAGCAAAATTGAGAAAAACATTGCAAAATTTGTCGAATTATGCATCAAAATCATCAGCTGACTGTGAGAAGCATTGCAGACCAAGTAAACATCGATAGAGAAACAATTAGGAAAATCTTAACTGAAACTCTTGGCATGAGAAAGGTGTGTGCAAAAGTGGTCCCTAAAGAGCTCAGCAATGAGCAAAAGCAAAAGTGAGTTAAAGTTTGCCAAGTCCTTTCAGAGAGGCAAGACAATGTTTTGGGCCATGTTATCACTGGTGATGAAACCTGGGTGTACCAATATGACCCTGAAACAAAGCATCAAAGTTCACAATGGAAGTCAGTCAGTTCTCCACGACCAAAAAATTCCAGCAGTCCAAATCAAGAGTCAAAACTACACTGCTAACCCTTTTTGATATGAGAGGGATTGTTCATTATGAATTTGTACCAACTGGACAAAGTCAACCAAATTTATTATTTGGAAGTGCTGAAAAGGCTGTGTGAAAATGTTTGACGAAAACGACCTGCTGAACTTCTCACCAACAATTCATAGGTCTTGCACCACTACAATGTACCAGCTCACATGGCACTATCTGTGAGGGAGTTTGTAGCCAGTACACAAATAACTGTATTGGAACACCCTCCCTACTCACCTAATGACTTCTTTCTTTACCCAAAGACAAAGGAAATATTGAAAGGAAGATATTTTGATGACATTCAGGACATCAAGGGTCATATGATGACAGCTCTGATGACCATTCCAGAAAAAAGGTCCCAAATTGTCTTGGAGGCTGGACTAGGCACTGGTGTTGGTGCACAGCTTCCCAATGCAAGTACTTCAAAGGTGACTGTAGTGATATTCAGCAATGAGATATGTAGCACTTTTTCTAGAAGGAGAAGCACAACCTTAATTGTCATATCTCATATATACATACACACACACACACACAGCGCGCGTGTGTGTGTGTGTGTGTGTGTGTGTGTGTGTGTGTGGTATAAATATGCCATGCTTCCCAGGCAACCACTTTAGTGATGATGGGTAGAAAATAAATTGTCAGTAAAATACCTCAGCATGTATTTATTCCTTAGTATAATTTAGCTCTGTCCTATTTTTTTCCCTCTTTATAATGAGGGAAATTGCCCTTCACCTGGTCCACTACATCAGCACACATATTTATGGAGTTATTTCTCCCCTAAGTCTTCTTGACACAAGGCTGAACACGTTCAGTTCTATTACTGCCTCCTCAAGGGTCTTATTTTTAAAACATTTCATCATTTTTGCTGCTCTCCGCTGAGCTTCCCTAGGTATCTCTATGAGGAAATTTGTTTCAAATTGCATCATGCATGGAAGAGAATTCCAGGGGGAAAACATTTTCAGGCCAATACTGAATCTTCTCAAGGCTCTTCATACCTTCAGGGATTTTGCTCTCGTAATGGATTGCTGTGGATGCCTCTTTTTTGCAGTTTTGCCCCCCAGTGATCAAGAAACTAAAATTCGATAAGTAGTAAGATACTGTAAGATGTGATCATTGTATTTGTTTGCATTAGACTGATATTTGACAGATCAGTGTAGGATGAGCGACAATTTAAGAGCATTCTAAGAAGATTCCATTGCAATCATTGTAATCTTTTTGCCACATTTGCACCAGAGGAAGACTGGCTCGCACATGTAAAATCTCAATGAAAACAGCAAGAATTACTTGCTCAGAGCAAAAAAGCGCATTTAATAATCAAAATCAAGTAGGTACCACAATGAAATTAATGGAAATATCTCAAGACTGGGGGTAAGGAGATTTTAATATTGTGTTTAATAACTTAGAATGGCTTTCTATTGGCTACGTGGCTTTGAGTAAATTACTTAAACTTCCCAAGTATCAGTTATTTTATCTGTAAAATAAGAGGTATTTACTGGCACACAGTAAATGAGTAGTTATTGTTGTATTTTCTAGCAATGGGAAAGTGCATATCACAGTATGAGGCATACAGTAAGTGCTTCTGTACGTTCCTAGACTACAGAATCTCCATCTTTAGCCTTCAAACACTCCATTCAACCTCTTCACTTACAAGGAAAAAAGCTAGTAAGTAAAGTGAAAAAACAAGCAAACAAACAACAACAACAAAACCAAGGTGTTTAAGAAAGGGCAGGTGTGATGCCTTCTTTATTGTGTTTAGAGAACATATACTAATTTCTTGTGTTCTCATTTTGTCACCTTGAAGTTCAACAACCAGATACTAGGAAAACACATACAACAAGAGAAACAGGACATCTCTTGCTTCCAGGAGAATTCATTTTTGAGTCGGGACTCTATAGAGCTCTGCCCATGGTGAAGTGCCTGCAGGATCTTATTATAAGATGGCCTCGTCTTTATATCTTGCTTCTACAGACAACGCCTACCATGCACTTTTGTGACGCTCTAGAGTATGATCTACACATTTCCTGCCTGCCAAGAAATCCAGCTCTTTCTTTGCTCCAGTTGCTCACTAACTAAACTGATTATTCTAAGATAAGCAATACTTCATTTCTTTATTAGGACCTACTCTCTGATCGCATGTTTTGTAAGTATTGAAAAAGTCATTAGGTATTCATATTGGAAACCATCCTGTATTCATTTCAAACTACATTCTAAACACTCACTGACAAGGTTAAACATAAAGTAATGAGAAATGTAAGACTGGTGGGGGGCTCTTTCCAAATATCTGAATCCTAAGGATACTCTGTTTAAACCCCCTTCTTCTGTTTGTAATTAAAAATAGATTCTGAATTTTTTATTTTATTTGTCATATTATTATTATAGAGACTGGGCTTGTGGTGGGTGATTTTGAACAGTTCGAGGATGTGGCATTTTTCTATGGATTGGATGCTGTCGGGAAGAGGAGGAATTCTATGACTGGGTATCTTAATTTTGATCTAGAACAAGCTTGTCCAAACCACAGCCTGTGGGCTGCATGGGGACCAGGACAGCTTTAAATGTGGCCCAACACACATTGGTAAACTTTCTTAAGACATTATGAGATTTTTGGTGAATTTTTTTAAGTTCATCAGCTATCGTTAGTGTTAGTATATTTTATGCGTGGCCCAAGACAATACCACGTTTTTGAACGTGGTCCAGGGAAGCCAAAAGATTGGACACCCCTGATCTACAAGCTAGAAAGGATGGAATAGGGCTTGCATTATAATTAGTAAAGACGCAGCAGTCATCGTTATTAGCCAGAATGTACTTGTTGTTGTCTGCATTGGAACATGACTATGGAATAACCTTGTGTTTTGGTTTGGGTTTGTCTTGCTCCATCTTGGTCACAGAATAAACTTGCCTAATGTCTATCTTTTTTTTTTTTCTTTTTTTAATGTGGGTAGTTCCCTGGCTGGGAATCGAACCCAGGCCGCAGCGTTGACAGCGCCGAAGCCTAGCCACTGCACCACCAGGGAACTCCAACCTGATGTCAGTCTTAAGTGAAAATGTTTATGCTTAGTAGAAAAACCTGTGAGTACAGAACCACTGCTAACAACACCAAGGTTTAGCTGAGAGTGCCTGGCCAGCTCCCAAAAGCCAAAAATTTTCTCTGTCATAAACTCTAAGAGACTGATAACTTCCACTTTTGTTTGAGATAAGCCAGCTGCTATGTAAGAAGTCCAACTACTTGGAGACCACCATGCTGTGAGGAAGCCCATACTCGTGACATGAAGAGACCAGGCTGAAGAAAACCACGACACCTGAAAAGAAGAACCATGGCTCCAATCGTAAGGTGGTAGTCAAGGCAGCTCATCATGGAGCAGAGACAAACCATCCCTGCCAGGACCTAATGGAAGTCCTGGTCCGCAGTCCAGAGAAATAAAATGGCTACTGTTTTAAGTCACTATGCTTTGGGGGAATTTGTGACACAGCAATAGACAATTAAAACAAGTATAATAATAAGCAAGTGGTAAGGTAGTCCTTTCTTTACCTAATTGAAACTAAAGAGCTGGACACTGAGATCATTTTTAAAAGTTTATGGCTTCACCACGGGTTGGTACAAATAATAATCCCTTCATCATTATACCATAGGAGCAAATTTTTGTAAACTGTATCTCTTAAAGAGTATAACTATATCTTAATACTCGAACTTTACACCTGTGACTATATAAATAGCACAGCATTGTAATAAAACCAAGCAAAATGAAGGCATCTATCAACCTGTCAAAAAATCAGCCAAGCACACGCCAGAGACGAGAGTATATCCAGTCGCTGTGTGTTTTCTAACTCAGCCCAGATCAGAAGGGCCTGAGGCGGGCGGGCCTGAGCTTCCCCACCTTGACTCAGCCACCCAGAGCGCATCCATCACATCAGAACAAGAACCCCATTTCACACGAGCCCTTTCCAGGCCTCATGAAAGACTGTGATCTCAATACACATTATTTTCCGCTCCAGAGCATGGCAGCTGGATAGCCAGGGATTTCTAGTAAACCATCAGTTAGCACATCAGCTTGATTCTTTTATTTTATTTTATTTTTATTTTTATTGTATGTGGGTAGCTCCCTGGCTGAGAATCGAACCCAGGCCGCAGCACTGACAGCGCCAGCACCAAAGCCTTAAGCCACTGCACCACCAGGGAGCTCTCAGCTTGATTCTGAGGGTGGCTGAGTTCTAATTGCAGCAGACATAGTTCGAAAAGGCACGGGCATATTTTTCCAATACCAGGTTGTGCTTGCAGCAGAGGGTGGGGAAGGTTACCTTTTATTTTTTTGACAAATTAAGTTGCATCTGTAGCAAAAATATGAAAGAGGATAAATTTCCAGCACGTCTGTGTTGTCATGTCCCCGCTTCTCTTCTCCCTGACTGTTCTACCACTGTCCCCTTCATGCACATTGGCTCTTCAAGGGCTCGCTCCTCTCTGCGTTCTAGTTCACCACAGTCCAACAGGGGCATAATAGCCACAAATGTGAGCCAGAAACGTAATTTGAAATTTTATAGTAGCTGCATTCAAGTAAAAAGAAGCAAATAAAATTAGTTTAATAATTATTTAATTTAGTATATCTAAAATTTTATCATTTCTACATCTAAGCAGTATAAAAACATTTGATAAGATTATTTTCCTTTTTTTTTTTTTTTGAGGCGGGGAGGGGTTGTTATAAAACCCCAGCGGGCGGTTTGCACGTACGGCATGTCTCAGGTTAAACTGGCCACGTTTCAAGGGCTCAATTGCCGAATGTGGTGACTGCACCATTTGGACAGCACTTTCTATTGAATTGAAACTTATCTATCCAGGATTCCATTCTTTCAATGATTAGCTAGTAACTTTTTCCAACAAATTAGCCCAACAACGAGACAGATGCACCTTCATGCAGTAAATTGGTATTAGCAGAGGTATGAATGCCTTGAGAAACACTTCCAGACTTGGGTACTCCAGCAAATGGTCAGCCTCTATCATATCTCAAATCACGCTGGTGGGCTTCTCTATCTACAGATGATCTAATTAGGAAGGAAAAATAAGAAGCCTAAGGAGACTGTTCACAGAGCCCAGGACTGACCCTGATTTAGTTTCGCTTTAAGGTAATTTCCTTTTTCTAGAAGAACTGGCAGAGTAATAGGTAAATACATCCCGGAGGAATCTCTAAGTCATACAATGATGAACATTCTCATTTTGCTAAAAAACTTACCTAATCAGGAAAAAAATGACCTTAGAAAGTTCTCCTGAGCAAACAGAAACATCTATAAAAAACATATTCAAGAACGACAGATCGAAAAGCACAGAAGTTACCCTGTGGTGTGAGAAGAACACGAGGACCCCACTTTGAGTAGCAAGGCCCCACCGAGCAGTGGCTCTGAGGCTCGGGGAAAGCTGCTATAACCAAGTCAGGAATGATCTTGAGTTAGCTGTTTAGCAATTGGCTATAAAAAAATGGTTGCTTCTGAAACTGCCTTAAAATTTCTGCAAAAATTACTTTCAGCCAATCTCTTTCCTCCCCTAGCTATGAGGAAGATAGGGTTCATCACTTGTTCACGGGGGCATGGGGATAGCTGAGTGCTTAAGGGCGGAGACCAGGCACGTCCAACCCGTAGCCCAGGACGGCTCTGACTGTGCGGCCCAACATACATTCTTAAAACATTATAAGGTCTTTTTGTGACCTTTTTTTTTTTTTTTAGCTCATCAGCTATTATTAGTGTTAGTGTATTCTAGCTGTGGCCAACACAATTCTTCCAGTGTGGCCCAGGGAAGCCAAAACACTGGACACCACTGGCAAAGACAATTGGTCAGATCTCCCGGCTTGGAAATCCATCACTGCAACTTAATAGCTGTGAACATAGAAAATTTTCCTAAACTGCTCAGTGCCTCAGTTTTTTTCCTTGTAAATTGGGGATTGAAAAAAAAAATTACTCCATATGCTCTACATCGCTCATCATAGAGATAACAAGGATATGGAGAAGAAGGAACCCTTATGCACTGCTGGTGGGATTGTAAATTGGTGCAACAACTATAGAAAATAGTATGGAGGTTCCTCAAAAATTAAAAACACAACTCCCACTATGATCCAGTTATCCCACTTCTGGATAGCTATCTGAAGGAAATAAAATCACTATCTTGAAGAGATATCTGCACTCCCATATTCATTGCAGCATTATTCACAATAGAAAGATATGGAAACAACCTAAGTGTCTATAAACAAAAGAATGGGAAAAGAAAATGTGATATATATACGTAAATATAATATGTATCCATACACACACAGACACACACACACACACACACACACAAAATGGAATATTAATATTATTCAGCATAACAAGAAGGAAATCCTGCCATTTGTGACAGCTTGGATGAACCTGGGGGGCATTATGCTAAGTGAAGTAAGTCAGGCAGAGAAAGACAAATACTGTATGATATTGCTTGTTTTTTGTTGTTGTTGTTGTTGTTGTTGTTGTTGTTTTCGTGGTTCCCTGGCTGGGTGTATGATATCACTTGTACATGGAAATCTAAAAAAAGCCAAACTCACAAAAACAAAGTAGTTTGGTGGTTACCAAGGTCCCAGGGGGTGAGTGAAATGTTGGTCAAAGGGTACAGACTTCCAGTTGTAGGATGAAGAAGTTTTAGGGATGTAAAGTATACCGTGGTGTCTATAATGAACAATACTGCATTGTATACTTGAAATTAAATAAGAGAGTACATCTTAAATGTTCTCAGTATGCGCACACACAAAATGGTAATTATGTGAAGTGATGGATGTATTAACTAACTTTATTGTGATAATTACTTCACAATGTATATATGTATCAAATCATCACATGGTACACCTTAAACTGACACAATGTAATAAGTCAACTGTATCTCAGTAAGGCTGGGGAAAAGTACATATAAATAAGTACTCAAGGATATCAAATGAGTTGACACATGCAGAAGACTTAGAACAGTGCTGGGTACACTGTAAGAGCTCAGTAAGAGTGAGTTTATTGTTACACCCTGAGCACATGCTGATCTTTCTTGAGTTGCAAAGGTCAAGTGCTCTATACTTGGCCACCTGGTTTCAAATCCCACCTCCACTTCTGTTAACTGTGAGGCTTGAGCAACCTACTTTACTTCCCTGCACCCCAGTTTCCTCGTGTACAAATGAAAATAATGGTAACACCTGCCACATAGGGTTTTTGCAAAGATAAATTACATGCACTGCACTTAGAATAGACCCAGACTAGGGGTAAATACACATGCAAGGTTTATGATTGCTGTCATTATTATTGTCATTTTGATATGCCTGCTATGCACCGGGGATGTGAAGGTAAATAAGAAATTTCAAGCATGGCCCTTCTCAGAGCTAAAAAGAAATCACAAACTTAAAACCTTTGATTTAAGAAGGTTTTACAGTGTCCAGTCATCCTTGAAGAGAAAGTAGGAAAAAGGAAATTCTGACAGCTGCTATCTCCTGTATCTAGAGTCATTCTCTTGGTTTACAGCAGTTATTTTTACTCTTCGCTTTAGGCCTCTCATTTGCTTAAAACTGATGGCTCAAAGAGGAAAACTCGTGTGATTCTCTCACCAAGCTGACAGCCCACTGCCACTGTTATTACAATGATTTATCACTTCTTCTCCCGTTTTTGACGGGCAAGGGGAGGGGTTTGCTGTCTTACATCTTGACTTTGATAGACACATTGTCCCCAAAAGCAGCTTACGTTTTCTGATCTCACATCGTAAGAGCTGTATTCTCTGGTCCAGCTGAACCGAAACTTCCCAAATACGTGCCAGATAAAGCATAGATTCCTATTTACTTAAGTAATTTCCAACTATGTTACACAGACAAAAATTCAATTCATCAAATAGTTAGCAAGTCATAACTGCTAACATCTATTAGCATGTTTCCTAAGTGCCATCGTATTTCTGATCGAGATTTGGGGAACACCATTCCTGTTCCTGGGCACACCTGCTTTCCACACAGCACAGTTGGTAATGGCCCTTCTGAGGTTTAGCGACTCTTAAGAATAGAGATTGATGTTCTTGGAAATCATAAAGCAGACAGTTTGCATTATTTGTATTTGGTAATACATGCATGCACACATTCACCTGTGTAAACTTGCAAAACTAATGACTAAAAAAGGAGTTGGAAACATTCAGTGTAAGCTGGAGTCTGAGGTAGTATCTGCGTTAGTTTCCTAGCACTGCCCTAACAAATTACCACAAACTCGACAGCTTTAAACAACGGAAACGTACTCTCTCATGCTTCTGGAGGCCAAAAGTCCCAAACAAAGTGTGGGCAGGGCCACGCCCCCTCGGAAGGCCCTGGTCCTCATCTCCTCTAGCTGCCTGACACTCCCAGCACTCCTTGGCTTGTGGCTGCATGACTCCAGCCTCTGCCTCCATCTTCACTCAGCACCCCTCTCTCTGTGTGCCTCTCTTTTGTGTGGCTCTCATAAAGACACTTGTGATTGGATAATCCAGAAGTAATGGGAGGTATTTCAATTATCACAAAAAGACACGAGAATGTCCCACTGGGTATGTGTATCACTTCTTTATCCAAACGTCTATCAAAGGACACCTTGGTTGTTTCCATGTCTTGGTCACCATAAATAAGGCTGCAATGAACACAGGAGTACATATATCTTTACAGATAAATGTTTTCAGATTTTGGGGGTAGATACCCAGAGGAGGGATTGCTGGGTTGTATGGTAATTCTATTCTTAATTTTTTGGAGGAAGTTCCATACTGTTTTCCATAATGGCTGTACCAGTTTACATTCCCACCAGCAGTGAGTGAGGGTTCTTGTTTCTCCACATCCTCTCCAACATTTGTTCTTACTTTTCTTGTTGGTAATAGCCATTCTAACAGTTATGAGGTGGTGTCTCATCGTAGTTCTGATCTGCATTTTCCTAATAGCCAGTGAATATTCAGGTCATAAGAAAAGATGAAATACTGCCATTTGCGACAACATGGATGGAGCTTGCAATTATCATACTAAGCAAAATAAGTCAGACAGAAAAAGTCAAAAATTATATGACTCCACTCATATGTGAGATATAAAACTGAAATCAAAAAATAAATAAGACAAACAAAGAAACAAAAACATCAACACAGACAAAAGTAGTGGTTACTAGAAGGGAAAGGGGGAAAGGGGGAGCGAGAAGGGAGAAAAGGGGATCAAATATATAGTGCCGGAAGGAGTACTCACTCTGGGTGGTGACCACACAATGCAGTAGATACATGACGTGTTATAGAATTGCACAGTTGAAACCTCTAGAATTTTACTAACCAATGTCACCCCAATAAATTTAATAAAAATCAATTTGAAAAAAACCATGAGAGTTTTCCTGGGTTTCATCCAAGACAAGAAACTAGCCCCACAGGGAGGATATAAATGGTTGTCAGAGGAAAAGAAAAAAGTTCTTTTCTCAGTATATCCCACAATTCATGTTAATTCATTGTACCAGGTAATATGATTATTATTACTATTAACTCCTTCATTAGACTCTAGTCACAGGAAGGCAGAAACCCCATGTCTTATGGCACATCTGTATATGCACAGCGCCAGCAGCATGCCTGAAATATGGTGAGTGACAAACTAATATTCAGTGAGTGTCATCAGTATCCCATAGTATCAGGGGTCCCAGCACGAGTCCTGATGGACGCAGCCCTCATTAGAAGTTCCCAACCAGGTCCGCCCTCTCCCAGTCAGGAAAACCCTGTCTCATTCCCTTTTCAATTGTAGTCATTGTTTTCACCCTGAACACCAGATTTGTGTAATTATACTTTATAACACATGGCATACATGGCTCCCTAAGGAGAGGGCCCCATCAAAATGCATAAGGCCACATGTTTGCATTTCTGATTTTAAATGGCTTTACACTTGAATTAGAGTAGTTTTTGTTTTGGGGGGGGGGTTTGGTTTTGGGGGGATCTTTCTTTCTTTCTTTCTTTCTTTCTTTCTTTCTTTCTTTCTTTCTTTTTTTTCTGTTCTGGAGAGAGGAGCATGTTTAGGAATTCAAGAACAATCAGGGCGGCAATACCCTCCAGCCACTGTCAGATTCAATCTCTGCTCCACCGGAACCCAAGGTGGGGCCAAGGCAGTGTGGGAAGTGATCATGTCAGCTGATCAGAGCTGACCTGATTTTCCACAGAAAGGGGAGTAGGGCAGATGAAAGATTGAGGGCCGAACGCAGAGAAACCGTGAGGTGCTTCCTGAAGGTGATAAAGCTACCTTCTTAGAGTGAACGGGGTGAAAATCAGCAGATGCTATCAGCCATCCCACCCAACCCCAGCTGCGGGGGCTCAGGAACATTCAAAAGTAATGGAGATGTATACTTGAAACCTATATAATTTTACTAACCAATGTCACCCCAATAAGTTTAATAAAAAAGTTTTTTTAAAGTAATGGAGGACACAGGGAGTGTTCTCGCGACTGATTGTTACTAATAAAAGCTGTAATCTAAGCAATTTCAGCAAGAAGAACAAGGCTAACTAGATAGTCTCTGCATATCTGGGAAGGAGAGTCAAGGGCAATATTCTGTCAAGATTTAACTAGTACAGGCCAGGGCAGAGAGACAGTGCCCAGCAGATGACAGAGATAGACCTTCTGGTCCAGCGGGATTCACCAGATCTTCCAAAAGTCTGGATGAATGGACCATCAAACTCATCTATCCCATGCCCATCAAATAGTCTTCTGATGACTCCTTTAGTTGCATGGATTTGAGGAGGGAGTTTAGAATAATCTAGGAATAGCAATTAATAATCTCCTTTGTAATTTAATAAACTTGTGTTTTGGTTTATGCATCTGATCTTAGGACAGCCCAAGTCATTCTCTAAGAATTTCCCTGGGCTGTCACAAATCCTCCATGCTGTGGCCATCCATTGATGGCCATCCTAAGCCAATCACATTTCCCTCTGAATTCTAGTCTTGGATCCTTGGCCTTAAATTTATAGGTCATTTAGAAGTACTAATATCCTGGATGCCCCCTCCCCCACTATACACACATATATACAGCCCTCATGGAGAACTCCTACTCTTCCTGCAAGGCCCAACTTTACTGCTATGCCTCTGAAAAGGTTTTTTGTTTGTTTATTTTTTTCTTACTAAGCTACTGGGGTTGGGAGGCATGGAGAAAAGGGAGCATGGAATAATTGATGGAATCTTAGGGATTCACTGTTTTTCTAAATTTTTCAACGGAAAAACCCTTGTTCAACCAAAATCTGATATGAAACCAATATTTAGCATTAAAAAATAGATCCGCCCTGGCAAAAGGGGTGGTAGGAGGCCCAGTAACTCCTTCCTGGGCTTTTCCAATTCACCCCATCACAGTGAAACCTCTCACACCACAGTTTAAAAACCACTTCTCTAGTCAAACTCTCATTTTACATACAAGGAAACTGATATAAAATCTGCTGTCAGAAACTGGTTTCTACAATTGTTTCATGTGGTTCTTCCAAACCATCGATGATGCATAACAGGACATTAATACTGTCCATTCCTAGCTTTGGCAGGCATAACTAATTGATCCCATATGTGATCTCAGACTCCTTCTCAATACAGTGGTCTAGTAAGCTGCTAGCAATTAACTAGAGTTGACATGTAAGATTACCTTATTTACCACTCTCATCGTAAATATTAATTTTTCCTAAATGTTAACATGTTATTTTATATCTATTATATTGTCAACTTGTCATTAATATGTAAAAGTATATAAAATGCTTTAATATGATGCATAAGCTAACAGAAATCCCTTTTTCATACCATCTCTTCATTTATGTAATGGCCTTAAATTATACATTTTGGGAGTTGGCCTGCCAAGTTTAGTGTTATTAACTAAACAATTACTATCTGATTACATTTCCTTTACCAGATTAAAATATAAAAATAAAGGTGCTAGATCAATTTCTTGTTGATGGTGGGCAATGCCAGTCACGAATGCAAAGGTGGGAGGATACCCTTGCTTTTCACTGTCTCAGATTTGGTTGGCTCCAGCTCGAAGTAAGTGAAAAAGCATGGCCTGTTCTCCTGTTTCTCCCTCCATGTCACCTCCATGTACTCTTCCCGGTGTCCCTTTGTCTAATCATTACTTGGAAGGATCATGCAATTTCTCAGCCCGCTGTAGCTGCCCAGTTAGGAGTGGAAGACATAGGCCTTTCCCTTCTCTGGAATTAGACTTGAGCAAACCTCCCTGCACCTGTCTCAATTTCTAGCAGCAAATCATTTTCTTGTTTTGTTTTGTTTTTGGCTTTAAAGCATGAGTCTTCAAAAGATTAATTTTGGGAGAGGTTGACATGAAGCTCTGATTAGCCACTACATACATTGATATATATCATGGTGAGGAGTGAGAGGAGCTTCAAATCCTCAGGTTATCTCTGCAATCAGAATATACTTCCCACTGCCACTGTTTTGGGGCTAAATTGCCTATTAGCTTATAATAAACTTTCTTTCAAAAACCTGCTTGTCAAGTACATTGACTTTGAAGCCTAGGACAAATGCATAAATTTTTCTGGGATCTTGGAAAATTTTATGGAAAGATCTCATTTCTGTTTTTAATAACAAATAGAAACATAAAAAGAAATATATCCACACAGGAATGCAAACTCAAATAATACTAGATGACTCAAATAAAAAAGGTTTTTCTTTCCCTCTCTTCAACCAACAATCCCACCCCTCAGAATATGTCACTCTTTTTTGTAATTCTATTAACTTACCTTCATAAAACTAAGTTGTACACATATACCTTATGTTTTAATTTGCTAACATTAAACAATATATATTGACTCCCTGGAATGAAAAATGAGGAATTCACTTCATTTATACTGCCTCTCAGAGTATATTTTCTATATATCTGCCAGTCATTTTTTTTAATTCTGTAGGTTTTATTCATAAGTCTGAATCAGGCATTTTCATTCATCAATCCATCAGCTTTACACAATATCTTGACCCATTAACTTTAGACAATGTGTTAGGATGAGGAAATTAGTGCTTCTTCATTTGCCTTAATATCATAGCCTTCCAGCTCCTACTTCCTCCTCTGCCCCTTAGCCCAACATACCATTAACTTAACACGGTCAATGGCAAGGTTGATGTCATTTACATCAATGTCAATATAACTAAGGCCATTATGCTGTGTTTATAATTTGATTCTACATTGAAAACCAATAACTAGCATTAACAATATATGATTAGGTACAAATTATCCATTATAGACCATGACGTATATAATTGGACCAGCAGAGGAAGTGTAGTAATCCTGTACCACTAAACCTATTCTGCTTAATTATCAAAATCCCAGAGGAACAGAAATAGAAGAGCAGCATATTTTTATTATAAATATATGAAATAATTAAACAATATACTCTTACTCTATTGCTAAGACCACACAACCTCTTCTTTCCACTGTTGGTATTTTCTTCTTGTAGATATTCTTCCAGAATTTTGTGACTCCCTGTTCTAATGCGGACTAACTGACTTCCAGGCCTAATGGACAGTCATCATCCTAGGATTCTTCGCCATTGTGTTGCTGGGTTGTGTCCACTTTTTCTTGTATCCACATTTTACATTTCCTTAGATTTCCTTTTTTAATTACCATTAAACTTCTGATTTTTAAGATAATTGAAGATTTATATGCAGTTATAATAAATAATACAGAAAGATCCCAGGTGCCTTTAACCAAGTTTACCCCAATGCATCTGCAGAACTGTAATGTAATATCACAATCAACATATTGACCTTGATGCAATTACAATACAAACCATGTCCATCACTACATATTGCCCATTTATAGCCACACTCACTTCTCTCCCACCTTCACCTCTAACAACCAATCATCTGTTCTCCATTTCTAGAATCTTGTCATTTCAAAAATGTTATACAAATGGAATCACACAGTATGTAATCTTTTGGGGTTGACTTTTTTTAGTCAGCATAATTTTCTGAAAATTTATCTAAATTATCATATATAAATATCTATGGTTTGGTTCTTGATGCACCCCTGGAATAAATCCCAATCCCATGTGCCCATTCTCTTTAAAAGCTGCTGAGTGTATTAGCTAATATTTTGTTAAGGATTTTTGCATGTGTATTTATTGGTCTCTTTTTTTTTTTTTTTTTTTGTACTGTTTTTGTCTGATTTTGGTATCAGTGTGATACTTGCTTCATAAAATGAACTGAGAAGTGTTTCATACATCCTCTTTTTTGGATTTGATAATTCTTTAAACATTTGATAGAGTTCTCCAGTGAAATCATCTGGACCTAGAGATTTCTTTTTCAGGGAGTTATTAAATTATACATTTAATTTTCTTAATTGCTATAAATCTATTCAACATGTTTATTTAATATTGATTGCATCATGGCAGTTTTTGCTGCTGATTCAGGTTTTTTGAGAAATTGGTCCTTTTCATCTAAGTTGTCAAACTTAGGTGTATAGAGTTGTTCATAATAACAACTTAAATGGTCATATAGATGTATTGCTGGAGGCTGGGTTTGACCTCTTGAAGCCCCATCAGGTTCTCATGGTGCAGATTGAAGAGCGTCCCCCAGTGGATCTGACAGGAAGAGCAGGGGAAGTTACCATGGCTGTACTCTTCACAGCAAAGGTCAAAGGTCAGGAGAAAAGACTTTATCAGAGACTTAACCCTACTTCGGGGAAAGACATTCTCTCAGTCCAATATCCTGTCTCACCTCAGCAGAGAGGTGACACTAAGAAACATTTGTGAAGGTCACAGCCTTGAGACACAAACCTACTAAAAGACAGGAATTTACTCATAAAATTACAGAATGCTTCCCATCCCACATACCTAACTATGACATAAAACGGTGCCAGTATCAAGAACTGATTACAGCTAGAAGAGTTATAAGACGCAGACTGTCCCTGAGAAAGAGCACTGAGAGAACCCCAAAGCCAACAGGTAACCAAAACAAGGACGCTAATGATTTGAAGTCTCTGGTACCCGCAGCTACAGCAAATACTAAACACAACCCAGCTCCTTGCCAAATTAGCATAAAATATGTAATGGCCTGTTTACTTCCATTTCTATTTCCCAACACCTTGGGCTTTTAACAAAAAATTACATGGCACGCTAAAAGGAAAATAGAAACAGTCTGAAGAGACAAAGCATGGATCAGAACCAGATCCAGGCATGACATAGATGTTGGAATTATTATGCAGAGAATTTAAAATAACTATGACTAATGTGTTCAGGGCTCTAATGGAAAGCATAAAAACATAGACAACTTGCAAGAAAAATGGGTAATGGAAGCAACAGTGACTATATACATTCTCATGTTCTCTCTGCATAATTATTAATAGTGCTTCATTTATACTTTCAAACTTGTCCTGGAAATGATAACAAAATATATTGTCATCCTGTTGGTATGGCACCTTAACTGCCATCAGCTGTTTATTTCTGAATATATTTAATTTCACTTCACTTTTTGAAAGCTGCTGGAAAAACAGATACTCTACTGCTGCTGATTTGGGTTCTTTTAGTTCAGTTTTATAAAATTTAAAACTTTCTGTGGGTCTTGATTATCTATCTTAACTGTCTCATAACATTCCCTAATTTGCAAACATCAAATTATTGTTTGAGTTCTTCCCCCAAAATTCTAATAGTGTCTAAATGAAGCCATCAATAAGTCATTTTTGTAACATTTATAAAAACTACTAATACAAGGGATGGGGGATACCAATAGAATTGTTTGCCTCTCCCCTCTTACAAGGCAACCTCCTCCTTCTCCTCTCAGTGTGAAAGCAGCTGTTCTATACAATGAGGTGCGGCCTACTGGCCATAGCTGATTGGTCCAGGGGCAGATACTTGACACAGTATGGGCCAATCAGAGCCAACCAGAATTCTTCCCAAGAATGTAGTCATTGGATCTCAAAGACAGTCTGGGATTCTCTGCATAGCTAAAGATCTAGATGTAAAGCTATGGAATTGTCAGTGGCCTCGTGGAGAAAGAGAGAGAGGGAAGAGGGAGAAAAGGAGATGTAGGAAAGAATGAAGGCAACGGCAACAAGAAACAAGAAATGGACACAAAGAGAAACTCTGATGACCTTTGAGTACCCGTTTCTAGTCATTTTTGAGCCTAGCTGCCTCTTTATCTTTCCCTTTACTTGGCCGTTCCAGTCTTCCACAAAATACTAGCTTCCTGCCAATAAATTCCCCTTTTTCCTTAAGTAGAATGAGTTTGCTTTCTATCACCTTTGATCAAACATGCTAACTAATACAAGAGGTTAATGCATGCGTCCCATTTAAGAAGAATCTTATGGCAGAAAGTTCACAAAGAAACTCCATAGTTAAAAGCCGTTACTTTTAAGCTGAGATGCCCTAGAGCAATCTGGTGCAATTTCCTTACTTACCATTTAGGACTCTAAATGCAATTTTTTTATATCCTCCCTTTCTATGTATCCCTAGAGTCACTCAAACACCCTTATCCTTTCAACTGTATCCATTAAGGAAAATAACAGATACTTTTAAAGAAAAGGGTATTTGGCCTCATAATCCCCCCTGATCAAAAATACCTTTTTATTTTTCCTAAGTAGGCTATTTCCAGCATTTCCTTTTCAAGCATCAAGTCTTGACTTAGAAGCCCCTGACTCTATACAGAGGTCATTGTTTGGGGCTCAATTGTGCCTCCCTCCCCCTAATTCATATGTTAAAGCCTTAACTGCCAAAGTCCTCCAAATGTGATTATATTAAGAGGTAAGGTCTTTAAAGAAGCAATTAAGTTAAAACGAGGTCACCAGGGTGAGCCCTAATCTGATATGACTGGTGTCTTTATAAGAATTATAAGAATTCTGTGTCCTGGAAATTAGAACACAGAAATTATAGAGGAAAGATGATACAAAGACATAGGGAGAAGGTGGCCATCTATAAGCCAAGGAGAAAGGCCTCAAAAGAAAGCAACCCTGTTGACATCTTGATCTCAGACTTTTAAACTCTAGAATTGTGAGAAAATAGATGTATGTTGTTTAAGCCACCCAGTCTGTGGTACTTGGTTATGGCAGCCCCAGCATACTAATCCCATCTGTATTAGTCAAGCCTCTGCAGAGAAACCAAACCAATGGGAAGGATGAATGGATGGACGGATGGACAGACAGTAAGCAATCGGTTTGTGTGAGTATGGAAGCCGACAAGTGTCACTATTCACAGTTGGAGACCATGAGACGTGACACCCTCCATGTAGTTCCAAGCTAAATGCCCGCAGGCTTGAGACTCAGGAAGAGCTGATGTTTCAGTTCAAGACTGAAGGCAGGATGAAAGCTGGTGTCTCAGCTCTAAGGCGGACAGGCCAAAGGATGGCTCTCTTCCTTGCAGGAGGGTCACCTTTTTGGGTCCATTCAGACCTTCATCTGATTGGATGAGGCCCACCCACATTAGGGAGGGCAAAGTGCTTTACTCAGTCTACTCACTTAAATGTTAATCTCATCCAGAAACACCCTCACAGTCACACCCAGAATAATGCCACACCAAAGGTCTGGGCACCCCATGGCTCATTCAGATTGACACACAAACTTAACCCTCACACCATCTTATAAAGTGAGATCTTATAACTTAGCCACCTAATACTCTAAATGATTGAAGCCACATCCCACCTAAGCTCTCATCAAGTATTTAAGATGTCGTTCAGGTAGTAGAGTCACCTAATACCATGATGATCCATAAAATTAAGCCACCAAGTTACATAAACTTCCAAGTGAAACTGTCCTTCCTGCCAGTCACTTTAATGTCTGATTCTGATGCCATCAGGATGCATCCACGATAACAAACTAGTGGGGAGAGAGTTCTCATAAAAGAGCAGTGCTCGGAGGCACTTCACTTCTTAAGACCATCTTCACTCTCTTTCCTCTAATCCGGTGTGTTTTATGAGGAAGCAAAGGCATTTTTACACCCGAGTCCTCAGCAGCAGCTCAGTATCTGCCCCACTGCCGAGGAGGGCAGTCCGCGGACCTGCCACCTGTCCAACTCGCCTCTGCGATGTGTCGGCAATGTGTCGGCTCGGCTTACCCCGCTTCGTTTTGGCCATCAGCTCCCTCCAGCATCAGCATGCATTAGGGCAATGGCTCAACGTCAACTGCAACCCACGAAATGTGCATTGTAATTGGGTATGATATGTGGAGCTAGATAAAGGAAGCCATGGGTAGGGACTTTATGAATCATCACAAAATCATTGCACCCATACTGTGCCAAGAAATGCCAGAAAGTTCAGCAACACAGAGAAAGACAGCACTAGCCTCTCTTGGACTCTACTGTCTGCCCCTGAAACATTCTGGCTTCTTCCATCCCCACACAGCACACCACTGACTATTTCTTCCTCCTTTTTGAACCCTCCTTAGGAAATAAGAAAACAACCAGTTGTTAGAGATGTCTGTTCCATTTTCAGATTCATCACAAGTATATTTGATACCGAAATACCTGGGGAAATGCAAGATCATTCAAAATAATTGTCAGACAAATACAGGCAGGGGTCAATACATGCAGAACTCTGAGGGGAAAAGGGGGGGAAAGAATGGTTGAAGACTGCATTCGCTCATCCAAAGGATTTTGAAAGAAATGGGATGGTTCGTGCAAAATTTTCTCCTGGCCCTGTGACTGCATTGATGTGTAAGTTTTCCTGAGGCAGCCTGTTTACTCATGTTTCCCTTTGCAATTACTGGTACCATGTCATTTCCCTCTCACAAGTGTCCCGAGGTGGATGATAAAACATACGGTGGCCCTAGTGATGTGTCAACCTGTAGTGGAACCCTTTGTGGACATAGGCTCTCAAGCAAAGGAATAACCTTCCTGATGAAAATTTGAGGCTCATCTCAGATCACACCGACTAGATGGAAGCCCCTTTCCAACTTTTCATGGACCAGATTTAGTCAAAGAGTCTTAGCAAGACAGCACCAAGAGACAGTTGGTGAACAGCTCGGTGTCTGACATGGATAGGCTACGGGACCCGGGGACACAGTGATTCATGAAGCTCCTCCTTGTCTGTCTTCTCAGTGTCAGTGCTCCTCACAAGGCTCTGCATTCATGTTTGCTCCTACCCTTCTCCTTCAGAGAGAGCTCCCACTTCACACAATCTGACGCGCCATCTCTGTGCATCTCTCTGAATTATCACGCTGAATCCCCATTCCAGGGTGGGTCCCAAGTTTGAGCCTCTGCTCCATACATCGACAGCACTTCCCTGCCTGAACAGGCCAACAGCACCTCAATTTTGAACATGCCTACATCTAGACGCATTCCCGCTCACCACATACTTTACCGTCTGGATCGCTACGGCCTTTAAATGGAATTAAAGTTTTTCCATTTATCCACCTTGAAGTTATCCATGGCTTTTCCTCTTTTTTGTTCCTATCACCCTCATCTAATCCATGACCATTTTTCTCTACTCAGTGCATCCTTCTCTCTCTTCAAGGTGGGCACTCTGGCCTAGAGCTCCATTTCCGCAATTGACAGGAGTCACATTATCTCGGCCTTGAATGTGTCACCTGCCTAACTGAAAAAGTTCACCCGTGAGTCGCATTTGTCCACAAAACAGAGTTCAGGAGTTTTACTCAGGGAGCCGAGACCTATTGGAGTTTTGCCCTAGCTCCTCTCTGGTTGAAATTCCTAAAAGTCCCACCCTGAACAGAGGAGTGTTGTCACTGGCGCCAAGCATGCTGCAGTTCACAAGTCACTTGCACAGCCATCATCCCATTGGCTCCGAGAACAATTCCGTGAGGATAAGGATTCAAGCCCTAGAACCCAGGCCTGCATCACCCTCATCAGCAAGACCCCCGTGACTTTGTCCCTATGGACTCAGGGAGTTTTCTATACTTTGAGTTGGTATTTTATTTATTTCTCTGTTCATATTGTTCCAGCATTTGCTCTTTCAGTTTGTTATTATGTCCCTTTGGTATACTTCCATCATTATGGTGGTTTGTTGTTTTTTTAACATTTTCTTACTTTCTAGCACACTACAAGGTGACCCAGGATCATCGTGTGTGTTTTCTTCCTAGCTCTAGAATCAGTCATTTCACCAAGAAGCCCTGGATCCTTTGGTTGGAGATACTATTAGAAACCAAGATATGGGCACTGGAGACATGTCAACTAAATTTGGATTTATCCCAACCCAACTGAATTTTTAAGGAGCTTTTGAATGTAAGTTTATTTCTCATTCTTAAGTAGAAATAACTATGCATACTAATTTCCCCATTTCCTTTACAGATATGAATTCTTTTTTTGCCTTTTTATAAAAATGCTTTAATCTTAACTCCTCCTGATTAAATAACATTGTTGAAATAAATACAATATTAATAATGATCAAGGTTATAGCTGTAAGGAAGACATTCAGCTAAATGCCATATAGACATTGTCTTATATCTTAATGGCGTCTTTGAGACATTAGACATTATTATTATGTCATTTTATAGACGGTGGAAATGATATCTACCTTGATTTTCATTCTGAGAACTACTACATGAAAAATCACTTGTAAATCCCCTAGCACAGAGCATGTAGCAGTGGCTCAATAAATCATTATTTCCTCACTCCCTTGCCTCTAAATAAAAAGAAAATAGGCAAACTTCAGTAACACATTAGTATAATATTTCAGTACATGGTCTATGAAATGAAAAATATAGGGGTTATATTAACTCATTTTTTTTGTTGTTGTTGCTATAGTAATGTGATCTGGTGCACAAGAGCTAAAAATCAACCTGCTTCATGAAAGATCGCGAAGAAAATGAAGATATACTTATCTGACAGTCATGTCTATTTATGGAATTGTGCATTCTGTAACCCACATTCTCAGACACTAACAAAACCTGCACGTTTTTAAAGATATTTAAGTAATCTAAGACACTTCTCCAAAATTTTAACGTTTAAATTAAGGTGGAGAAACCATTATATAAATCCACAACACCTCCTAAGCTTATACAGCTATTGATGTGGTACAAAGTTACCAAATGCCTGAGTAACATGCCGAAAAGTTCTGGAAGCTTTGCCTCTACAAATCTTGGGCAAAGAAATTGAACCACACTCAAATCTGCAAGCTCGCTTAGAAAAGATAAGGCATTCTGAAAAATAAAAGGCTGGCTTTCATTCTCCATCATTTCCTCCAAGCATGCCCACCTTTCAGTGTTTTCAGAAGATGAAAACCGAGAGCCGAAGGAAAAACTAAGGACATGCACCTTGTGAGCAGCAAAGGTGGCATCAGAATTTGGACCTGCTCTGAAAACGCATTCCTACAGCTTCTCTGTGACCTGTGCTTCAGCAAGAAGCTGTCTTCACAGCAGACCCAATTCCAAACTTGCAGGAGTAACATTCTCCACCTGAAGAGCCCTCGTCTTCCTCTCTCTCACACGCCAGATCACGCGTTCACAACCAGGACTAAGCCTCTGAAAAGCGGCCCCCACAGATTGTCAACTCTGTCCATGTAACTCCCCGATCACACTCTTGGAACCGATCTCTAGTGCCACCCATTCCAACAGACGTACCCCCAGGGACCCAGCTAAATTATAAGCTCCCTCAGGCCTGTGGTTGTCCCTTCAATTCCTTCACCTGCTAAGCCTAGCCCAGGTGGTCTCAGTAAATATTTCCAAGTTCTTTTCTTTTTTTATATATATATATTTATTTTTATTGTTAGACTTATTGGGGTGACATCTGTTAGCAAGGATTACATAGGTTTCAGGCATACAATTCTACAGTGCATTGCCAACTTGTTATATAATAAGTTCTTTTCATTGATTTGGCCTGGGGTTAGAGCCTTGGTCTTTGGAAATAAAGCCAGAACAAGGATGTTTCCCACCATGACCGGGGGCTGGCAAGGGCTCAGAAGGCACCTGCACTCAGCTAAGGGTTTCTCTGAGCTGGCATCTGGGAAGCTCCAGACCTCCAAGAATATTCCCTTGATCAGATTCTTCTGAAAGGGAATAATGGAGCTTAAAACATTAAAGAAAAAACAAAAGAGCATAAAAAGTGAATTTAAAAGCAAATGGGCCAAGGATTGTCCCTAGGAAGTCTTTCAATTTCACACATAGCAAATTCCTATGGTATGGACATATTAGAAATGCTTTTTTTAGTCTCTTTATGCATATTTATTATGTTCTTTGAGGGCTCTGTTATCGCTTAATTTGACACCGAGCCTCCAAAGCCACATCTTCTTTCTTCTCAAACTATTAGAAAGGGGCAAAATATTTTAATCATGAAGCTCTGTATAATTTAGAGATTATCTTCTGTCTGCGTGAGTTATGGCAATCATCAAAGGCAGGCTGGGGATTTATAAAACTAAGGCCCTAAGTTTTTGACAGGTGTTCTGTTTGGTATGGAATTAACCTCTTTTCACATCGTACACATACTTAAGAGCAAATCGTTAACTCTATCCCTGGTACACAGAGACAACAAAGGGGCAGAAGCCATTAGGTGGGAACTACCCCATCACAGCCTTAAGCCTGGCTCAATTATTCACCGATGAGAGGAAAATAAATGATGGGGGATTCTCTCAGCTGCACGGCCTGAATCTGATTAAGCAGCCCATCTGGTAGTCCTGGAGACCAGGAGACTTCAGGCAGCTATCCATTCCATTCTCCACTGTAGCCAGAAAGAAGATGGCGCATGGCTACTGGGACCTATGTTACTTTACAACGTGCAACCAGCTTAGAGTGCTGATTAAAAGCGTGGCACCTGGAGTCAGGCAGAACCAGGTTTGAGTCCTGGAGCCACTACCTGCTAGCTCCATGTGCTCTGGAAAGTTATATAATCTTCCAGAATTTCAGTCTCCTTGTTTACATAAGTGACATTCATCACATCTACCTATGGTGGGGGGTGGGGCAGGCGGGGCCTGTAAATAGGGTAATGCATAAATAGCACTTAGCACAGTACCTGGCAAAACGTAATTGCTCAATTAATAACACTTCTTGGTATCATGTTACCCATTCATTGGTTTGTTCATTCATGCAACAAGTATTTTTTGACCCAGACACAAAGTAGCAGGTAGTGACTCTGTAATGGTGAATAAAATAAGTCTTGTCACTATCTTCATGGAACTGAAGGGGATACGTGCATTAAACAAGTAAAAAAATACATTTCAAAGTTATATATGAGTGTGTGAAGGAAAAAATAAGGCAAAGGAGAATCATGGGGAGGTGGTATATATTTAGATGGAGTACTGTGTCCCTCACAGTCATGGCAGGAAGCAGATGGCCAACTCAAGCAGAGTAACTGAGGACAGTTTAGAGAAAGACTGTTTCCAAAAAATGTGTAAGGTTGAGAGAAACCAGCAAGGGATGGGGGAGTTCCTTGAGGTGGAGAGAAAAGCCATCAATAGCCGATTGCCTTCACCCACCTAAGAGGGCCCTGGGAGGAAGCTGTCTGCGGATGCAAGAAGCATCTTCTTGACAGGAGCTTTCGGTAGAGGTAGGTACCCACCTACATGACTCATCAGAGAGGGAGCCCAAGAGTCTGCTGACCTTGCTCCACCATCTGACCTTCTGCTTCAAGAGGACACCAGGGCACATGGAAGCCTGTCGGTGCCTCTCAGAACATAGAACAGGGTAAAGGTGAAAAGTTCATCTGAGGGACGATCAGAAGATGTCCAACTCAGGCAATTAAAAAAGGCTTCTCTGAGACGGGAACCTGTCAGTGGAGGGGAGAGGAGCCAACCGAGCCCCATCTGGGAAAGACTTGCAAGGTAGAGGTCACTGCACATGCAAAGGTCCTGAGGAATGGAGCTTTGGTGGGTCAAGGGACAGAAAGAAGGTCAGTGGGGCAGGACCACAATGGGTGAAGGGGAGAAAAGTGTATAATGAGTTTAGAGAAGGTCTCAGGGCCCATTGACTTAACCTGGGTCTAACATCAAAAGAGAGGGAGATTTCTTCCCAACAACTCAGTGCCAGCCCCTGTTTATTGGCCTCCCCACTGCTATAGTATAGGCTGAACATTTTAACTTACTTTAAGTTAAAACCTTAGGAAGCCTCCTGAAACTTCTTTATTGTCAAACACCATTCTGTCCTATGAAATACTGATTCTTCTCTTTCAATCTAAGCCCAATGCTGACTTCAATGTCAAGCTTGAAAATATTTCCCTGAAATCAGCCTGGATCAACCATGCTGGAGATAAGCAGAGATATCTTAAATAATGCCAGATTGTGCTAAAATACAGTCCAGGACACCCTGATTAAAATATGCCCCTCCTCCTTCAGTGGCAACCAGGGAAGTGGTGGTTCACCAGAGTTAGTGAGAAATGATAGTTTCTTTCTAGGCCCTGCCATCTGAACCCAGAAATGCCCCCCTAATGAGGCAGCACGGGTGGTAGCAGAGGGGTCCTCAGTTCCAGATACCTCCCATGGTGACACATATAGGGCATGAGAGTAAACAAGTACCACTAGCCAGAGGATGAAGTCACTGAAGAAAGGCTCTAGAAGACTAATCACATCTAGAGGTTAGAGGAGAGGGTGGGAGTGGTTCACAGAGGGTGAGAGTTGGAAAGGAAACGTCATTGCAAGTTGACTGAGCAGGAGCAACAAAGGGAAAGTAGGATGGTGATTGTATATGTTGGGTTATTGGTTTCAATTCTTCCTTCCTGTTGTAGATTTACATATCAATGTTCTTTGTCACATAACTTTACAGTATCCAATAGTGTAGGCTGTGTATACCTCCCTGCCTTTTTGATGTTGGGCTTAGCCATGTGACCTGCTTTCATCAGTGGAATATCAGCAGATATAAAGCAAGAAGAGGCTTCAAAAGGACTTGTGTGGTTTGGCTTGACTTTCTGTCCCCCACGAGAAAAGTGCACACCAGGAATCCACATGAGCAGAATGACTGGCCCAGCCAAACCCTTCCCAATTCAGGCAAACTACATTAGCTGAGATGTTCATTACTCAGCAAAAACAGACTAGTACTAGATTTCTAGCATATGTGTGGGGACAGAGGATGGGGTTGGTGACCAAATATGGGCAACCTGGGGTGGCTTCTAGCATAGCTATACTTCAGACAATGCATACTATTATCTCAGAAAAATGTCTGACTGCAACCTTCCTGCAGTTTCAGCTCTCTATTTTCTGCAAGTTCACGCATGTAAGAGCCCTGCTGTCCACCCAAAATGACTATTCCCAGAGCCACAGGGACTCTACTGGTATCTGTCAGAAGAAACATTGAATTGTGTTTCTCTTTTTCTTTGTTGTCCAAGCAATTAATTCCAAGCCTTACAAAGTATTAAGATTGTGGTCCCTTTTTGGGGTCCCCACATGTCAGATATTTGCAGATACCACTTTGGTCCCCATGCCTTTACCCTCCCACTCCCACAGCCTCTCTTAAAATGAATCAGACTGGCTGTCCCTTTGACCATTGACATGACTTTTGTTCCCCACTCCACCCACCTGGCTACACCTGGCCCACACTTCACCATACTCTGGACATGATCCCACCAGAAAGACAATGGGAAGTCTCCACTGGGTGTTTGAGATAACGCACAACTCAGCAGTGAAAATGTAACATACAGAATGGAATTGAGAAAGTTCTTAAATTAACTAGATCCTTCATCTTGCTAATGAACCCAAAATACAAATAGCAAAAGGAATGGCTCTCATAGCCTCTGAAAGAACCCATGCTGATGTGCATTCCCCAGCTCTTGGAAAGCCCTGCTGTGCACCAGACACTGTGAGGCATGAGGAAGAGGTATAAAGAATAAAAATAGTTTTCCTGCCCTCAAGGAGTTCATGAATTAAAAAAGCAAAAAGGCTTAAGCAAATGCTACTACTAAGAACAATAATATGCATAACCGATGGTGAAAACTAGCCAAACTCAAATTCTTGCAAAATGCTTAGGCTGATCATATGTACCATTTTCAATGGGACAGTGCCATTTTTTTTTTCATATTTCCTGACTGTCCTGTCATTTCAATATAAATGTCGATTCTGTCCATTTTTAATTTTTTGTAAAAAACGGAATGTAGGTTGTTTATTTATCTTAAGGTTCTAGGCTAATCAATGCATGCAGTAAAACCACTAGTGTGATGAAAGAGGAAGTTCCATTTACTTTACCCAATCAGGGCCAGGCTTCTTGAGCTAGTGATGATCAGACCCACCCCCTCGGTTGTCCACAGAGACAGGGAATTTAAGAAGCATTTGGCAGCTGAAGGGTCTCAAGGCACCTGAACTGCTGAATGGGCTCACCCAGCTGTTTGCTTCCATCAGGTCAGGAGTGTGGGATGCAGTGACTGTGAGTCCTACTGTTACTCCTACCATCATTCCACCCATAGAGATTCTTTCTGCCCAACATTCAGTTTGATTCAGACTTTTCAGACTCATATTTCAGTTCAACAGGCTGTTAGCTATTTTTTATTACAGCAGAACTCTCCAGTGGGACATTAGTATGTACCAGCTTGCAATAGCAGTTTGGGTGTTCATTCTATTATTTTTTTTATATGTTTATGATTTTTTGTAGTCTGGCCACTGCAGTTCTGCATTAGAGTGTTCAGTGTAGTATGCCCTACAGATATTTTTACTGCTCATATGGTATTTTATAGGTATTTTATTGATACATGTATTATTTGTGAGTGTATTTTTGCATGTGTTTTACATGCAATAAAACCTTGTCCCATTTTTGTCATCCCTATATCCCATTTTTTTCTCAAGGAAATACGGTCAGCCTAAAAATGCTTACTATGAACTCTAAATGCTTGTGTCCCCTCAAAATTTATATGTAAAACCCTAGCTCCCAATGTAAAGGTATTTGAAGGTGGGAGGCAATTAGGGTTAGATTAAATCAAGAGTGGAGCCATCATTGTGGGATTAATGCCCAATAAAAAGAGAAGACAAGATGCCTTTCTCTATCTCTCTATCTCTCTTTCTACCCCCACCAAGGAAAGTCATGTGAGGACATAACCAAGAAATTAGCCCTTAGCAAGAATTTGACCATGCTGACACCCTGATCTCTGACTTACAGTCTCTAGAACTGTAAGAAATATATGTTTGTTTAAACTACTCAGTCTATGCTAGTCTGCTACAGCAGCTCAGACTGAGACAATGCCCATTTTATAGCCAGGACAATTGAGGCTTGGAAAGGTCTAAGGGACTCAGCTAAGGCCACACAGCTGATAATTGGTTGACGTAAAATTTAGGCTGGGTTCCTGATCCTGTTTGACCCAGAAAACCACGTGTTTAGCCCCTGCCTTTCCTCTCTCTCCATCCACGGTCACCATGCAGTAAGACAAGAGTCCCAGTGAAAGCATTTACCGAGTGAGATGGCAATGCAGAATGTGGCTCCTTGGGGGAGGACAGAACCATGTCGCCAAGAAGATGAACAATGACTAGAGTACTAAAGAATGCATCTGATTTTACAAGTAGAAAAAAAAAAAGGCATTTGGGAACAGGATTTTACAAAAGCACAGAGGTATAAAAGACCACAGACCATTCAAAGAGATTACTGGGAAAATGTGAAGGGTAGCACCAAACAGGAAAGGCTGGCTCAGAGAGGTAGAGAAGTAGGTCGGTACCCAACTAGAAGGAACCCCAAAGCAACTTATAAATTAAATCACATCTTAGTGCCCTTATAGGGATTTTTTTCTTTTATTTTTTCCCCTGATCTATCCTAGTTTGCGTTTTTTGAAAATGAATATCATTTTGCTGTTTATTACCCATATATTGAACCTGTCTCTATCTCTTGGAATAAATTCTATCCATTATTCTTACTGGATGTATTCCAGCACCACCCCAATTTGTATAATTTGCAAATTTCATTAACATTCTCTTTACTTCCTCTTGGAAACCATTAATAACATTGTTGCATGTGATCAGGCTTAACACCAATCTCTTTGGCACCCCGACTAATCAACTACCTCTGACTGGATGTCACACTATTCATCACCACGCCTTGTCTACAGACCCTCTGAAAATTATCAATCCCTACAACAGTGTTCATATCCAAGCCGGTGTCAATTAATTTCATAAGTAAAATTTCGTGATGTGGTATCAAATGTATTACCCAAATCAAGATGTATTGCCCTGACTTTGTTCTCCTCCACTATGAATTTTAAACAGACCAGTCCTGAATGATTTATTTATGGCCACACCAAGCTGCTTATTCGCTCCTGATTCCATTACTTCTTAGATGTTTTGGGCTATTTTTCTCCATACACTTAAACTTCCTTGAGGTAATCTCAGGGATCATTCCTCTTTTGAAAAGATAGGTGAACACATTTGTTGCTGGCCTGAACTTCTGTGATCTCTGCAAATAGATCAAGTCATTTTAAAAGCAATTTCTTCTTTGCTCGTCTGGCAGCTTTTACAAAGTAGCTAGGTATCTCCACTAGCTATGAGCTGTCACCCCAGGAAGCTGGGGGTAGATGTAACCTGCTGGGGCAACGAGCAAGTGTTGCCACTTGTGCAGAAAACCATGGTGGTTTCAGGGGCTTCTTCAGGTCCACTTGCCCCTCCATTTTGGAATTCCTTCATTCATTCAGCCTTGTGTGCAAATAATCTATCCCCATAAAATATACTCAGGCCAATGTGTCCCCACTGCCAGCCAATGCACCCCAGATGCTGTAGGCTTTAGGAACACAAAGGAATTCCAAAGTAAATGATTAGGATTGTAAATCTGCTGTTTAAAAAACAGAATGTATCCAAACACTGAACCCTAGTAATTTTTGGTACTGCTTCCTCATTTGTCCCTAACTATACCTCCACCACCACCCGCCACCGTCATTGACAAGGGTATTTGACAGACAATAATATTTAAGTATGAACATTAACAATTTCTATTCAAATGTCCATTTTGTCTCGAAAGAAGAAAGTATGAGTGAGAAAAACTTACAAAAGGAGAGAAAATGGGGGAGTGATTGGTTGAACACTGCTGTGGAAGGCACAGTATACCATGAACTGCACCAGAACTCAGGTGGACTTTGGTAGGGCTGCAACAATTCCCAATAATCATTCTTAAACTCCCCACTATCCCAAGTACTTACACACCACCTTGCTGCTGACCCAATCTGCTGGACCCAGGAAGCAAGGCGTCCAGCATACGTGCCCTTTACTGCTAAGATCAGGCTGCCACAGGCATGGGGTCACAGCTGCTCAAAATGCTTTTCTGAGCCATAGTTCCTCATCCTATCACCAGGGGACCTTGAGGTGGGTTAAGTGTGTCTTTAAAACTTATAGAAAGAGGGTGCCCCAAAAAGGTGGTGTACACATTTTAATAAAGGAAAAAAATCTGAGTAATATAGACCACTAACAAAAAATGAATACAAGTCACATTTGACTTCTGCAATTCTAAGAAGTGCTCTGAATGGTTACCATCAGCATCTAATACACAGGTAACAGCTCTTAAAATGTGTATACACTTTTTTGGCACCCCGATCTACACCCACCTAAGTATGTGTGTGAGTGGGTATATACATTTTCTCTGCCTCTGGCTACCCTTGATACAATGTAACTGTGTTCACAGTGGCTGACCTTCTGCCATGACACATGCACAGAAAGTTTCGATTGATCCTCCCTCATTCTGGTACCTGGAGGGTGTCATTTTTGCTTTAAATCAAGTCTTCAAGCCTATCCCTTGGCAGGGCACAAACCTCTGACCTCGACGTAACTGTCCTCACGGTGAGGTGTGGAGATCAAGTGGCTGGACATTCTACACATGAACTGCTGTGATCTCAGACCCACTCGTGTGATAAAAGCACCTTTCCCTCATATCACTCTGTAAATTCACATATCAGCTATGTATCAAACGTCGATCATGTTCTGGTGCTAAACACTTCTTCTGTTCCCCAAAGATGAAGATGGTTTGGTGTCTATCCTCCAGGAAATAAGAGTGAGGGTGGGAGGGGTCGTAAGACACATTGCACACGCAGAGAAAAAGCACACAGACCACATATGGCGTGGGGAGGATTGCAAACACGAGATGATGAGAACAAGAGATGAAGAGCTCACAACTGGCTTTGGGACATCTAGGAAGACGTCATGAGAGATCGGTGGGATTTCAAGGAACTCTTGGCAAGTTGAAACAGGGAGGAAGGCTTTGCGGACGAAGTTGAACCTGGATCCACTCACAGAACAGTAAGCAGACGGACGTGATGCTTTCTGAACCTCAGTGAATGTAAATGGGTGACATTACGAGAAAAAGCCTTGAATGTCAGGCAGTGTCTGAGGTCTGAGTTTAACTCAACTGGCAGAAATGCCTTCAGGGAAATATAATTTAGCCACATATCTTCTGTTGTTAGGCTTGACCTGTTGACCGATGTTTCCAAATCCTGTGTAGAACTGTCCTCTTTATGACCTTTCTGCATTCACTCACAAATGCATAATTTATAGTGCTCTGCTATGTGACAGGCGCCACAAGAGAGCCTACACAACGATCGCATAAACGCTGCCTTCAGCCTTACTCAGAGTCGACCAGCAAGAGCAGCTCAGCTGGGTTCAGTTACGTGTGCTGAATTCAAACCAGTGGAACTCGTCTCTCCTACTGACATTGCCATCTCCCTTGCCTCCTCGGAAGACGCTCTCCCCAACTCTCCCCCAGTCTCCTTGAACACCCTGCTCTGTCTCCTTCCTTTCTTCTGTCCCTCGGCCTGCCCTTACAGTACACTTCGGTCTACCCCAGAACTCAATCCTTGACCCTTCTCTCTTTTTACTCTTCACGGCCCATTTTGACAAAGCTCTTCTATTTCCATGGCTTCAGCCACCATTTTTTGTCCCAGTGACTGCTGCCCAGCTTCAGCCTCTCTGATCTCCAACTCACATTTCCCAGTGCTTCCTGAGTATGCCTTCCAGTAAATGCTTTAAAGCAACATGTTCAAAGCCAAGGTCATTTGCTCCCCCTTCCAAAGTCCACCTCTGTTGGAACCTGTTCTCGGCATGACTTCCTGTCTCCATTAATAGCATCGCTGTACACTGCAGTGTTCATGCTAGGAACATGAGAAAACCTCTGGGTCTTCCTTGTCCCTTAACCCTACGTGCCACAAAGCTACTTTCAAACTTTTGTAAAATCCACACTCCCTCCATTCCACTCTGAATGTGTCGACGACATCTGTTTCCTGAGCTATTCCAATGGCCCCACAATTGGTCATCCTGTCTTTGAATTTCCGTTCTTCAATGGTGAACTTGTGCAAGGCTGATCTTTCTGAAATACAAATTTAAGAGCAACACTAGGCGAAATTAGACTTCAAGGTTTTTTAATCCTTTTTTTATGGATTCACTGAAAAGAAACTGCCATGAATCAATAATACAATGCAGAAGAGTCAGACGAGTCCCAATCTTTAAGCACCTCTCTTCTTTGGTCTGCTGGACAGTGGAGTGAGGGAGACAGACAAGGAGGCGATTAGACCACATTGTGATAAGCACTATGAGAAAAAAATCCTGCACAGTATGCTGAGAGAGCGCCCGGGCAGACCCTCTGAGTCCGACGAGCGTGTCCACAGAAGATTTTCAGACTGGCAACCAATCTTATACTCTGAAGAAAGTGGAGGCACTAGCTCAGCCAGGAAGAGGGAGAGTGGCACTATGGACATTAGGACAAGTAGAGACAGGCCCATGGCATGATGAAGCAGTGTCCTAATATTTGGCCTGGCAGCAGGGAAGGGCCCAGGTAGAGGAGAAGCAAAAGCTGGAACTAAAGAGAGCACATTGGCCTGACGGGGAAGCATCTTGTTCACTAAGCAAAGTGGTTTGGATGTTAACATCTGCATCACCACCCTGCGCGCTCTGGCTGGGGGGAAATGTCTTTTAGGATAAGTCAGACCACTCAGCATGTACTGTGAGAGGTGTAGAATCTGATTCATTTTAGGTACCTGGTTCAGGGATATCAAGCTGAGAAATTAGCCTCAATACTGGTCGTGGAACAGTGAGACTTCTGGGTCCCATAGAAATGTTCAAATCTGTTCTATAGGGATATTTCACCAACTCAAATATAGGGTCCGGCAGAAGTAACACCCGCACTTGAGTCGTGATTTTATTAAAAAGTACAACCATACATGCTTATGATTTTGTAATAAAAGATTTGGTATAGATTACCAGCTCATAAAAAAACAGGCGGGGAGGGGGTTACTTCTGCTGGACCCTGCATATAAGATCCCCAAGGAGAGAAAACCCCACTGAATCAAAAATTTAAAATCAAAAATTTTAAATCACAGGAAGACATAGATCATCCTAAGGAGAATCAGCAGTTACAGCAGGTAATAGAATTAGCATCCTGAGAACTGAAATGCCTACAATACCTAAATACTAAAATTTGGTATTCTTAAAATCATTAAGGAGAATAAAAGAAAGAATAGAAACACTAATGACAGAAGAGGACAGTACATTTTTAAAAATGAATTTTAAAAAAATGAGTAAGACAAAATTTTTAAAATGCAGGGACTGGAATAAAAGATGCACTGGGCAAATTAAACAACAGATTGACTAGAAGGCATTGTTAAGGAAACCACTCAGAATGTGCACGGGCATCTAAAGGGATGAACAACATCAACAAGATGTTCACATGTGCAGCGAATACAATGAGACCATTAACATATATCCAAAAGGATTTACAGAAGAAGAAAATAAAAAGAAGAGAAAGGCGACATTTGAATTTCCTAGGATTAAAGACAAATTTAAGTTCCCAGATTGAAAAATCAAAGTGAGTTCTCATCTTGATCAAGACAAACAATGAGAGAAATTTATTCATTTCAAGCATACATGGATCCAATAATAATGATTTAAAAAAAAGTATTCTGTACAAGTCTGCAATAAGGGATCTTGACAAATTCCAAAGACTCAGTATGATTCAGACCAAGTTCTTTGTATGATCTTTGACAATGATATTTTTTTAAAAGCAATAACAGAGAGTGAAGGAATTTGGAAACTGTACCAGAACTTTTGGATAGCCCCTGGTCGTTTGGAGCAGCAGGATGACATGGCCGTGTCTCATGATTTAGAACGTGCTCTCTAGTAGCATGCAGAAAGGCTCTGAGAAGGGAGGCCTGACTAGAAGTAGGAAGGGATCTAGATGAGAGCCAATAACTGGGACCAAGACAGGTCCAGAAGAAATGGAGAGAGATGGGGGCATTTGAGAGGCATTTGCAGGAGATAGAAACTGATGACATGGATGTAGGATGGGTAAGGAAAAAGGATCTACAACTCAGACTTCTGACTGCATGAATAAATTTGGGGGTGTTTCATAGAGATGGAAACCATAGAATCAATGGGAACCACTCTTTTACCCCAGCTTAAAACACAGCAAGAAACTACCTCTTATATTTCATGTAATCGGTAGCTAAAGCCATGAGGTTATCAGGAAAAGCATATGGAGAGAGAGGAGCGGGGAACCCAAGAGCACCCTGAGAGACACCAACATTTATGGTCTCAGCACTCTTGAAAGAGATCAAGAAGGAATAGCCACAGATTAATGAGTAGAACTGAGATTTCATAAGAGAAGGGAAATGCAAGTGAAAAAGAAGACATTATAAACCAGGTCTAGTCTCTAGAGAAGTCACACAAACCAAGGACAGTGTGTGTCCATTGGATGTCCAGTTGTGGGAGTCTTGCTGAACTTGATAAGAATTTCAGCAATATGAGAAGGATGTGGATTGAGTAGTGACTGTAAGGTGAGGAAATGTAAGTGGTAATTGAAGTTCTTCCTTCATGAGAGACTTGGCTGCTTGGTGAAGGAGAGAGACAAGATAGTAGCCTAAGGATTACCTTACTCAAAAGGGCACCAAGTCACTCAAATAGGTGAAATTAAATATAATTTAGAAGGAAGGGAAGAAAGAAGGAAGGAAGGAAGGGAAGGGAAGGAACATTTCGTTGAGATTTACTTCCTGGTAGAATTGTTTCTGCAGATCATTTGTATCTTTTAAGCCCAACACAAGACTTAAATTATACAACTCATCTCATTCTTACTTATTACCTTGGTTTAAAAAGTATGTGGGAGTCCTCCTATTTCAGTGTAGTCAGATATTTTCGATGTGGATGCAGCAAGCATTTACTACTTAAGTTTCATTCTGATCTTCTAATTCTTGTTTTATTCTTTATTGTGTTTCCAACAGAGCATCTTTAAAGCACTTAGGAAGCCTAGGGAAGGACAGTGGTGCTTCTCTGTATTTCATCACTCCAATCAAGAGACAAGTTCTCAACAAATGAAATGAGTTCCTCTAAATCCCACCCCTCCTGGGATAACTGAGTGTAAGGATACAAAATCGGGTTCCTGCCTGACACACTCCGACACAGATTCTTTTGATTGGTAAATGTAAGGGCTCCGTTCTTTCTGTAAAGTCCTTTCAACAAGAGCAATTACGTAAGTCCACTAAATGAACACTCAAAGTGTGGAGGAGAGTTTTTGCTTTGGTTTGTTTTCACTTGTTTGTGTATTATAAGCGTAGCAGACTGAAGAGTTCACCCACATGATGGTGAATGACTAATATTTATTCATGAATACAATAGGAGTTTGAGGTAGATATTCTGATGGGAAAAGCAGAAAAACACAGTATTAACAACCCCATTTAGAGTCATGATTTATTTCACTGATTTGAACTTTCTGCCCTTTTCTGGGGGAAAAAAATTATAAATATGGTTGAAAGCGTTTATCATCAGAGATGTACCATTTGGAAAAGAAAACAGGAGAATGTATCTTTAAACCATAAATTTCTATTGCGTTCATCCCTCTCGTAAATAGGCAGCCCCAGCCTTTGCAAGAAATATTAGAGTTCATTTAAATTGCAAATCTGACCTTATTAAAATGGCTTTCTCAAAGAGCCATACACAAATAGAGTGCATTAGTAATACTGCCAAACAATGGAATACATTCTCAACCCATTCTGTAATTAAAGTAGAAAAATAGAATTTTCACAGTTCCGAATGACTTGGAGGTGGAAGAAGAAATCATGTATCACAGTAAGTTGTGGTGGGAAGAATGCATCCATCTGGAGGTTCCCTTCAAAAACATCTCAGCACGATTATTCTTTGAGTGTCAATATGAGATATTATAAACCGCATGGAAATGTTATCAGATTGTTGCTAATCTAATGTGTTTTGAATACTTTTTCCTACAGCTACCACATTCCCTCTTAAAGTTGAAAGCACAGCCATTAAGATTTACTATGTTTGGGGTAAGAATAAAAATGAATAATTAAGAATGAGCTTATATCTGCAAATGGCTGGGAAGAGCAAATAAATTTCAAAATTAAAAGCCAAAACGATTGGACTGCTTACCAGGTTTATAGAAAATCCATACCTGAAGGTATATTTAAATTAGTGGATTGTCAGCAAGCAAAGGGCTTCCTTTTATTAAGAAAAATGATCCAAGGGGCAGTAGGCCACACAAATCAGATAGAGTTGAAGTAAAACTTGACTTGTTTCTAGCTGAGTTTAGCAACGGTGGATTTATGGCTAAGTAAATGCTTCTGTGCATATCCAAGCAAAGTGATGAGTTTTTTTAAAGTAAATATAAATGAAGGTACAGGATGGATCACAAACACTTAAAGCTCTACACTGACTTGAAATGAGATCACCACCAAAAACATGCTAATTTCTTTCAACTTCTTGATGTGCTAATTTCTTCTGTTTAGATGTGCTTTTGTTTTAGTCATTGATTCATTTAACGAATGTTTCTGAAATACCCACTCTGTGTTAGAACTAGAGCTGAGTACTAAGGATGTAACACAAGTGAGACAACCATGATTCCTGCCCTCACAACTTTTAGGACTAATTTCATATAATCTATTTAAGAAGACAGGAAAATGTTGACCTCATTTTATGAACACTTCTATCAAAAATGGTTAAAATAACTTTCGATGCTTAACTAAGTTATTGGCTTTTTGTTGTACCTTTAAGAGGTGATGGCGGGGTGTCTATGTGTGTGTGCATCTGTGTGTGTGTGTGTGTGTGTGTGTGTGTTTCAAAGGCAGTTTCATTTGTGGATATTCTCTGAGATTTTCCTGATTCCAAGTCCCTTTCACAGAGAGCAATTTGTACCTCAGATAAGCTGAGATCCAACCCAAAGACATACATTTCCATTTAACAGACCTGCTCCCTGAAGCCTGCCACTCACCACCTTCCTATATTGTCCCAGAACTAGTATGTAAGGCCAAAATTCCAGAGTCAAGTTCAAACTTTACAGCACACTATCCTAAGTGGATTGAAACATGTCCCTTGCCCTATCTGAGCCTCAATTTCCTTATCTGAAGTGAGAAAATAACTCCTCCCTCCTGAGATGTTCAGAAGACTAAGTGAGATAATGCAAGAGAAAGCATGTGCATTATCTAGTCCATAGGGGCTATTGCTATATCTACCACTTTTACAAACTATAATATCAAAATTACCACAATTACTTCCACTATCTCTAATAGTACCACTAGGATAATAGAAGCCTCGTGACCCTTGATAAGTCAATCCAAATGAGCCCAGAAGACCCTAACTTGAACCCATATGCATGAGCAGCCAAATATCTCAGAGTCCATGCAACTGGCAATTGTGAGCGTCCACTGGAAATTCCTGGGAGATCTATAATCTCATGTACCCCATCAAAACAGGAGAACGTAGGGGAGGAAATTATTTTCCACTACCCATCTTTGGTTCTCAGCTCTTTAATAGAAGATAGATTCACAAGAGAAAACTAAGTTTGTTAACATGTGTGTTGCATGTTAACACGTAACACATGAGGGTATCCAAAAGTGAGTAACCCAAAGAAGTGGCTTAGCATTCACACTTGCATAGCATTTACAACAAAGAACAATACATTTATAGAGAAATGATGGAACAAAGCAAAGTTATTTTAGGTGTCCAAGGTTGGCAAGCTGTGGGAAGATAAATAAAAGGGGAACTCATGGTAGACCTAGGTTTATTAGTAAAGTTTATTATGTAGACTCCACTGGTTTTACCTCCAGGCTAATAAGGGTCTAATGTTTTCTCCCTTAACTTTTGTCCTTCCTGGTAGAGAAGGGAAGAGGGACACTTTTGAAAGCATGTGTCTTGCTTTTAGGCAAATAAGGGGAGGGCAAGGAGCTTTTCCTGGATCTACCTCCTTTCAACTGTCTTTAGCTCAAAGTAATCCTTAGGTCAAAGTGGCATATTTTGGGGTGCCATATTCTGTTTTCATTCAAGAAGAATGACTCTCTGTAGATCACCCAACTGTATGTACTTGGACTGTGGAGAGTAGCCTCAAATTAAGCTGAAGTTACAACCAAGCTTCCTGGCAGGTGTGTCTGTCTGACATAGACACGCCTAAAGATAAGCCAACATTTTGAAATTCCCCAGGATTTTCAGAATATCTGCCTCCATTCATGTGAATTGAGATTTCATTGTTTTGAGTCCATTCAGTTCAATAATCAAATGTTAATTGAGCACTTCCCATGAACCATGATAGGGAGTTAGACTATTTTTTATAGGTACACAGGGACCCACTGAAGAGTTCATATATATGCAGATACCCAGCATGGTATGCATTCAATTATTCTTAGTTCCCACATAATAAAAGAGTTGAATACAACAAGGCTACTAAAACAGAAATAGAAAGAGCAGCAAACCACCAGGCTAAAAGAGTTACTGAACTTAAGCATTTCATTTGGTTCTACATAAGCAATTCAGACCAAGGAATGTGTTTTAGTTCTTGTCATTTTTTTTTTCTCTATGTAACACCAGTCGAGAAAGTTTCAAATGACTGATGACTAAAATGGCCCCAGATTTCTCATTCAGAAAGAACCATTTTCTATGTTTGAAATGTAATGAGAAAAATATCCATCAATGTTAAGCACTTGAGTGTGGCTATTCCCAACTAATAAATCACAAACCTTGGCCAATCTGTTGATTCTGAAGGCTGACCTGAGAGGCTGCCATGCTTTTCCCTTTTTCAACTTTGTTCCCGCCTTTCCACACAGTTCCAGACCTCACAGGCAATTGCTCTGTGCAGAAGGTATGGGTGTCAGTGAGCCCCATGACTCATGGTCTCTGCTCTCTCCATACACAAGCAAAAGCAGAGCTAGTGGCCCAGGTAATAACAGCTCTGTGTTCTGAAGTTGGAGAAATCACTTTGGGCAAGAGATAGGCCAGCCTCTCCATAAACTAGTTTATGGACTCTGCACTTGGTCTTACATTGTCAGGAGGGCAGCAACGGATTGCAAATTGCTTCAGAAGGAAACGGTTCAATGCTGAGTCCCTGGGAAAGGTGTTTGATTTGTTGCACCTTCACAAAAAGAAATGCCCCGGTGAGGAGTTGATATTTCTAGATAGTGAGAGGTCTTCTTTGGCAAAAGTCACATAGCTAAAGAGCAGGCTCGAATTCTTGAGCTAACTGCTGACAAGAAAATAATTGAGAGGCAATGTGGCATTTTATTGCCTTCTCAGGTGACCACAGCCCTAGCAGCAAATGAACAATGCTTTATATTAATTGAAGAAACCAGTGATTTGAGCTGCCTGCCATTAAAACAAGACTCCAATGGAACCACGTGTTCGGCCATGTGTACAAAGCACCGCCTACAACTGGTGTGTGAATTTGGGTTCTCCAAGATGCTGAAACGGGATCAGACGTGCAAGAGATTTATTGGGGAAACTGCCAGTGAGGAAAAATGGAAAGGAGGGGCCAGTGTTACTGGGGGAGCCGTCAGAACACAATGCAGGTCTGGCCTGTCTGAAGGAGAGCGGGAAGGAAGAAAGTTTGGTTGAAGTGTCCTCACCTGCCTTGCCATCTGAGGAAGGTTCTAGCAGGGGTCCCAGAGTGCCCCAGAGGGATCCTGGATCTTGCAGAAATGGAGCTGCATCTGTGTCCCCACTGTGCTCAGCCATCGGCTGGAATGGCCCCAGGCAAGCCTGTGGAAATGACCGCTGAGGGAGTCCATGCAGCCAGCGGGCCCACTGTGCGCCACACTTTCTCCAGGACCTTGTTTATGACCTGCCCTTAGGCCCGCACTGTAACAGAGGGGCGTGACGATGCTTCTGGTCTCTCAGTTGCAATGTCAACTCAGACCCCACATCTGAGCATCCTCCAAACATCTCCCTTCTTCAGTGTACACTGGTCTCTCAGTTGGTAAAGAAAGCACTTTTCACAGAAAACACTGAAGAGCCTCAGACTGAAGACATCAGCCACGTCAGTTACTGAAAAAAAAAAAAAAAAGGCTCTCTTGTCCGATTTATCTAAGGCCTCCAATCCCACTGGATTGAGACCCCACCCTTATCCTCACTTAAATTAGTTACCTCCTAAAAGCCCTGTCTCCAAATACAGTTACACTGGGGGTTGGGGCTTCAACACACGAATGTGGGGGGAATGCATTCAGCCCATAACCCTTCACCACCTTGTGCCAGGGTGGTCTGTAACCTACAATCCAGTCAGAATGCTGTTTTCCACCCGGGGGTGAGTGAGCCAGCCCCAGAAGCCCATCGGACAGCCTATTTCCTGGGACCACATCTGGCACCACGCCTGACACCCCTTGGGTTGATCCAGGTTTCCTGTAAGTGCATGCCAAGATGAGGTTAGACGTGCAATAGACTTGTTGGGGAAAATGCCCGTGAGGAAAAGGGAGAGGCAGGCGAGGCCGTCAGGCCCCCCGTGCAGGTCTGGGCCCTGAAGGAGAGATGGGAGGATGGGGTTTGAAAAGGAAGGCTAGGACTTCTTAAAGGTTTCAATCAGGCCAACAGGGCATCCTCCATCCCAAATAGCTCATGGATAATCTTCCTGTTGAACAGTTGATGGCTGCTTTTGTGCTACAGAATCTGAGCAGAGATCACAAGGTCCACAAAGCCAAAGAATTTACTATTCAGCCTTTCACAGGAAAAGAAAAAGATCACAGACATCTGGGTACAGCCTCTTATCGCACCAGTGAAATGAGTAGGAAACATTCGCAACAGTGAACCACTATGGCTCCCACGATACAGCTGAGGGAAGGAGATCCAGAAGCCAAGCTTTCCCACTGCTGGAGCTCAAGAGGTAGGCAAGAGCAGCTGAAGACCTGTAAACAGTGGCTACATGCTCTTAGCTATGGCGTTAGGATCATTTATGCTGTTTTAATGCTTATTACCCTATCTCCAGCCCTACAGAGACAGTTAGGAGAAGAGAGAGCTCATGAGGAAAATGCACCAGATAAAAAGAGAGGATGTCACACTTGAGAAATGGGAGCAAACCACTTACAAGCATCAGGATGAGAGTTAAGGAAGACAGCATTTTAAATGGACTCCTTGGAGCCCCTCTGAGGAATGATGTGCAGTGTGGCTTTGGAGGAATCACACAGACAGCAAGGAATCCTGGATTCATTACTGTACTTACCAGTCAGCACAATCATTTGAACAACCCAATGTTCTCAAACCCTACTGGGGAGGGGCTCCTGCTGTTCCTTCTCAGGTCACCCTCTCTCCCTCTGCAGCATGGCCCCTTTAGGTCCAAGCGTCTGCCTTCCTCTCTAGTTCTACTACTCACCTTATAAGCCCAGCACCTCACCTGGTATCTGCTCAGTGGTAGGCACTCAATAACTCTTAGTGAATAAAGGAATGCTGTGACAATTAAACTAGATGTGTGGAAAATTAGATGTAAATTATTATGGATATCTGTTAAAGCCCCTATCCCAGGACCCGGTACATTCAAAAGGCTCAATGTGTGTTAGTTTCTTTTCCCCCTTCTATTTTATATATGAAAGAAGCCAGATCAACGTGCCCCTCTCCTCGCTAGCTATTGCAATTCCACAAGCTTGTCATGCTAAACAGCAAACTGCCACCTGCTGAAGTTTCATATACCCCAGGGAAAAGAAGAGAATCAAAAGCAGTTTCCTTGAAAAATTACCCTGGGTGTTTTCTTTCAAAAGCTGTTTGTCGATGACATAATCACGCCTAAGAACAGACTCACATTCTCAGATCTGACTTATTTCCTAGAAAATTGGAAAAGGAAAGTACAACTCCTCGTGGAGAACAGATGTTCTCCTTTGTTGGTGGTGGTGTTTTTAATTTTTAACAAAAACATATTTTGAACACAGGATCAAACGTTGTAACTCATCAGATGGTCTTGTCTCAGAGTATCAAGGCTGAACGAATGAGTGCAGCCCCGGCAGGAGATTCCAACCTACGTCCCGTTCTTTAGGAGAACTTTCGGACCCCTTGTAGACCACAGCGAATTTGTTTCGAATCCCCATTTTCCTCCCCCCTCCCACCTCCTTCTCCAGCTGCAGCTGCCCCCACGTCTGCGTGGATGAGACCGGAGATAATCTGGGCTTTCCTTGTTTTAAAGGCCACAAGGAGATCCTGAATCATCAGTGGCTTGTGGGCCCACGAACCTGCTGGGAGACTTTGGGAAACCTATGTCACTCCCCCAAGTCTGGGCATGGCAATGTCTACAGCCCGAACTGTTGTAATGAACCGACGTAAAGCGCTGAATACATTGCGCTCGCTAATAGGGTGCTTCTCGTCTTTGCAAATTATAGGAGTGGCGTGATCAGAAGCCGTCCCCCGTCGTACGAACACACTAATAGCTACCACCGATTGAGAGCTTGCGACATTCTAAGCACTGTTCTGTGTTTTCGCCATACTTTCATGTTATCCTTGCAAAGTTACGAGGAAGTTTTATGATCTCCACTTCACAGATGAGGAAACTTGCCCAAGTTTGCTCCACAGGTGAGCAGCTGGGTTGGGATTCAAAGGAGGCCTTCTGCTCTGGGACTGGGGCACTTCTCAACATTCTAGACTGTTCACCTCCGAAATACTGCTGTGATTTTATCGTCTGGAGAGACCCACAGAGACACTAACGACCAATGGAGGAGGAAACGAGTGTTCTAACAGTAATAACACGTTAATTTTCTTCTCTTAATTCGTACAGGTTTTTGCTCTAATTTTCAGGGACATTAGATCCTCTCCTTGGACAATTTGGCGACACTTCCCTACATTTTCAATAAGTACTCATGTTACACAAACAGAAAAAAAGAATAATACAAATTTCTTTGTGTATTATAATGTAATACAACTATGTAAAACCCAAACACTAAGAATAGGCAAAGAAGAAAAGACTGAAAGAAAATACTCCAAAATGTTGATAATAATCATGTTTTAAAAGTGATTCTCATCCTACGTTCTTTCTGTATTTTCCAAATCGTCTGTATTTTTCTATGCATCACTTTTATAAAAAAAATATTTCATAAAATGAATATTATGAACATTTTATTAGTTGATTGTACAGAAGCCAGCATTTCTTTTACTATCCATACAGTAGAGGCCAATTGTACTAGTTTAAATACTTTCAAGTTCTCTTAAACACAGAGAAAGTTCCATTTTTCCTATTTAAATTCAACATCCTATTCTCTTCTACTTTTCACATTTGCTGGTTTAAGCCTGACATTTAGAAACTGCCTAAAACCATTTCAGTGAATGGAATACAGCCAAAAAATAAAAGTTTATTTTCCCTCTGGGTTTATGCATTGGACTGCTTTGCCTCTCTTGTCCAGGTGTTCTACAAAATTCTCATTTTACGTAAACACGTGTTTACTAACCATGACCATTGTGCTAAATACTACACAAACATCAATCTGAAAATGAGACAAATAAACTTCATTAAATGTCATTCTGCATCCGACCTAAAAGTTGAGCAACTCACTGTACTTGGGAAGCTTTAAACAGAATCATTTTTTAAAATGTGCCAAGCATGGTGCTAGGTACCTTCTCTGTTAATATTCTGAGAAGCCTGTTGTGTGAAGGGTCATCCAGTGAAACAGAACTAACAGGAGATTTGATGATAGAAAGATAGGTAGGTAGATAGATAAATAGATAATAGATACATAGATAATATAGATGGATAGATAGGTGATAGATAGATGATATAGATAGATAGACAGACAGATAAATAATGTATTTTAAGGAATTGGCTCACGCAATTGTGGGGGTACAAGTCCAAAGTCTCCAGGATAGGCCAGCAGACTTGAGACCCAGGAAAGAGTTGCCAGTTTAAAGGTCATTTGCTAGCACAATTCTGTCTTGCTCAGGAGAGATTAGTTTTTGTTCCAGTTTTGTCTTCAACCTATTGAACGAGGCCCACCCACATTAGGGAGGGTAATCTGTTTTACTCGAAATCCACTGGTTTAAATGTTAATCTCACAGAAACAGAACAGTGTTTGACCAATTATCTAAGCACCATGGCCCAACCAAGTTGACCCATAAACTCAACCATCATCAACCCATGAGGCCAGCCAAGGTTAAGAACTGAGCCTCAAAGCACCTCCAAGTGCCTTTGCAAAACCCTTATGTTAGTTGTCATTTATTAATATTTTCAAAACCACTCTGTGATGTTATTTCTAGGAGTAAAAAGTGCTGAATGTAAGATTTAAACATATAAAAAGAAAGCTGTCAACACTGAAATACAGAAAAACCTCACTAATTAGATGGATTCTGCCCAAGATGAGAGGAAAAAATATCTTGAATTATTAGATATTCAAAAACATGCAAGCTTATTAAGCACAGCTATATAGTTTAGTCTAAACAGGGTCACTGTGAATTAGCAAGTCAGTATCTTTCTGGATCTGCTTTAATGATCAGCTTTAAATGATCAGTAAACAGCACATTGATTATTGATATGGAAATAGGAACCAAATGGACTTTCAGATAATGTGTTTGCAGGGGAAGCCAAGCATGTGTCCGACAGTGCAGTTTTCGTTATTCATGAGCGTAATATTTCAAGCGTGTGACTGACTTAGAGTAGATGTGGCATGGGTGAGATCCAAACCATTAATGCCCCTCTAAGGAGGGGGAAGGCAGGTTTGTCTAACTACTTCAGTGGGCAGCTGGACCTTTTTTTCTTTTTTTAACGATGCAGGACTTCCCGTGAGTGCAATGTCAGAGGAGAGGGCAGAGAATGTCCCTCTGTCTCTCACTGTGAGGGATGCTCCTTTTAGTGTGGTCAATAGAATTGTTGAGGGGAAGAATATTTCAGAAGGACAGATAAGCAAATGTCTAGTGCCGGACCCGAACAAATGCCTGCTGGATACGAGTCTGAGTCGTACAAGGCCAAGCTGCAGCACAACTGGGAGGTCCTCATTCAAGGACCCAGCCATTGCCCAATCAGCTCAAGAGAAGCAGAAGAAGTTAAGGTGGTTTATCCCATGGGGAGTGAAGAGGGACTCTGACTGTAAGAGTAGATGGACTCTCCTTGCAAAGAAGTGTTCTTTCTGAAATCCCCAACTTCTGACACAGACTTGACTTTGTTCACATGTAGTTTGAGGTCCCCTCCACGTTTATCCTCAGAGAGATTGTTAAACAAAAAAATTTTGGAAATCTTTTAGTACACTTTACATACGGGACATGCCCCGTCTTCCTTCTTTGCATTGCCATGTTAATGCTTTTCCTTGAGAACCAATCTTTCCATGCAAGCCTGTTTTTCTTTTTTTAAAGCTTCAAACAAATAACATAGAACATAATCACTATAGTTAGTCACACTCTTCTCAATTTCAGCTTATCCCATTATTCATCCCTCTTGTCTTGAACTGCATTGATGAATGATTAACTCAAATGTGTTGGGGAAGAGACTGGGATTCCATTTCTTATGAAGAATTGCTGGGTAAACAAAGGGTAGAGCTGGAAGACCCCTGCAATGACTGCTTCTGGATGGATCTGAGGGCTGCACAGCTTTGCATATCCTGCACAGACATTGGGTTTCCCAGAAAGGCTCCCAAAATTCAGACACAGGCATCTCCTGGGCATCCCCCTGAGGTGAAGAGCAAAAAGGGATCTAGGGGTTCGAACACGGGCTTTGGCACTAAGCAGGGTAAGTTGCTTAGGCAATTGGAGCTCACTTTCACGACCAGTAAAATGGGAACAATCCCACACGCCTTCCGGATGTATCTAGAGATCATTCAAGCATAAATGGCTGAGCACAGTGCCTGTGACATAGTAAGCGCTCCACAAATGCTGGCTTCTCAGTATTGCACAAGGAAAAGAGGGGCTGTAGAATTCAGGTAGTTTGTAATTTAGAGAATGGCTGGAGAAAGAGATATCAAAAAGGAAATAAATAATTGCTCACATCAATGCGTTTTTTTTTATTTTTGGTGTCAATAAAGAGAAGAGAGACAGATATTCAAACTGGCCACTTGTGACTTCAGTTCAGCTCAGCTCAGTCCCTGAAGGCTGTGAACACCTCAGGGGTCTTTCTGTACAAAGGGTAGTGTGCTCCTAGGTAGATGCCAGAGCGGCCTTGAAAATTCCTGCTAATACCAACTGCCAAGGCTAATGCCCGTCTCCTTTTCTTCCATAGCATCCACCTCCCTACTTACCTCCCCTCGCCCCACAGTGACTGCCTGAACCCCCAGGCAGCATATTTCCATGCAACATCAAAAGGCTGCCACCAAAAGGGCCAGGGACATCAGAGCCCATCCAAACTTGGGCCTTCTCTGATTGTTGGGATATGGCTGCCCACCGGCTTTGACATCAGAGCTAAGAGAATCATCTAACAAAGCAAACTTCCAGGAGGGCAGAGCCTCAAACATCCTCGAATGCTGGACTATTGCTTGTGCAGAAGTGGGTCTGAAATCTGTTTGATATATTTATGGCAACTACCCTGTGTGATACCTTCAAAGAATGTGATGACCAAATGTCACAAAGCTTTCTCAGAAACGCACTGTGGACCCAATAAATACACACATGACTTGACATTTCTTTGACATTTCTTGGCTTCCCAGAGGCTCATGGTATATGAAAGATAGGCCACTTGCATTTTAAACAGGATCCTACTGACACAGTTTGGGTTATTGTTTAAAATTACTTTTATCTATGCACTTTACCCCCCAATACAAGTAAAATAAAAGGAATGGACCTTGAGGAACCAAACACACAAACATCAGCAGCTACTTAAATGTCGACGGACACAGACACCCAATTCTTCCCTGAGAGATGGAGAAGCCGTCTCTCCTCCAGGAGCCTGGCCTCCACCTCATCAGAAGGAGCCTCCTGTGCCCGAGGTTTAATGGCATCCAGTTCGGTTGGGGTGAATTTAACAAACTGCCTGAGCCAGTACATAAAGGCTTTCCTCTGATACAGGTGACAAGGGTGCTGTGAGTGACTCACACAACTTCAGGGCAGAGTCAAGTCAAGTTTTTCCATTGGAACCACCTGCTCCAAGAGTTAATATAAACCCCCGAGGAGAAGTAGCAGGCTGATGGTTGACGTGCTTCCTTCTGACATCTTGAACGCATATGCTACGACCCATCGAGGAAGCCGTATCTCATCTTCAAATGGCTGAGCTCTCTGCTGCAGCTCATACGAGACGCTATTTGTAATTACAACCAGATTGTCCCCCTAACCACAACATGGAGTCTGGTAATAAAGGTAATGTGCTTCTATAAAACAACGGCTTCATAAAGTGATCAGAACCTGGCCCAGTGTCCTAAACGCTTACCTACCCACTTAAAGTGTTGGATTAGATTAAAGTGCCATGGGAGCATAACTGATGTAATGTTTCAAAAGCATAAATGCAAGGGGAGGGATTTTAAAGCTGGATAATAGAGAGAATGAAATAATGCAATAAAAGCAGTCTCAAACGCTGAGTCTGTGATGCTTGATTTATTGTTTTAATATCACGCTATAAAGGCCATGCTTGCATATAGAGCAGTATTTTATTTATCTGATAGTTGTGATCCTCACCATCGGTGTTTAAACAATGGCTTTAAACTGGAGATGGTGGCACAGACAAATGAAGCTGGTTTCAACACGCTCCTGAGAAAGGCAGCAGAGTAGCAGGGAGAGGAGGAGAGGCTGTATTTCAGGGGTACCTGAGAGCCCCTCGGAAAAATATAATCCCTCACCTCCCCAGCATGGCTCTGCAGCTTTAAGAACTGCCCCCAACCCTGCAAAGCTCAGCGAATCGGACACAAGATGAAGACCCTGGTGAACAGTCACAGCCCATGGGCTTGGCCATGAACTTACAGTTCTGGGTCCTCCCTGACGCTAGCAGTGGGGAGCATATACCATCAGGGAAAGAGGGCCACAGAGAGGTAAGGAGAAAACAGCCCCCCAGCCCCCCTCCGTCTTCCTGAAAGCCAAGCTCTGCCCTGTTGGAATGTGCCCGAGGAGATGCCACGAGTCAGAGGGCCGCAGCCCCACTTCGTTCTGGGGAGCTCGTCAAGTCATCCTCAACTGGCAGAGGGAGAATTAAGTTTGGTCTAAGGGCTGGCATCCTGCTTTCTTACAAAAACATCAGAGCGCACTACCTGTGAGGTATTTCTAACAGTTCACGTGCACGGTCCAACTGTCCAAGGCCCGGGTCCGTTCCTGCTTCCTCTGCAGCATGGCACCGTGGCTAAGAGATGCTCTGGGCTCAGACCTCGTGTGGCTCCCTCCTAGCTTTGGGACCTAGCTGGTCGGTGGAAACTCTCCAAGCCTCAATTTCTTCATCTTTACAATGGGGATAAGATTACCCACCTCAGAGAGAGTTACACAAAACAGACACACAACCAGCAATGTGAGAACAGGAGTGGGTCAGAGGTCATCGTCAACACTTCCCTTTCAAAGGTATGCAGGGGGCAGGTTTTCTCTTTGTCCTTGGTGGGGGTCTGTCTGCAGCACGGCCCACAACATACGGCCCTTAGATGACAAAAAGTTGCATCAACTGTACTTGCATCTCAAATACAGTCTCGATTCAGAAACTGAAAGGTCCAGTTTGAGACAATGATCACATTTGATTTGTCTTTGAATCTTTTCCCCTCCCCAAGCCAGTGTCCCTTCCACAAAGAACTTGGTCCTTGTGGAATCGAGTTGGTCCTCTTGGGAGTGTCCCTTTAAATGAGCCTAGACCCGACACTCCCACCATTCTGCAGCTCTGACCCACCATTCGTGAACCTTTGACTACTCCCCTACTTCCTCCTCCCTCCCCTCGCCCTCCCTCCCTCCCGCCCACTCTCCCACATCAGACCCTGTCCCAGCAAGCCCCCAGAGTGCCAGTCCAGGCAGTCCACCCTCCAGGTGGTCTCACTGAAGCCCCCACTGCGGGGCAGAAGAGGGAGGGACTTGGAATGTGCTTGTCCCAAAGAACCTCTTCACAAATTCATTCTCTCGACCCTTCCTATGCCCCAGACGGCTGTTCACACCGTGTCACCCCTGCTCCTTTGAAAATCTGCATTTGGTCTCACTTGGGAATTTCTATCTACACTTTCCTGGTGCCTCTTCTCAAACTTCCAGTTTACTCCCTAGCACCTGCGTGCAGGGTGGTTAGCACATGGCTGGCACACAGCAAGTACTTAATACATGCACGTAGCCACAGCGGGAGTGCGGATCATAACTCCCAGCACTTAGCAAGCACAAAAACGTCAAGCTGAAAACACCCATCGGGGCACGTCTCCACTCGGCTAAGTTCTCCAGGGCCCCCCACTCACTTAGAAAGAACCTCCTCCCTGTCATTCGCCCTCCGAACCAAGCCCATCTCCCACAGGTCATGTCCCACCTCACCCCCTCCTGCGTCTCTCCCAGCCACGCCGGGCTTTTTCTACCGCTGCTGCCCCACCACCCCGAGTGTCTTCCCCTCCTAGGGCCTCTGAACAAAACCTTGTATGGTAGGTATCATTATTACACTCCTGAGGAAACTAAGGCATAGAACGGTTAAGTAAACTTGGGCAGGTTACACAGTTAGTGAATGGTGGTGTCAGAATTAGAACACAGACCTTTGGCCCCAGAACCTGATTGTGAACCACCATGCATTTTGCTGTCCTGTATGTCCCCTCTGTGAGCAGAGTGGCGGTCTGGCAAAGGGGACAGGCACGCTCACTCGCCTCTCACCACCCCACCCACCCGCTCTCTGACGTTCCAAATTCTCAGCACAGCCACAGATTTAAGACCAGCTTTTTACACAAGTGCACAGAGGAGTCATAAATTTATACATTTAAGACGGCTTTTACCATTCAAATTCTTTTTAGCTTAATCAGCATTTTATGATGTTTCTCTGAAATCTTTCTATCAACATCTGCTCAGCACCAGCTTAACTGCCAGACTACGAAATCTGTTCATTGCTTACTTGTGGTGTCACCCGCATGCATGTTGCTCACCCATGGGACAGGCATGGTTTCTAGATCAAGTCAATAAGAACTTCTCTCATTCTGTTTTTCCTTTTTTTTTTTTTTTTTCCTTCAGAGAGAAAGCAGAGCAGAAATACAGAGTCAGGCCTCAGAACATGTATTTCTGGGCTCTATAAAAACAGTAATAGTAACCATAGAGGACTTCTTGCAAGAGGCAATGGAGTATAGTGGTTAAAAGTGTGGGCTCTGTGGCCAGATGTGCTTTAAACATCTCCTCTCAATGCCTCAGTTTCCTCATCTGAAAAATGCGAATACATTTATCCTTCAATATGTTGAATGTTAAATGAGTTAACATATTTAAGGTATTTAGAACAGTGTTGGTATGAGAGTGCTATGTAAATGTGATAGATCTGTCCATTTGAGCAAGAGAGTGCAAAAGAGGGAAGTGTCAGGAGAGTAGGAGAACCCCAAAAAGAGTAGAAAGTGGGCTCAAGGGGCCTGTGATTAGTACAAATTCGATGAAGCAGAACCCCAAGAAAATCCACTTACAGATAAAAGATTTGCTGAGTTGAGGTGAAGCCTTACATCGCAGGGGAAAGGAGATATTTGGGGGGTAGTACAATCTTCCATATTGTTTCTCATTTACAATCAGATTCTACGTGCTCACGGGTCTTTCCCAAATAAGCTTCCAGCCAGCTTGAGAATCACCCTCTTCCATGCCCCCCAAGATGTCCACATCCTAATCCCCGGAATGTGTGTACGTCACTTCATGTGGCAAAAGGACTTCACAGGTGTGGTTAAGGTGAGGATTTAAGACAGGGAGATGCTCCTGGATTACACGGGTCAGCTCAGAATGGTCACAAGCATCCTTATGAGAGGCAGATTTGACTACAGAAATAGAAGCTTTGATGATGGAAACAAGAGGTTGGAGTGATGGGTGGAAGGGACCACAAGCCAATGACTGCAGGTGGCCTCTGGGAGCTACAAGAGGCAGGAAAACGATTCTCCCCCCAATTGCAGAAGGAATCACCCTGGCCAACACCTTGACTTGAACCCAGTGAGGCTGAGTCCAGATTTCTGGACTCTAGAACTCTAAGAGAATAAATCTGAGTTGGACCACCAAGTTTGTAATCATTTTTTAGAGCAGCAACAGGAAACTAAAGCAGACCAGAAGGCCCCTGGGATTCCTACTGACTCAGCGGTTCTCTGACCTTGTACCCGCGACACGCTGATGGCTCATAACCCTGACACTCCATAGCTGAAACTGAATGATGAATACACTTACTATAGGAAAAATCCTGATAACAGTTATCAGCTAAAAGAAAAGAAAAGAAAAGAAAAAACATAGTACCGTTGTCTTATTTCATTCAGGCTGCTATAACAAAATTCCACAGATCGTGTCACTTACCAAAAACAGACATGTATTTTTCGTGGTTCTGGAGACCAGAAAGTTCAGCACTGAGGTGCCAGCATGGTCACCTTCTGGTGAGGACCCCCTTTCACGGCTGGGTCCTCACTGTGTCCCTACAAGGTGTACAAGGGCTGGAATCCCCCCGGAACCTCCTGCATTAGGCAGTAAGCCCACCCATGAGGGCTCCACCCTTGTGACTTAAATCATTTCCAAATGGTCCCATCTCCCGCCACCCTCACTTCTGAGGAGCTAGGACTTCAACACATGAATTGTAAGCAGACACCTTCAAACCATAGTACCCATTAAGCTTTTCCCTGTATAAATGCAATGAATTTAATCTTCCCAACATTTCTTTTTTTATAGATGATCACACAGGTTTAAAATCATTAATTTGTGCTAATTAAGTAGCCACATGGGAATTGAAGCCCAGTTTAAGCCCAAAGGTAAGCTCATTGAGTTCAACGTACAAAAATACATAAAACAAATTTTCTCTCATAGTTTTTTCTTAAACTTAGGAACTCTGTCACTTGTCTGTTAGCATGCGATAGCAAGTGGCCACGCAAAAGGACATGGAAAACCCAACATTAAGAGCAAACCTTAGCATCGTCAATGCTTAAGGTCAAATCACGTTTTTGAAAACGAGTCGCTTACCGGGACTTGTGATCGTAAGGTCCCTTGTTTTATAGAATGTGCCATTTGGTTGTATGTAACGTTTCTAAACATGAGACGGCTGTTTGTACATGAATGCCCGTTACTATTAGCAGATGCCAGGCCAGGGGCACTTCATTCTCACAATTTCTATTTTTCCCATTTTATAAATGGGGGCACTAAGGCTTGGGGGAGTCTAAATAACTTGCTGGAAGTCACCCAGATCCTGAGCAGCGGAGCCACAGTTGGAATGAATGGCATCTGATTCCAAAATGCCCACTGTTTTCTGTCACCCCCCTGAGAGAGAAGAAAACTATCAAAATCCATCCACCTCCCCCACCCCCGCCAAAAAAAAAAAAAAAAAAAAAAGTCATCCAGAACATTCCACCCCATTCCACCTCAGTCCCGTATGAGGCTTCTCAGGGGTACGGGAGCACGACATCTAGGTCTGGGGAGAGACGAGGAGGAAAGGCCAAGGCCAAAGTGAGAGAACAGCGTGACCCGTTGTTCTGAGGCGTTCTGCTAAGAACAGGGCGACTTCTGGTCCCAAGACACCTTCAGCCAGAACACTGCTTGTTTCCTGGAGCCCAGGTCTGTTTGCAGGCGACCCCGGCCCCCTTCCCTGGATCTCCCATCTGGGCTCGCGGGGATCAAGCCCGTTCTGTCCCCAGCGCATGCACCGGCCGTGCCTCTGCAGGTGTCTGGTCGTTTCCGAGCTGAACATGCTTCTCCTCTTCAGTCACCCTCACTGACACCAGGTTTCCACCATGTAAATTTTAGTCATTGTCATCTCAGCACGGTGGATGCGTCAGGCCATGGATGGAGAGGGAGAGTGCTCAGAGAACCTTGTTTTTATTGCGTTCTGTGCTGTTTTGTCAGTCGCTATCCCAGACAGTGCAGTGCAATAGATTTAGCTTTCCCGGCCCGGCTTCCGGCGCTCGGCCAGCGGAGGGATGATGTGCAGGGGGGCAGTGGGGGCCCCGCAGCCGGCCCTGCTCACTTACGCACAGTGGTGACCCCGCCCCACGTCCCACCCCAGGATGTGACCCGGAAACTGTTCTGATGGGGTGCAGGAGGGCCCCTTGCAGTTCCTCCCCCGGTAGAAACGTGCCTATCTCACCTCAGCCACGAAGGGGGGGGGGTCCCTCTGCATTTTAAAAGAAGCAAGCAAACGCCATTTGTGGGCAAGTACCTTCTTGTCACAGGGATGCCACACATGTCCCGTGGGAAAGGCCCTGAGCACAGAGGCGATGGCCACACTCAGTTAACCTAATCCGATCGCATGAAAAAGGAAGTCATTCCCGTCAGGGGAGCCTCAGTGGGGTCCTCAGACCCCCAACGGGAAACCGACCCAGAACTTCTCTAGCAATTTCCATTTTTACCGTCTTGGTTCTGCTCTAGCTCATTCTACATCTAGGACGGCCTGGTCCACAAAGCAATAAAACGGAGGTGTTCAAGAAAATAAATGACTCGGGGTACCTTCTTCCCTACGGAGGAAGCAGCAGCAGGACCTCTCCACCCCCCAACACCAGAACCTCCCACTGGAGATTCGGGCTAAAGCAGAGAAGGGAGCGCATGCTCTCCGGATTTTAACAGAAACAACCTCATCAGACACCTACTGACCCCGGATGGAGTGTCACCTTGCAAGGGGGAGGCAAGGCTCCTGACCAGAATTCCCGGACGTTCCGACAGTAGGCTTTGGGCTCCACATCCTCATGAATTTTGGCTCCGCTGCCATTTCTGACCAGGAAGTGAGGGGTGTTCTGCGCTCTGGGGCGGCAAGTGGACCAGGGTTCAAGTGCTGCCTCTGTTGATTTTCAAGCACGACCCCGGTCTGCTCCACAGGACCCACTGCCTTTGCCTAGAAAAACACTACAAGTACAGCCGACCCCAAGGCAGCAGCAATCTCGTCTCCACTCCATTCTCTCAGCAACAGCCGGCCTGTCTCTCGCACTCAGGGCTTCGCAGGTGAGTCGGGCCCCAGTCCGTGCCGCCCTCCAACTCCCCGGGCCCAGGCCGGGCGCTCCGGGTGGCTTCCTGACGGCCCTGCCCTCCGGAGCTGAAGCATGCCATCCTTCTGCGCCACCCCCAGCCCCATCCACGTCTTCTCATCGCTCACCCTGTGGTCCATCTTTCCAACCGCCTGGAGGCCTGGTCAGGAGCTGGTCAGACGCAAGTTCAGTTCAGCCCTGAGGGGGTCTCGCTCGTGGTTTTCCAGCCCGCAGCCGCTCCTAACCTCGTGCCCAGCCCCAGCGGGCCCGCACACCTCGCTGTCAGTCCCGCCTTACGGTAGTAGCCACAGGGGCAGCCGATCCTGATGGGTCACCGAGAGGTGCTACTGTGCGTTTTCTCCTACTGAACCCCCACTCCCACCCTGTGAGGGACCTGTGACGTTTGCCTCCGTTGACAAATGAAGGAACTGAGGCACAGAGAGGGCCTGTGACATGGCTGGGGTCGTGGAGTTCACCCGTGGCCGGGGCGGGATGAGGGCAGGGGGATCTGATTAGAGGCCGGTGCCCCAACCTCTGTCCTCTCACGAGAATGCCTGTGCACCCCTCAGATCTGCCACGTGTCTGCTAGTCTGCGAGAAAGCCTTTCGTAAAACTATAAAGTATTCTTCAATTATTTATACTGTTATTGAGTTATATAAAAAAAAACAATGATTGTTATTATTCCATTCCATTGGTGTGGCTTGAGGTGGCTTCTATAAGATATACGAAATGCTCCAAAATGATTTAAACTGGGGCTGGGGACTGGGAGGTGACAGAGTGTTACAGTGGCCATTAAAATGTCTTAAACATTAAGGTGCCTAAAAGTGGAATATTTAACTGTGTTAAGATGGCCAAATTAAATTGGCTGTTTTCCCAAGCATAGTCTCTAGCAATTGCCACTTGATTGAATAGTGAACCAGAGGGACTGACGTGGAGGCAACACAAAGGCTGGTCAGGTCTCCCCTCTGTCAGCTGCATGTGGCCTTACTGATTGCTCAGAGAACAGAGCACCTAGGCGCTGCCGGGGATTTACACAGACAGCAGAAACATTTGCACAGCTTTCCCCGCCACCTGAAAGGACTTAGAGGGAAACCTGTCCATTAGCACAGCACATGGATGAAGAGGGTATCACGGCAGCCGGGAGCAGGGCACGGGCTGTGGCTCTGTGCCAGGCACGGGCCGGAGAGATTCACAGGAATGACATCCTTCAACCCTTCTCGGCAACGCTCGGAAGTAAAACCGTGAGGACGCCCGAGTTACCCGGAGGGCTTAGGACGGAATCCTCCCCTCCCCCACCGCAAGGTGCCCATGCCCTCGTCCCTGCAACCTGCACGAAGGGTACCTGCGGCGGCAAAAAGGCTTCGCAGGTGAGGTTGGGTTCAGGGTCTTGGTGTGAGGCGGTGATCCTTGATTACCCGGGTGGTCCTCACAGGGATCCCGAAAATCACAATGGAATCACAAGGATCCTTGAAAGACAGAGGAGGGACGCAGCAGGTCACCAAGTAAGGGAGACCTGATGTTACACTGCTGGCTTTGGAGATGCAGGAAGGGGCCCCCAGCAGCTGGAAATGGCGAGGGACCGGTTCTCCCCAAAACCCCCTCCAGGAACACCGCCCTCCTGAAGTCTGGGTTTCGGCCTGTGTGAGCCGTTTTGGGCTTGACCTCTGGCAGTACCTAGTACAGCAGATAGTAAATGCGCGTTGTTGGACGTCGCTGGCTGTGTGGCGTCTGTTACCGCTGTAAGGGGACACGAACACAGTCACGGTAAATGGTGGAGGCTGGATTTGAACCCTGCTGTGCCAGACTCCAAATTTCGTCCCCATGCACCAATTCCCTGGGGAAAAAATAGTAATAATGCTGAAGTCACAACCCCCAGCATCTGTCAATGTGACCTGAATCGGAAGCAAGGGCCCTGCAGATGGTCAACTTAAGATGAGGTCACTGGGGACCAATACGACTGGTGCCCTTAGAAAGAGGGAAACTATCAAGCTGACAATGCACTGTAGAGTTGTACGCCTGAAACCTATGTAATCCTTGCTAACAGAGGTCACCCCAATAAGTCTAACAATAAAAATGAATTAAAAAGAAAAAAAAAAGAGGGAAATTTGGGCACAGACAGGCACAGAGAAAGGATGATCTGAAGAGACATGGGGACAAGACGGTCATCTGCAAGTCTAGGAAGGCCTGAAGCTACCAGAAGCTAGGAGAGGTGCCTGGAACGGGCCTAGAACCTTCGGAGAATGTGTGGCCCTGCCAACACCTTGAATTTGAACTTCTGGCCTCCAGAACGACGACACGATAAAACTGGGTTCTTCTGAGCCTCCCAGGTTGTAGCACCCTAGGACATTAGCACACTCACGACGAGCGACTGCCTCGTGACACTGGGGCCTACAGTCTTGGGTAGGCACATTCTTCACGGCTAACATGAAGGAAGCGACTAATAATAAATTGAAAACAACACCTTACAGCTGCACTAGAGTTTCTATTTCATGGAACGCTCATCACCGGTATTAACGAATCTGGTCACACCACGGTCATGCAGGTGAGGCGAGCAGTGTGGCTCCAGGGTGGCTCTCCAGCAGTAGCACGTATGCGGTGGTTTCAGACACCAGCCTTAGAGTATCTGTAACCAAATCGTGCCCCGTCACTGACTCAGGAAAGTTACCAACCTTCCTTGGGCCTTGGTGACCTTATCTGTATAATGGAAATAATAATAATAGTTCCTGCCTCATAAGGTTCTTTTTACTATTATTAAATTTATTGGGGTGACATTGGTTAGTAAAATTAAATAGGTTTCAAGTGCAGAGTTCTATATTCCATCGTCTATGACTTGCATTGTGGGCTCACCACCCAGAGTCAGTTGTCTTTCCATCACCAAATACTTGACCACCCCCTCCCTCCTCTACCACCCTCATAAGGTTCTTATGATGATTAAATTAGATAGCACATGAAGTTCTCTGCCCAGCCCATAATAAGCCCCTAGGAAACACTATTTTACAGATAGCAGAACTCAGAGAGGTTACATGATTCACCCAAGGACATACAAGTTCGGACAATTAACTTCGCGAACTCATCCTAGAAAAAGTGCTACGTACCTCATTGCTGAGTATCACTACGGTCACCTTCGAAGTACTCCCCTTGGGAAGCTATGCACCGATGCCAGTGCCTAGTCCACCCTTCAAAGCAATTTTGGAACTCTTTTTCTGGAATGGCCATCAGAGCTATCTGTTGTTGTTATACCCAAAATCTGACAATTAAGTTTGCAAACTCGCCACCATGTGCTTACATTGGCAGCAAGTTGTTTGTACATTGCTGCCAGTGTAAGTGCACAGGAGCAAGTTCGTGAACTTAATTGTCAGGTTTTGGGTATAACAACAGCTCTGTTAGCCATTCCAAAAAAAAAGAGTTCCAAAATTTGAAGGGTGGACTAGGTGCTGGCATCAGTGCACAGCTTCCCAAGGGGAGTACTTAAAAGGTGACCGAAGTGATACTCAGCAACGAGGTATGTAGCACTTTCTCTAGGATGAGTTCACAAAATTAATTGTCTGACCTCATATAGCTCTTAAGTCACAAGATCAGGACTAAATTCCAAGTCTTCTAAATACTAGGACAGAACTATTTGCACTCTACTATCCTGCCTTTCTATTACCTTTCATTTTCATTATTCTTTGGGCCTAAATCAATTGAACTTTTTGTCCTTTAAACAATTCTAAATTTAATTCCTCTTCCTGTTTTCACCCCACTCAGTCAGTAAAGATTACAGTTTCTATAAACTGTAAGTCTTCTTGCCCAATTTTTTCATGAGACTCTTTATTCCAAGAAGTAATTCGTCTTATTGCCCAACAGCAAAGGAGTTCTCTCAAGTCAATGCCTTCACTAGATAAAACAGCAAAGACATGAAAAGATGGAGGACACCTCAGCCTTCACCACCAGTCACCAAAATGCCGACTCCCCAAACCTGCCGTGTTTTGTCCTGGGTCACCTTTGGTTAGTGAAGTGTTCTCCCGGCGTTCGTAAGTCAACTCAGGTTTGTCAATAACGCACAGGTGGAAACGCCGTCCTGGGACCTCACCTCCACCTTATCATATTTTCTGTATTTATCCCACTACCTCGGAAAGTGGTTCTCCTTAAAATTATGGGGCACAAAATGAAAAACCCATCAGGATTTAATGACCCCATTTTAGCATTTTGCTGCTTAAAGGAACTTGGCCTTTTAGGCGCTTTTGCAATTGTGCAAACTGGATGCGGATCAAAAAGGTAAAGAGAGAGTTTGATTTTCTTTTTTTTATTTTAACTGCCACAAGCCATCCATCAACGTTAAACTATTGATAGGGAGAAGGGAAAAGCAATGAAGAGCCTTGAGTGAGGAGGATTGGAGAATATTAAAAAGGACAATCTCTCCGTCTTATAAAATACAATTAACTGAATTTCATCAAGGCTTCTATAAAAAATACACAAAGAATCAATATCAGGCATAAAACCCAAAAGTGGGTTGTTATCTCTAAACCAGAGAAAACATTTCATTAGGCTGAAGGATTTTATACTCCCATTGGGAAAATTGCTTTTTCCTCACACCCCTCCGTTGCTTACTACAGAGACTCAATTGGAAAGTCAATCATCAAAATCACTTAGCAAATGTCAAAAAGTGCTGCCACTTTCTAAATATATTTGCTTCTTGATGGAAAATTCAAGGCCCTAGAAAACCCTGGCACCTTTCCCTCATCCCAACGCACGCCCTTCCATCATTCTGCTGTTCTTCTTATTATTACTATTATTTTTTGCCGTTTTCTTTCCCTATTTGTCTGCTTGTTTGGATTGGACACAGAAAGCCCGTTTCGTGAGGTTGTGGGCAACAGCTTTTCCCTCTCACATTGCAATAGTCATTACCAGCCATGCTCGGTAAGGCCCCCCACCGCCCAGGGTTACAAGCAGACCCCCTCTCAAGTTCCCTCTGTGCGGCACTGAAGGCCTGCTCCAGGGGGCGCACGCGAGGCGCGCCCCGTTTCCCACTGCGTCTTTGAGAAGTCCTGGGGTTCAGTGTGCACTCTGCCCGGCAACGATACTCTTTCTTTTGGTTTCTGTCCCGCCAACCGCAGACTGACACGGCGCGCCCTCTCCTTCCCCACTCGCTGAAGCACAAGCAGGGCAGATGCAACCAGTTGCACAAAGACCCCGGAAGATCAGGCGTGTGCACACCCACCGCCAAAGCAGTTGCTCAGAGAATCGTCCGGAGGCCTCCAGTCATAAATCACTGGACCACGAAGAGCTGGGTTACCCATGGTGGGGCTTCTAGTAAGTACGAGCCGTAGTGAAGTGGCTGTTTACAAGTACCTCCAGTGTGCACTCGACACGTTTTACCATTCCACTTCCGAATCCTCTCTTCCCCGGCCAGCTGCGGAAGCTACGGCAGATCGACGCATTTTCTGGGCACACGGTGGTTAAACGGACGTTTGGAATATTTTAACGTACTTTATCAGCTGCCAAGTACCTTAAAAAGGAGAGCATTACTTTGCCTAGCACAATGACTTCTTCTATTTATTGACCGGTCTCATTTATTGAGCTAACTAAATAACCAGACTGTCTGCATACTTCTGTCTAACTTTGCCTTGGCCACGTGGCTGTGTCCTAAAGATGACAGATGGTGACAAGAGTAGACAACAGCAGCATGGTTCTGGTCCCCATCAAGCAAGTCTGGCATTGGTCTTCTAATAACCCTTAAATTTGGACAATCACCTCTGGTACTTTCAGGCCCAAACCCTTTTTTTCTGCTCACCCAGCTGATTCCAAAAGAACTTTTCGTAATCAACAGACTGAAGATCTAACTCTGAAAAGGACTAGTAAAAAAGAATTTACTTCTAACTAAAATGTGTACTTTATATATGTGTCACGGTAGACTCCACTGGCATGTACACCTCCGTGAAAAGATTTGCTCTGCACTGCCAACAGCTCACACAGCCCGGCGCTCGGTCAGAACATAATGGTTGAACATATTGCATCCATGAAATATCAAGTGTCAGGTTGTTGTTCATATTAAATCGTGGTAGAAAAAGAAGCAAGTGACTACATCATACAACTGAGTGAAAATGACATCAGTAATTAACAGGATCACAGCTGTGTACCTAATGCGGTAGATGAAAGCCATTTAATAAATAAACATCCTTGCCCTTTGAAGAATGCAGTTTTAGCTGGGCAAAAGTTGAAATTAGCCAAGAAAGGTGGTGGTAGCCAGCAAAGGACTTCTGGCCATAACACTAAGCCTGCTTAAATCACACGTAAGTAACGATAGTAAGAATTAAAGTAAGAATGCCTATATGATGCTTTACATCGTGACAGTATGAATTATATATTATATATTATAAAATTTTGAATGCTTCAACAGCATATTCATATCATAAAATCTTTTGAATTCCAACCTCGGCTTTTTAAAAATCCCCCTTTTTATGCCAAAGCAAGCCAATGTGCTACTTTCACCATAGTCATGCTGCCATCTAGTGGACATCTCTTGGAACTGAGACTTTTCTGTCACCTGAAAATTGTCAAACGTCCTAAGGCTCCTGTCAGACAAGTATTTTTCTTTAGGAGACTAATTTCTGAAATTCCTTTACAGATTTCGCTGCATGCATATTGGAGTATTTTTACACTATCCCTTTCTCCTGCCTTGCTTGAAAAATCTTTTCAAATGTGTCAGTCACACTTGGTGAGCCAGAATAGAATTTCTCTTCATCTGCTTTTGTCTAAAAATGAGAAAATGTGTCTCCATGGAAAGTGCCATCAGAATGTCGATTGCCTGCCTTTGTTTAGCCATGTGGTGTGCCTCTGAGAAATCAGACCTCAAACAGCAACGCTGACAGGGGAGTCCCTTTTTATTATTGTTGCTGTCCTAAGATGCCGGTGTGACAAACACACTACTATTTGGGACCTTGTGCTTTAGGCCCCCACTGCACTCATGAGGTCACACCGAGGAGGATAAAGAAAGCGAATGAGAAAACAGAGAGTCTGGGCTCCTTCCTGAGCTATGGGGCCTGAGGAAGTCATTTCCCACCTCCGAGCCTGCCTCTCCCCCTGCCACAGGAACAGAGGCATTAGATGATGTTTAAAATACCTCCTCCCTCAAGAGCACTTTCAGATATATCTACATATGAGAGCTTAACCACCCTGCAAGCAAAGCCAAAACCATGCCAGGATTATAAACAAACCACCGCAGGATTTGCCCTGTCCCCCTCCCCAGGTGACGTCCAGCCCTCACTGTGATCTAGGAGACGGGGAGAGAAGAGCAGAACTGACCTGTGCGAGTCGCAGTTGTAGCTGAGCCCTCACTCACTGCAGCACGTGGATCTTAACTCTGGGTGCACACTGGGACTATCTGGGGAGGCTTAGCCCAGATTTAATTGGCACAGGGTGCTTCTGGGACCTGGGGTGGCCTTAAAACTCTCTTGGTGATTGCAATTTGCAATAAAGCTTGAGAACCACCACTTGAGAGAAAATAAAACACAGAGCCCTTGGATAATGAACTGAGTCTTTCCAGGAAAGGGCAGGAGACTAAGGCACCTGTACCCTGTCACCTAGTTCCTCGTCATCTGTCACCTTAAAAACTCTGGCCCATTCTGGCTTCCTGTGAGCCCCTCTGCTCACAGTGGTGAGTTTCAAACTTGCTACTTGGCTCCTTAATGCATATGCATGTGCTGCGATAATTCATTCTCTGCCAAAAGAGGATAAATAAAAGCTAAGGGAATATTAAATTCTCCTTGCTCAAGGCTTTTCGAGTACCATAGGTGGTTTATAGAGAAATGGGAACTTAGAGATCACCTTATTCCCATTCCTTGATTTGATAGGCAGAGATGCAAACCAGAAAATATCAAGAGCTGGATATGGGTTAAACCCCCTCAGTATGGACTAGACTCCTTGCTCCCACTTTTATGTGGGTTAGATCATAACTCTTTAAGCAACCCAACAAGGTGGCCATTTGATAACTACATTGAGATTTCATGAGATGATGCCAACATAGGCAGCTTTGGACCTGGACTTAAACATAGGCCCACCCAGTTCCCAAAGCACGCAGGGTCCTGGTCCCTGAGCTCAGGAATGGCCTCGTCAGACCTGAAGCCCTCCGCGATGGCTCTGCCGCCCTCTACTGTCTACTGGACCCACCTGGACTACTATTTTATAAAGCAATTCATCTGCCCGCTCTCCTGAGAAACCTACTTTAGAAAAACCTTGACTTTTCTGTCCCCAGATTTCTACAGCATCTTATTTCTCAAGCCAAAGTGAAATGACATAATATGACAACGGGACAGAGTTTGGAAATTGGGATAAGTTAGGGAAATGTAGGAGGTGTGCTTTTTTCTCTAGTGGTTCCTCGTGCATAATGGTTTCTGTGTGTACTTGTGGTCATTGAAGAAACCGTGGAAACTTCATCGTAAAGTATAAAGAAGGAAATAAACCCCCCTATTATGACCTCCAAGAAATAATCACCATTTTTATTTTGATATTTTCATACATTTTTTTCCAGTTGTTTCTTATGAGGCCTCTTTTGTTTTCTTTGCAAACCGGGAATGTAATGTAAATTCTATTTTATATACTGCCTTTTAAAAACTTAATTTATATCATGAGCAGTTTCCAAGTCACTAAATATTCCTGCAAGCATGCTTTTTTAAAAAAAGGCTTCTATTTTTACTGTATGGGAGTGTGTAATTTCATTATCCATTCTACTATCATGGAACATGTAAGTAAGTAAGTTTCAATTTTTCACTATTACAAAGAGCCATGTAATAAACATCCTTACACACATGACTATTTATACCTACAGCTATCTGTTTAAATATATATAAATATATAAGGGTATATAATATTTATAAATATAGAACCTACATAGTATATTGTTTTATACATTATCTGTTATACATCAAATAACATATATAATATATAAATCTTTATATATATATATATATATATATATATATATACATACATAAATACATACACAGTAGATTCGCCGTTAACTGGCACTCAAGCAACAGGCAAAATGCTGGTTGCTTGAGTTCTGGTTAACAGAGAGTCTACTTACATTTATCCGGCATCTACCACTCCCCATGGGTGCTGGTTAACTGAGAGTTTACTGATTTGTATACAGAGGGTGTCAAATATATACACATTTTAAGAAAGGAAAAAACTGTATTAAAATTGTAATAGTCAGTATATACCGATAACAAAAGATGACTCCAAGTCACATTTGCCTTCTGCAATGACAAGAGGTGCTCAAAGCGGTTCCCACCAGCGTCCAGACGCTTCTGATCACAGCGAACTACTGCTTGAGCAACGCTGACCTCTCTTAAAATGTGTATACGTTTTTTGGCACCCCCAATACACAAATACATGCAGTAACAACATACTGTAATAATGCTTTTTATTAGTTTCATTATCTATTTTCATAATACCGCATACAACCAGAGCAAAGCAACTCTGAAATCATAATCGCCAAAATAATTTAGTCGGCGCAGTCACCTCTGAGGGCGGCAGCTAAGGAGGCTTCTCTTACCACCAAGTGCTGAAAAGTTAACTCTCTATGGAACCTCCAGGCTCCTCAGAGGTCCGCCAGGGCAGGACAGTTTCACATGCACTTTACGTGCCCTTTGCTGGGCTAAGACTGTTCACAGAGTTCCCAGAGGCACCCAGAAGAGTGGCCCTTAGGGTTCCACAGCTGTCAGCTCAGGGCAGTCCCGACAAGCTGAACAAGCCCCCACAGGGGTCAGCTGTCGACCTGGGCAACTTTGGCCACCTCTGTAGGCCTCAGTTTCTACATCATTTATCTGCGGTATTACCGACTTCATAAACTTTATAGGATTAAATGAGCTCCCAGTCAGGAAGGAGCAGAAGCAGAGGCTGCCTCCAAGATGCTGACTCCTTCTTCTCCCTGCGAGAAGGGACCTCTGCCCTGATCCTCGAGTCCTTCCTTCCCTGCTAGATGGAGCAGGCTGCCCCAGACGGCAGCCCCAAGGTCCCCTCTGCCTTTCTGCACACAGCCCGAGTCAGCCTTTGTAGCCGGCCTTGGCGTCCTGTCCTTCAGGTCACCCCAAACTCACCCCCATAGCTGCTCATTCTCCAGAAGCATACAGGAGCCCCCACTTTACCCTCAGCTACAAAACCCCCCACCCTCCGGCCCCAAGCCAAAGGACCCACCTCCTCCAATTCTCAAAATCCAGCATCTCTTGACTCCTTCTACAAAGGTATTGATCCCAGTAATGTAGGTAAAACGCAGAAGCAATCAAAATGACTAAAAACAGTGACAGTTAGATTAGGGTCCCATGCTACAGGGCCACTAGAAAATACAACCGTGGACACCACAAAAACATATTTACAGTACATTTTGTGACAATGCAGACCGTAGACTAACGCTGGGAATATACCAGGTACAATGATGTCAGAACGCGGCTTCTGATGTGGGCAAGGGAATCCAGAGAGAGGAAAATCACTGGTTCGTGGGACGTAAGGAATATGAGTGAATTATTTTACTTTTTGTACATCTTATCATTGACAAAATGTATTTCTATAATAAATAAAACTCAGCCTAATAGAAAGAAAGAGCAGAACTTATTTAACATTTCCATCTGAAATAGGTAAAATAAATAAAACGTCTGGCTAAAAATAATAGTGTTGAGTGAAATACTACCGGCTTATAATCGTAGCAGCCATCACTTAAGGAGTACTTAGTCTATGCCAGGCTGGAGCTAAGTACTTTGCATGCATTATCTCATTGAACACGAATAACAAAGAAGCGAAGTGTTGTGCCCAGGATCAGAGAACCACAGGCAGAGGGAGGGAGGCCTCCTTGGTCTTCTAAACCTAACGTGGAGGCCTTTTCGCTTGCATTGCACGATTCATTCCTAACACAGCCACCCTTTTAGTAACAGAAAAGTTTGGTAAAGTTTTCTGCCTCATTTAGCAGTGCAAGCATGCCCAAATACTTCATTTGGGTAATTTATATTAGTGGAAAACTCTTCAAAACAGATTACACGTCTCCCTTTGCCTGTCTCCAAAACGCACTTAATGGGCTCCCGCAGCAGGTAAGCGACGTGGTATTTATGAAAATGGACTTTTATTGCATCCTAAAAAGCTGTGATCACTTCACTGTGCACGTTAAATTTGCCGTCTTTTTTTTTTTTTTCATTCTGAAAATAAAATTTATGGGATCCCTGGCTAATACATTTCTTACCTGCTTAGTATTTGATGGCTCACGCTCAGCCGCTGACACGTACGAGCGAGGCTATGTACTACGTACGGCAGAACCCACTCCAAAGGGGTCTTGGGATGTCACAGATTAATTCACGTGTGCAGAGCCACTCAGGACTTCAGGAGAGCAGTGTGCTCACATTTCGTCATTTGGTCATTCAGCAGCATGCAAGAAAATCTAATTCATCTTACACAGCTGGTGTCCAAAAGTGCTACATAAACCAAGTTGCTTTTATTGAGTTATCCTAAGGCCCTGAAAAAAATATTGACAGGGTCCTACATTCCAAGCCACTGCAGAAAATCACACCGTCACCCCTAGCAGTTTTGTCTGATAAAATTCAGTTAAAGTGCCTTTGATAAAAGTGGAGATGGAAAGTTGTTCTAAGACGGTAACTAGAGAGGAATATAATGGTAGAGGAACGATCCAGAAGATTTGCCTCGTTGAGAGGGAAGGACAGTTATGGTCAGAATGTAAGTCAATTAGCCTCAGGAGTTCATGGAGCCCCGATAACGCATCCCCGTGTCACCGTGCATGCCCCCTGTAATCTACTAAAGCCGGGCGCTAACTCCCATCTCATTTCAACCATCCGCAAGATTTCTGGGTATCCATGCCTTTCCTTCAGCTCTGGTTCCGAGTCCTACTTTTGCTACATTTCTGGGCTGTCTCCTCACCCAGTCCCTGCCCTGTACTGCAGCAGCCCCCATGGGGTGCTCTGTCCCCTGCATCTGCACAAACCACTTGTCCGTCTGTCTCACTGGACAATGTTTCTCTTTCACACACATGTACGTACATGACACCTCCCCACACGTACACATCCATGCACACACACTCACACCAACACGCCACTTAGAAAAGGCACACACTTGTGTGCACAACACACTTGACTGAAGATTCCAGCAAACTGGGAGAGGCAGGACTTACTTCCTAGCAAGCAACTCCTTCACAGCGGGTACTTGTCACCTCAATCCCTTGGAGTGCCTTAACAGCAGGGGCACTGTGACAGTTACCATTGTACTTCCAGGAGCCCCAGAGATCCAGTTATGGGTTATTTCTGGGTGTGCCTGTCAGGGGGATCCCCCAAAAGATCAGCATTTAAATTAATGGACAGACTAAAGCAGACGACCCTCCCCTCTGTGGGTGGCATCCCCCAATTTGTTAAGGGCCCGAATAGAAATCCGGAATAAGGTCAAATTCACTCAGCCTGACAATTCGAGCTGTGACGTTTGTCTTTGGTGTTCGGTGCTCCAGGTTTTCAGGCCTCCAGATCTGGGTGGCAAGTTCCAGCTCGCCAACAGCAGGTAATGAGATTTCTCAGGCCCCAAAATTACGTGGGCCAATTCCTTATAATAAATGTCTTTCTACACATACACACACACACACACACACACACACACACACGTACACACAGGGCTGGCCGGAAAACATCGGGCCATGAATGCCTCTTTTCCATATGACATGGTGGGATACTTCCCGGACAGCCCTCATGTGTACACTCACACGCACACCCACGCGTCCACATCCTACTGGTTCTGTCACCGGAAGAACCCTGACAACAGAACAGAGACACTCCACACCTGACTGGCCTCTGGCCCCCACTCCAGTTCCTGCCTCTCTTGGTCTCCCCAGGTCTTCAGATCTGTGCACAGCACTTTCAAAATTCCCAGGGTTGTCTGGACCCCTGAAATCCCTCGGGGCTCCCCTTCCCACCCCCAAATGTCTTATGAGGATACTGCCCTCAAATAGCTCTGTTTCCGGGAATACTTCTGGTAGCAGATGTTAAAATAAGTCATTCTTCTACCACCTGCAGGCTTCTTGCCTCCCTGCCCACTTTTTTTCGTGACCTGCTCCGTGATAGCCAGGATAAAACCAAAACAGAAAGAAAGAGAAGACTGTCTCTTGATTCGATAAAACGCAGGAACGAAAAGAATCATGAGAGAAGTTTTGCACCCTCCATCCCTACGGAGCTGGGTGAAGCACAGGGCGTACCTGTCCAGTTCTTGTCTTGGGACCCAACCATCCACAGGTTCCATCAATTTTATGACTCTCAGCTCTATGCAGGGACAGCTGGTCATCCATCCACCACAAGATCAGGAGCCTAAAAGACAGACGTCCAATAATCCAAGAAGTTTGTTGAGATGAGGAGCCCCGTGCAAGACTGCTTGGGGGAATGGAAGAGAGTGCAAGCAGGAGAGATTTCAGGGTAATTCGGTGGAGCGGGAATGGAGGGGGACTGGAGGGTCACTTTCAAACCTCAGTCCATCGTGCCCAACACCCAGATTAAACAGAGCAGGAAGAACACAGAGTAAAAGCATAACGAGCAGATGCAAGCTCGGGGTGCTGGGTAGCACCTCCGCAGCGATGAAAGGAGAGGGGAAGGAGGGGACCAATTTTCTGGATCCATGACCTGAAACATGGGGTCAATTCTAGGCCAGAGGCGCTCAAGACAGTGCACACAAAAAGCCTGCCACCCGCCTTGCCCGTGTTTCTGCTTGGGTCTTCCTCCTCTGGCCAGCCTGCTCGAGCGCTCGGGCTGTCCCCTCTCACCTCTCGGGCCTCTCCTCCTCGCCCCACCTTTACCCCTAATCCACACACGCTCGCCCATGAAAGGCCACTCCTGTTGCTTGTGCCTCCATGTGACAGCCCCAGTGTTGCCCACACCTCTCGGGGGTAGCCGCACCCTCTCCTTGTGAGGTAAACGTCTCGTCTCGTGGAGAGGAGAGCTCATCCTGCCCTGGGCAACAGGCAAAGGGGCTGCAGGGTGGTACGAGACGGCAGGAAACTTGCCCCCTCATTGCAGAAATCATTCTGACACTGCTGGCTCCTTTTTTCCGTATGAAGGGAGCAGTTCAGCCAAGGATTAGGAGCAATTTGGGAGGTATGATTTCCCTGCCACGTTGCCAGGTCCCAAAGAAAATGCAACTTGTCTGGTGAGAAAGGGATCAGGAAAGAGAGATGGCCTGGGAGTTCACCGAAAGCACAGAGGGACCCGAAACGCGCAGTGCGGGGCAGACGTGCCACGGGCTCGCCTGCTGAGCTCCAGCGGCTGATCGCACACAGTGCTAGCGCAGGGTGACAAGAAGACCTTCTCAGGGGCAACCCCGTCGGCCACCTGCAGCGTGTGGCTCGGTCCCACGCTCCGCCGGAGCCCTCTCCCCGGCCTCTCTCCCACCGTGCTGGCCACACCTTCCCAATTTCCTCCGCTGGCTTCTCCTCTTTCTGGTCTCCACCCCCCAGCCCCCCATCAACAGAACATCCCAGGGCTCAACCCTTGGGCCTTTCTTCTCCGTCAATTCTCATTTCCTAGCTGGTCTCGTCCATCCTGCAAGGACCCCCACATGCTGATGACTCTCAAATTTGGAGCACCAGCTATCTCCCCGTCACCTCAGACTCATATGTACAACTAACTACTCAACATTTCTACTGGGGTGTCTGACAAGCATCTCACACTTAACTTGTCCCAAACAGAACTCGTTGTCTTCTGTCTCCACCTGTTTCCTCTTCACTCTTACTTGTCTCAGTAGATGGGAAAGCCATGCTTCCAACGACTCAAATTAAAACCTTAGTCATCCTTGAACTTCCTTCTCACAGACCATCAGCAAGGCCAACTGGTTAGACCTAAATCTGTCTAGAACGGAACCACTTCTTACCACCTGACCAGTCCTGCCCTGGTACCAACCACCATCCCTTTGCATCTGGACCATCGTAATAACCTTCCAGCTGTCTCCCAAGCTCCCATCCTCTTTGCAATGTGCTCCATTGGAACTGGGAGTCAGGTCAGACCATTTCCCTCTTCAAATCTTCCAAGGATTTCCAGTCTCACTCAGCCTAAATTCCTACACGGCTGCTGCTGTCCATGTCTCATTTTTACTCTTAGCATTCACCTGCCATTTCCTGTCTGTCGTGCTGTCTAGAACGGAAGTGAACAAACACGTCCATTCATTTATATCTTGCCTATGGCTGCTTTAGTGCTAAACGGGCAGGTTGAGTAGCTGTACAACTGAGACCTGTGACCTGCAAAGCCTAAAATATTTACTATCTGACCATTTACAGAAAAAAATTTTGCCGATCCCTGCTCTAAGAACGTAAATTTCATGGAAAGAGGGACTTCGTAAACCTTCAATAAATACTTGTTAAATAAATAATAAACAAGGATAAGTGCAAAGTAGTGATTGGGTTTCTAACAAAGGTATCAGAAGGTGACACCCCAATGCGTGTTGCTCTGTAAAAGACAAAAAATAGTCATAGTAAGATAATGGGAGTAGACCTCACTGAGAATAGATCCAAAATTTTTTGACACTGCAAAATGGTTTCTGCCTCCTACAGCGGGGAGAGTTTTGATGGTACTTTCAGGGAAGACTGAATTTTTGGTTTAGGAAAATATTTATTAGCATAGTCCCACCTATCGAAGACCTACACGCAGTGGAGTCACCTGAATGCTGACATCCCAGACTGTTTCACTTACTAATGCAAACAGGGTGTGTCTTTCAGCAGAGAATGTGCTGTACAGTAAGGGAAGGCAAATAAATAAAAAACTCCTTTTCAGATGCTAAAGGAAGTTTGCCCTGATCCCTGAGGCAGGGGGAGGCATGCACCTTCCCAGTGCTGCATGCAGAGCTGCCCGCTGCGGCCTAGTGGCTGGTCAGGAGGTAGGCAGGGATGTGGTCCTGAGATGGACGGTCTGAGGACAGGTCTGGGCTTAATAGTCTGTGGGTATGAAATCACTGGTAGTTTGGGGTTATTCTCTGGTCTCAGGGTCTCTTCTGCACTCCTGAGAGAGCGCAACCCATGTTAACACATGGGAGACCATAGGGGAGAGGGCAGTCCATGATCCCTTGAAGCAGGACTAGGGGTGCTAGAGAGGGACCAGCACAGAAAGCCAAGCCCCATGGAGAGCCACCTTCCTAAGGTCACCGGGAGCTGGGGCAGCAGTGTGGGCCCTGCGCAGGGGGCTGGAGACAGAGAGAACTGGGTACCGTTCTCCTGAGCACTGTTGAGAGACATCCCCTCAGACAACTCCCAGAATTCCCCTGGGGAGGGGACTTCCACAGTCAAGACAGTGCAGAACATGACAATGCTGATTTTTAATAAAGAAATGCTGATCCTTGTTTTGGATCACAGCCTAGTGAAGCCAGGACATTTAGCCTACAATAAAAGCAGCAATTTAAAGAACATGATTTTAATGACCACCATTGAGTATTCATCTATTCATACATTTAATAAATCTTGTTTGCCTGCCATGTGCCCATCACTGGGCTGGTAAGGGAGATAGGATGGGGACCCCGACAGACATGGCTGCATTCTCAAACGCTTATGGTCTAGTGGAGGAGGCAGACAATAAATGAAACTTAAACATGTATTTACATGCCTGTTATAAATTCTACAAAGGAGAAGCATGGGGAGGAGACACAATGGATGGATGGATGGATGGACAGATGAATGGGTTCTCTGACTTTCACGTGCTCCAAGTTTCATCCACCCCATTACAATTTCCTGGTCTAAGGTCACACCACATTCACAGCTGGCCGTCTGGGTAGCTCAGCCTTGTACTTCTCATGAATCTCCATTCTTTGAAGGTCAGGAAAAGGACCCCACTCACTGCAGGCCCACGGGCCCATTCCACACACTCACTACACTGCACACCTAGGGTAAGGAGAGAGATTTCTCCTCACCTCATTCACCAGAACTGGTGACTTCCAGGTGAGTGTCTGAAGCTGGGAAGGTGGCCCAGATTCCCAGCATCCTCCTTGGTGATACAGTTCTATGGGCTCATTGTTCCCAAATGTACCCAAAGAAGCTGATGTACTGGTGGTCTCATTTGCTGGTGCTATAAACATGGAATGGACTCAGTTTCCCCAGGAACTGTCCTGTCCCAAAGAACCTGCTCTGCAAACATGTCCCTGCTGGAGAGAAGAGGAATTTAGTGATGTTTCAACCCAGTTTCACCACTTTGGGGTCACTTTCTATTATTAGTACAGTGTAAGTCCAGTTCTTGAAGGCCTGTTCTTCATTTTAACTCTTCAAACTCATGTTGGATTCAAAGCCTTCCCCACAGGCAGGTGAGACCTGTGGCCCGAGGCTCCCTCACATTCCCTTGGCCTCCTGCTTCAGTTCCTACCACTGAGGTGTCAGGGCAGGAGGACAGCGGGGAGGCCCAGGCACCCACCTGCCCCGCTGCCTGTGGCCAAGTGCCAGCCCCTTTCTGTTGGTGGCCTGCTTCTTTGTCTAACCTTAACTGGACCACAGTCTCCTCCATGGGGTAGGGTTTAAAATAGACTCTCAAGAGCACACACGTAGATTTTCTGAGAAAGAATGGTCATCGGGGACCCCTCCCCCAGGAAGTCCTACTGGGTCTATCCTGTACCTACCTACCTCAGCACCCCCAGAGGAGATGGCAGGGCCCCAGTCTCCATAGGCAATGTTCTTGTGGGAAGACCTGTAAGGCAGCCGGCCACCCCTGCGGAGGCCGCCAGATGACCGCAGAACGCTCGTATGCCCCTGCCATGCCCATGGAGGCAGTGCAGACAGCGCCACCGGAGCTGCCTCGGGCCCTGCCTTCTCTCTCCAGTCCCTGTCCCCATACTCCAGCGACACGGGAGCTCTGGTGGGGAGCGGGGGAACCCTGTGACCACCAGTTTCCACACTAGTGGGAAGAGGGATGATGGTGCAGGCTCCCTCAGGAGATGTGGGAGCCTCCTTGCCCTTCTTGGGGGACGACAGTAAAAGCAATAGTCTCTCTTCACCAACGATGCACACATAGGAACAAACCCCCGGAAGCCGCCTCTCTCCCGTGCCTCATCCACCAGGGGCGGGGCCAGCTCTCTAACCGGTGTCTCTCAGATGAGAGGGACTGGGCCCCCACGGCTGGCAGTTCTCTGAGCTGGGGACGTGGGGTCCTCAGATTCTTTGGGTAGCTGTGAGGCTTCAAGATGTTTCCAGAGAGAGATGATGTCGCTCCATACCAAACACCAGTCTGTGACCCCATTTTCATAGCTTAAGACCAAACTGGGTGAGAGCACCAAAATTCAAACATATCACATGGAAAGGATGGGTAAAGCCCAAGAGAGGACCTTCAGGTTCCTGGGTTGACGCTCTTGAGGATCTGTGACATCTCTGTTGGTGAAAGAGGACAATTCATCTGTCATCAGCTGAATCACACGCTCACTAGCACAGCAGGAAAGGAATGTCATCGTACCCTGCACTAGCAGGGCCACTGAACATGGGGGCCTGTGGCCTGTCCTCAGTACCGGCCACACTGTACATTCAACGTGTACCGCGTCCCTGTCCCCCACCCTTGGGTAATGGTCAGTCTCAGGGAGGAGATGGGTCTGATGGGTCTGAAAACAAACCCCTCACCACAGGGGAAAGGAGCAGCAACAGAGGCAGGAGACCCCCAGGAGAAGCAGGAACTCTTCTCAGAGGCCCAACACAAGTTCTGATCTTTGAAGCATAACTAGACCAACAGGAAAGTGTTAGGGGAAGAAGAGGAGAAACATCACCAGGTGTCAAACAAGACTATCTTTATACCCCCTAGTACCTAAGAGATCTTGAAATTCCCCCTCGTAGACAATAAATACATACCATTTTCCAAAACAGTCCATGACAGTGACCTTTATCTATTTGGAGAGCTTTGAACGGGGGTAGTTAAGACTTTCTCGAAGTTGATTCTGATTTAGAATTAGAGTCAATTAGTGGAAGTTCTAGAAAGGCAGATTTGGGGCTCAAAACAATGACTTCCTAATGACTCTAATGGTCCTACAATGAAGATATGTCAAGATGAGAGGGGCAGCTATCATGAGAGGGGTCAGGTGGAAGTGAAGCCATCACAGGTCAGAGCCGCAGAAGTGGGGGCCCCCTCCTGTCCAGCCTCCGAAGCACTGTCCCCAGAACTCAAGGATTTGCTCCTTCGGTTTTGGAGAAGGCACCACTGTTTGCAAGCCTCCTTTCCCACATGTTTATTAAACAATAGTCTCCAGATTTCCTAGGTTGCCAGGACAGGATGCATCTGCTGTTTATGAAAAGAGCTTATATGCCAACCCATTCATTAGATGCCTGAACCGATGGTCTCAGGACCAGGATGCTTGCTCTGGGGACTTTGGGGGCAAAGGAAAGAGGGTTGCTGTCAAAAACATAAAAATTACAAGCTTCTTATTTCTCTGCCCTTAATGATAAAGAGAGGCACTTTCTTCCCTCAAAACCACTCTTTTTAACTTTCCATTGTGGTTGCCATAGTGATCTGAGCAGATGCCTGACTCCTGCTGGAGGCCCCAGCTCCCTGCTGAGGGCCAGTGTTTTTCCAAGCATGACTGACACTCCTGGCTTCTCCTCAGGGACCTTGGGACCCTGTCTGTTGGTAGTGGGTTGTGTCTTATTTTAGTCAAAATAATATAAGGGAATTTAAACCCTTCTTGTGTTGTTTTTTTTAAATTACTTTTTTAACATGGTACATGGCACATTATAAACACAAATATGCACACACAAATACAAGACTATGAAAATAAAGTAAAATCAACCAACATGCCATTCAAAAAGGACCTCTGCTAATATCTTGGACACACTGGAAAATTCTAGTGTTGCCTCTATCATTTATATGTATGTGCTCGCATGTACATTGCATTTATATAAAATGGAACATGATGTACTTGAAACCTTAATTTATCACTTAAAATGTCATGCAGTGGTCATTGATCTTGAGCAACAAACATAGTAACATCTAATAGTCATTGAGACCTAAAGAAGAGGCATCATATTAACTCATTTAATTCTCATAAAACCCCAGCCAAGAAGTTTATTATCTGTTTGTGTGCCCACTTGGCTATTATTGTCTCTATTTCACAAATGGAGAAACATATTGCATTCCAAGATCGCACAGCTAGTAAGTGGTAGAATCAGGGTTCATACCCAGGCACTCTACTTCCAAAGCCTGGGCACTTCATTGCCACGTGACACCATCCCTGAACAATGCCTCTTTTTCAAAGGAGGTATGGTGTTCTGTGGTGAAAACATGTCATTGTTTATTCCTCAGTCCCCTTTGGATGGGCATTTAGAGGGTTTGCAGTACTTTGCATTAAGAGCAATACTCTGCTCGTTGCATGTATGCCTCTTGTTAACTTCATGGGACGATGTCCTTCCTTGGCAGGTGCTCCCAGCAACAGGATTGCTAAATCGGGGGGTTGACTGAACCCTTTACAAAGGTTTTCTGATTTTGGAGTGGCACAAAGGTGCCTTCTCCCCGCATATCCTTGACAATAACAAGTTTATCATTGGTGATTTCAGTTAAAGTTCTTGATTATAATAAAATTGAACTGACTTCCATTTTTAATGACCTCTTGATTTTCTTCTTATGAGTGACCTGTCTTTTCCTTTGCCTGTTTTTTAAATGAGGGCACTTATCTTTTCCCAGTTAGTTTCACACAGCTCTCCCTATCTATATGACAAGGTATATCACTGTGAGTAATAGAAGTAGATTGGCTTTTTTGGGACCCACCCTCCTCCTATTCCAGGAGAGCTAAATACCACACTTGCCAGACTCCCTTGCAGCTAAGATTTCAAATGTGATGTCATTCTACCACTGGGACATACTGACAGAAATTTGAGTGAGACACTGAGTCAGCACACAAGGCACGTATGGCATTCACGATTGCTGCTGGGGGATCACTGGGCTTTGTGGGACTTGTCAGCCAACAGTTCTAGCTGCAGCTTCCTGTTTCAGACTTACAGATGTGAGCCTTGGACACAATGACCAGCAGAGGTGACAGCAGCTTCCTCAGCAGCTTTCTGGGTGAATCCTAGCAGCAGCTGCCCTGGTAGGCCAGCTCTGGGATCTCCTTTGACTCCTACTGGGATTCAGGAAGCACTTAACTCCCTCATATGAAATCTCTTCCTGCTTAAGGAGCCAGAGCAGTTTCTGTAATCTGCAACTGAACCCTGACCACCAAATGTTAAACCATGCTAAACACATCTTAGTAATATTTTTCCAAGTTAGCCACTTGACTTCAAGCATTGTTTCCACTGTTTCCCTGCAATTTAAATACATTTTTTGTTTGTGGCCATATTTTAAAACTCTTACTTTTTCCTGTTGATAGCATTCCTAGAAAAACTTCTTCCACTGCAAACCGACAAAAGCTGTATTTTCTTTCAGTACAATTATTACTTATTATTTGCAACTTGCATGGGTGTGTCGGGGGGAGGGGGGTTGGATAAGACAACTGCCATAATCAAATAGTCCCACCAATTTTTAAATGTCACCAATAGACACTTGCATGTGGACATTATTCCATGAGAGGGGTTAATCAACTCTTCCTATAAAGGAACAGACAGTAAGTATGTTTGGCTTTACTGGCATTTTCAGTTCTGCTGGTGTTCCATGGAAACAGTCATAGATCAGATATAAGCAGGAGGGCGAGGCTTTCATTGGCCTCCTCGCCATAGTTTGCTGACCCCATTCTGTGTCTTCCATTTGTTTATTCACGGGCCATTAGCATGCTCACTGCATTACTACAATTGGAAGTCCTTTCTCATTACATTCATTACACATCAGATCCTTCTTCTGGCCTATTCTCAAACATGTATCTTCTAGAGGAACGTTAGAATCATTTCAAGTTAAAAATATTGCTGTCATTAAAATTGGAGTATAAGTTAGTTCATTAATAAATTTAGAGAGAATGCCATCTTTACAATTATTTTCCAAACTTCACTTCTTTAAGTTTTCTACTATCAGGAATTTTCTCCCAAGAGGGGCGGTATAGGTACAGATTCTAATCCCAGCTCTGCCACTTCCCGACAGTCTGACTTTGGGCCAGTTACTTCCCTGTGCTTTTATTTTTCTCATCAATAAAATGGGAATAACAGTACCTCTTTTGCAAGATTTTGGGAGGATTAAACGATTTGCCTGGAACATAGGAAGCACTATTCCCTTGGTGCTCTAAACGTCTTGTTAAATCTGTCAAATCATAGTGGTTATTGCTATGGACATGCTATTTCTAAATTTAAAACTTGGTTTGAGCGTTTCACCATTAAGCATAATGAAAATAACCCATGGAAATTTCCCCAATACGATCTATTACTATTTCACTCTTGTATATCCAGAACACCTACTGACTTTTATCAAATGGCTATGCCACATCCATTGAAGTCAACATACGTTTTCCCCTCCATTACCTATCAAAATGGAGAATTACATGAGCAGATTTCCACTACTGACCCCTCTTTGATTTGTTAAAATGAGCCTCCCTTGGCCACGGTGCTATCCTTTTATCCATTGCTAGATTCCATTTGCTTATACACCTTCTGTGGGGTTTTCTCATCAATGTTCTTAGGAAAGATTACACTGCTTAGCTAACTGTTTTTAAGAGCTACCCTCACCCATTATTTTACATCAATGTGATACTTCATAAAGATAATCCAGGACCTTTACTTTTTTTCCTTTGTTCTACAGTGTTTTTGAACAGCCTAGGAAACATCTGATCCTCAATAATTAAAAATTATCCAACTGGAAACTGTTTACACCTGATGCTCTATGACAAATGGCTCGATTTCTTCCACGATAATTGGTCATTTTCTCTCTCTCTCTCTTTTTAGTTCCTCTTGAGTCAGTTTTATTAAAGCCTTGTCTTAGAAAAGCATTCATTTAGCCTAATGTTTCCATTTGTTAAAAGATAATCAGATTTACTGGTTATAGAAAAACCATAAAATTTTTCTAGTTCGTACTTGTTTGATTTGTATTATTTCTTCCGTTGGGTTTATTCATTAATTTTTAATTAAAAATAAAAATAGTCCATCGTTACACATCCCTAACTCTGTGCTTCACATAGAAGTCTTCCTCTCGCAGCCCTCCTCTCCTCCAGTCAAGTGCACAATGTTTGAAGGTCCTAGAACTACCATTCAATATAAGCAGAAGCCCCCAGGTTACATGAGTCAGGACATAGGCATGGGGAAAGGCAAAGAAATTCAGTGGTTGCTGGGGCAGGAGCCTTCTGAGGCTAAAAGAATGCCTTCCGACCTTGACTACACATCAGGTCACCTGGAACGCTTCTAAGTGAAGTAGCAGTGTCTGGATGTCTCCCCAGACCAATTAAATCAGATCCTTTAGAGTGGAGCCTGGACATCGGTATTTTACGGCTCCCTAGATGATTCTAAAATGTACATCCACGATTGAGAACAACCAGGTTCTAGAACTATGGATGGAGGGAAAAGAAAACAAAGCCTTTAACGGGACATGGCCACATGGCCTCTAACCCCCATCCAACCCTCAGAGGTGTGAGCCCTAGACCAGGTCTGTCCCACAGGTGAGCCTTAGGGGACTGTATGCCAGACACGGGGCTCAGATCTCTGCGTAGGGGCGTGAGAAACAGGAACGCGCCCTCGCCAGCTGCCACAGGCTTCTGGCGTCAGAAATGCCTTGGGCGAGTAAATAAATACATAAACCCGCAGGCAGAACCGCAAAGGCCCCTCGCGACCCTGAGGAAGAGCAGTGCCTTAGGCACTGACAGCACCCAGACCACCCTGTGGCTCACCGCCCCCCTTTGCCCCTGCATGAACTTGCCATTTGTCTCGGAAAAGATTTGGCATCCTGGAAATAAAACCCTGGGAGGAAGACCTCCACGCCTCTGGTCACCATCTAGATGCAGTAGTCCCACAGGTGGCCTTTCCAACCCAGCCTGCGGCACAGAGGGAAGGCTGTGGACTCGTCAAACCGGGTCGGGTGCAAACTTGACCGAAGGAGTACTCTCCACTCAACCTCACCCCAATCCCCCAAAATACCCAACTATCTTTGAGCAACCCAGCAGGTCAGTTCTGTCCTATTTTATTCTCCCATCCTTTATAAGGCTGAGTAACTTATCTGCAGTGCTGGCTAACAATGTCAGCAAGTCAGGCTTTGAAAATTTCCCATAGTTAATTTAAGAGTAGTTTTATACATTTCCTGTGCTCATCAGTGGCAACCCCAAAACCTCCAGCTTCCCTAGCAATTGAGGATGGAGTCAGACAGACGAGTCCAGGTCCCAGCACCCCCTGTGTCTGGATCCTTGGGCATGTTTTCAAGTTTCGGTTTCAAATACTACCTACCTCATGGGGTTGTTACGAGGATGGAATGAGATAACTCGTGAGAAGGGCTTTACACGGTGTCTGCCACCTCATAAACACTGCACCCACTCACCCGACCGCTATTTCTTCGTTGTGTCAGGGATGATATGTCATCAAGGACTATCGTAAGCACGACGGACACAGTGGGCTGGAAAACCAGACTCGATCCCTGCTTCCGTGGAGCTTACGAACTCGTTCTGCATAGCTGCCAGCTGTTATTATTTCAAGATGCTAAGAATGGGAATGATCCTTCCACTGCTGAAAATAAATAGCGTGCGTGGTACAGCAACAACGTGCAACCGTTCGCTCGGGCTCGCTGCTTCCCCCAGGGCGGGGGTTTGTACAGATGACGTTTCATGGAAAGGAACACCACGGCACTGAAGGCCCGGGGAGCTTTCCGACTTTGATTAAACTTGACGTGACAGAGATGAGGGGGTATGCAGTGACAGAGATGAGGGGGTGCGCAGTGACAGAGATGAGGGGGTGTGCAGTGACAGAGATGAGGGGGTGCACAGTGACAGAGATGAGGGGGTGCGCAGTGACAGAGGTGGGGTGTGCAGACACAGGCTGCGATGACCGACGGCCTGATCCCGGGATGTGTTCCCAGAGCAAGATGGCTCTGCTTACGCCACCGCGCCTCCGCGGAGTCGCCCCACCAGATCACAGCTAAGAACCCTGCTAGCGCCAACATTTTCCAGGAATTTCTAGTGTGTGGATTCTTCCCCCCTAAAAACCATGAGGAGTCAGGTCTGACGGCATTAATAGAGGATTACTGAAAGTTACTAAGTAAAATGCCTTTCCACAGATTGAGATTTTCAACAACATTAAAAAACAAATTGGGGGCCACCGGTGGCAGGGGCTGTTAGGTGCATGCTCCAACAGGCACTGTCTCTTCCTCCTTAGTCACTGAACCCCGATTTTGTTGGAAGTGTCCAGGAGCCCAGCTAAAAGACCTTGTTTCCCAGCCTCTCCTGTGACTCTGGCTAGAATTGTGCTAAATCCAGTCAGAGACATGTAAATTGGTCTTTCCAGAACATTTTCTTAAATGGGAAGGTTCAGGTCCTTGTCCCCCTTGAATAGCAGTTAAAAAAAAAAAAGGGGGAAATGTTGGAAGTAAAATGCTACTGAACCATGCAAAAGAGGAGTTTTCAAAGGTCATTTTTTAAAAGAACTTTCTACTTAAACATCACCGTAACCCAGCAAGCCATACACTCCCTTTAGAGGATAAATGAAGGGTCCTGTAACCTTCACTGTACTTGGGGGTGGAGGGCAGGGAGTCATCACAATGAGTCTCAGTGCAAGCTTTCATTCAACGTTCACGCACCATGTCTATGACCATGAAAGGCTGAGCACGCTCCCTTCTATTCTCTATGAGAAACAACCCCAAAGCTTTGTGTTCTAAGTTACATTTTTATTAGAAAAGGTGATACTTCAAATAGCAGATTTTATCTACTCTCATTTAGGAGTTCCAAGATGCACTTCTAGGAGAATCTGTATCGGCCAGGGTTCTCCACAGAAAGAGGGCCTGGGACCAGGACGTATGCACAAACAGGCATTTATTTTAAGGAACTGGCTCGTGCCATGGTGGAGGCTTCACAAGTTCAAGATGTGCAGGCCAGCCGGCAGGCTGGAGACACAGGGGAGAGCTGCCATGTCCAAAGGCAGTCTGCTAGCAGATCCCCTCTTCTTCCAGGAAAGTCAGTTGTTTTGTTGTTAATTAAGGCCTTTGACTGATGGGAGGAGGCCCACCCACATTGTGGAGGGTAATCTGCTTTACACTGTTTCCTGATTTAAATGGCAGTCTCATCTAAACATACAAAACCTTCACAGAAACATCTAGAATAATGTTTAACCAAGTATCTGGGCACCATGGCCTTCTCAACTTAACACATACAATGAACCATCACCGTATCTTAGCTTTATTTACCAACCTTGATTCTTTGCAAGGATAATCGTAGCCTGTGAGAATCTGTCAAAGAGAATGTTGGAGAGGAGACTGCAGAAGGCTCTGTGCTTGGACCGACAGGGAGAGGCCACCCCTGAAACCCGACCTTCCACTCTAGTCTTGCAGTAAATTTTCTAATTGTTCTGGGATTGTTAGCAGTGCCACCTGGGGGCAGCCAAGTACATATCTGGAGTCTCCAAAGCAATTGGAAAGAGGAGGAGGGCGGAGACAGCCTGAGTCCCTCCATGTAGAAACAATCTGACCGTATTCCCACCCGCATCAGACGGTATGACAGGCAGCTGAGAAACTCCATGAGCCTCCAATGCAGGTCCCCACAAAAGAGCCATCCATGTGCAAGTAAGCTTTAGTATCACTTACATCAAAGGCAGGTGTATCCTCTGCCCGTGTCTAGTAGGATCTTCCAATTGAGTGGCTGACAGCCTGCTTGTTGCCAAATAGAGCAGTAAATCCACTGCAGCAAAATCACAGATGCCAAAGCCAACACTGATTCCCAGAGCGCATGGTACCACCTTGCATATAAAATCTTTAACATGGGCTCAGAAACACTCCCCACATTTTGTTAACTACATACCACACAATTCAAAAACACTAATCAATGCAATCTGTCACCCAGACGCAGAAGGCAGTAAACTGTCTTTTCAGGGTGATCTTCAAATCACTGAATTCTATGATGTGTCCCTCCCCTGGTTAATGTAAAAACTATAAATAACCTATTGGAGCCAAATCACTTCAAATTTCTTGCTCCAAAACCCCCCACAATCCCTGAAAGAGTTTGCATTTTTCATAGTTGAGTAACAACGATCAATGCTATGGAGCATCAAGTTTAGGGTTATGGGTGAAGGAAGGAAAGATGGAGGAGGAGAAGAGGAGGGTGGAAGAGGAGGAAGAGGAGGAAGAGCAGGAAGGGAGTGGGGAAGGAAACAGAGGGAGAGGGAGGACGGAGAAAGGCAGAGGCCATGGGAGAGGGCAGAATGGGAGGAGGAGGAAATACATTTAGAACAGCTGCGACTTATCCGTGGGCTTGAATTAAGCAAAAGAGCTATCGTCAGAACAGTATGTCCAAATGGTAATACCTCTGACATGCAAAGAAAACCAGCTTTTCTTTCAAGTGAAAGTAAAATATTAACAAGACAAAAGAAAGATCAAGTGTTAGAAAGACTGCACCCAGGAGCAACGACTGTGGAGCCCTGCTTGTGGTCTCTACAGCCTGCCTCTAGATTACCTCTTCGTTCTAGTCCAACTTATCACCATGTTTGGGCACCATGATCATTTAATATATTATTAACAGTTCTATGTGGCTGATAAAGATGGTCCCTTTTAAGCAGGTCGCACATCTAGAAGAATGCCATCTACCACGAGGCTTGCGAAGTACAATACCATTTGCTAAATGATTTCACCTGGTGAAGCCATTTTGCCAGAGTAAAAACGTACAAGGCCTTGCACGATCATCTTCGGTATGGGGAAGAATGGGGCCAATCACATGGATTGAGGAAAACACTACCCCTTCAGGTAAGCAAGATATGAATTAAAGAAATGCACATCTACAGTCACAGAAGTTCCGAGTAAAACCCGGAAGGTACCTCCGTGACCAGACTTGCTTCTCGGCCTCACAGAAGCAGCAGCTTCAGGCCAAAAGGCTTATGGGATCGAACCAAAGTCAGAGAAGTAAGTAGCGGAACCGGCATTCCACCCAGGTCTTAGCAGCCAAGTTCAATACCAGGGTACTCACCTGGGTGTGTGTTATGGTCTGAACATCTGTTTCCCCCTAAATTCTTAGGTTGCAAACCTAACGCTCAATGCGATGGTATGAGAAGGTGAGGCCCTAGGGAGATGCTTAGGTCACGAGGGTGGAGCTCTCGTGAATGGGATTAGCGCTTTTATAGCCGAGAATTCAGAGAGCTCCCTAGCCCTCTCCACCATGGGACGACATGGTGAGAAGTTTCTGATGTTCAAAAGGTGCCGAGTTGGTGGTATTTTGTTTGAATACAGCCCATGGTTGCCAGTAGCCATATGTAAATACAGTGTATCCAATCAAACCTGACCAGTAATGAGTCCTTGCTGAGCTCCCAGTAATAAGTGTGCACCAAGGCAGGCAACATGGGAGTGTGAGACACAGTCTTTATACCCAAAGAGTTATAAGCTACCACCTAAAATAGCATCAAAGTAATAATGGTAGGTGGTTCACATTATTAGTGGTAAAAGATTTTAGAAAACATGCACGAAGGCTAAATGTCAAATTGCACAGGTGGGCACTAGACTAATGGGGGGAAATCGATGCATATTCTATAAATGTCTAACCACTACGTGGTACACTTGAAACTAATATAAAATAATACTGAATGTCAACTGTAACTGAAATAAATAATTTAAAAAATAAAGCTGCTGTAAACATCATTGTGCAAGTTTAAATAAAATAAGAAAAATACACAGGTGGAGAGTTTCACTTCCAGCCACGAGTCACGGTAAGCAACGGTTTTAGAGAGTTAGACTACAGGCATTCCAGAACTGGAGCCTGAAAGAGAGGAAAGAAATGAGGAAACTCCTATGGTCCCCAACGTCTGTCTGGAGGCGTTTACTAGATTCCAGCACAAGAGATAAGAGATCAGAGTTGAAGGAGGCTGAGGGCCCCAAAACATGCAGTGCAGAGCACCTGAGAGAAGACGGTGACGCAAGAGGAGGCCCGGAAGTCTGCCGAGGGCTCCCTGTGCATCTCTGGCTCTAGACGAAGCTGTGTGTTCATAGTGTGTGACACCCCAGGGGCCAGGCGAAGAATCGCCAGGGAAATATTAATAATAGTCACCAAGGACCTATCAGCTGAACAACTATCAAAATTCTCACAGGGCTAGGAGAGGCTTGAGATCCGAACGACCACAATGGGGGGAACTCACTGAACTCCCACAGCCTTCCACGCCTTAGAAGTGGGGCTGTTCTAGTGGAAAGGCTGCTCCACGCCTGCCCTGACAAAACTCCAGATGCACCCCCCAAAATCAAACTGCCAGATGGAAGGAAAAAATAGAAAACACACAATTTGGAGACTTCAATATTCCCCTCTCGGTAATTGATAGAAAAGTGGACACAGAAAATCAGTAAGGACATGGAATTCTTAAATGACATAATCAGCCAACATGACTTTATAAACAGTTGTGAAACAACAGCCAATCACTAAATGAGTACATTTTCTCCCCAGTGACACACTGACTAAGATAAATTGGCTCATAAAACAAGTCTGGATACATTTAAAATAATTGAAATCAAACAGAGCATATTCCTTGACCACAACTGAATTAAGTTAAAATATAATCACCACAAAAAAACTTGAAAAATCCTCAAATATTTAGAAATTAAACACCATGCTTCTAATTAGCACAAAGGTAAAAAGAAAAAAGAGGAAAAATTAGTAAACATTGTGAACTGAATGAAAATAAAAACATGTCAAAATATGTGAGCTGCAGCTAAATCAGTGTTTAGATAAAATTTTATGGTGTTAAATGTTTATATTTTGAGAAGGTCCAGATGGCAGATTAAGTAAGTGCTGTGCCTGCTGCCTGCCAGGATTGCATCAAAATTGCAACTAAATTATAGAACAATCAACCTCAAGAATCATCTGAAGCCGAGCTGAACAGAACCCCTGTAACTACAGGGATAAAGAAGAGGCCACATCGAGACTGGAAGGAGAGGCGGAGACGCAAAACAGGCTGACCCCAAACCCACGTGGTGGATGAAAACCGGGAGAGACACCTCAGTGGCAGAGGTCGCCGTTCACGAGGAGTGGTCCCACCCCCACCTGGGCTCCCCAGCCCAGGGATCTATACCAGGAAGAAGAGTCCCCACAATATGAGGCAGTAAAAATCATCAAGGGCTCTTACCAGGCTGTCCAGTAAGATGGAAGGCAGCTGCAAACCCATACGTCCTCTTAAATGGCCCACTCACTTGCAAACTGGACTCCGGTGGAGGGGCAGCAACTCAAGAGGTGCCAGAAACATACGGGGAAAGACTGAGTTGTGTGGCTTTGGGGGTGAGGGCTGGAGGGACCTTTGCCATTGTCCCTGTGTGGAGCCTGCCTCACACGTAGCCAACAGGAGGGCGCCATCTTTTCTAACCTGAACCTCCCCCAAAGGGCCAAATCTAAGATCCAATTGGTCCGGTAAAATCTGTGCGTGTGCACAACCGTGGTGACATCCTCGGTCTCCACCCCACCCAGCTTGTGCTGCATTGACCGGAACATTCTCAGCTCCTAGGCAGCTGGCCTCACCCCACGAGCTTAGTAAGATTTTTACAGCAGCAGTGGCCATGGAAGCGTGGGGGACTTTCTGTGGCAGCAGGTCAGTCACAATGTGTGCTGCAGCCTCCCCTGGGCAGCTCTTGGAGATCTGCAGGCCTGAGGTGAGCAGTGGCTGTCTGTGGTGTTCTAGAGCATTTGGTGAAATAGTCATGGGCCTGTCACTGGTGCAAGATCTGAATTTGCATTAACTTTATAAAAACTGCAGCCTAAACTCCGTGACTCCCTGAAATCTGGCCCCACCCAGCTAAAGCTGCATCACCAGGGAAACTCAACACCGGGTCAACCAGCCTGGACCATGTACCTACAGAGACTTTTTCAATGGCTCAGCCTTTCAGGCCGCGGCAGGTGGCAACAGATAGAGGCAGGCCCTGGGCCCTTTGCTAAGCTGCCTCAGGCCAAATATCGGTGATAACCAGACTCAGTTTACAGTGAGCACCCCCTCTAAGATCCAGCACAGGACAGCCAAGGCAAGACTGTCATTGGCCTGCATGGAAGCCCCTCCCAAGAGACACCAGAAACAACATATCCAGAGGCCGGCTTTGGACCACACCAGAATACTACCCAGTTAGCCCCATAAGCAGCACACCCAAAGGATGGTCTCAATGGGCATAAGAGCCCACTGGGGCGACTCCCCTTCTGAGCGGTCAGCCCCCACACAGCAGTTCATACACTCTGGGCATAGCAAGTCCACATAGCCAGTCAGCCTGGGAGTCAGTCCCACCTGCTGATGCACCAAAAGCAATCAAGACTCAACTATAACAAGAGACTACACACCACACACAGAAGGGACACTCTTGGAACACATACACAGGTATCAGGGAAACTGTGTTACTAGACCACACAGGACACATACACACTGCATAAGTCCACCCTGCAAAGACTGAGAAACATTGGAGATCTATCCAATATGTAGATGCAAGCAGAGAGGAAGCCAAAATGAGGAAATAAAGAAACATGTTCCAAATAAAAAAAGAACAAAAAAACCTACAGAAAAAGAACTAAATGATATGGAGATGACCAACCTATCACAGACAGAGTTTAAAATACTGGTTATAAGAATGTTTAAGGAACTTAGTGAGAACTTCAACAAAGAGATAGTAAGCATAAAGAAGGACAGAAACCATAAAAAAGAGCCAGTAAGAAATAAATACAATAACTGAAATGAAGAATACACTAGAAGAAATCGACAGATTAGATGAAGCAGAAGATTGACTCGGTGATTTAGAAAAATGACAAGGTAGCAGAAAACACTCAATCAGAAAAAAAAAAAAAAGGAGAAAGAATTTAAAAATATGAAGATTGTTTAAGAAACCTCTAGGACATCAAGCATAACAACATTTGCCTTACAGTTGTACCAGAAGGAGGAGAGAGAGGAAGCAAGGGATTGAGAACCTATTTGAAGAAATAATGACTGAAAACTTCCCTAACCTGGTGAAGGAAACAGACATACAAGCCCAGGAAGCACAGAGTCCCAAAGAAGATGAATCCAAAGAGGCCTATACCAAGACACATTATAATTAAAATGGCACAGGTTAAAGTAAAATCAGAATCCTAAAAGTAGCAAGAAAAAAAAAAAAACTACTGGCAAGGGAGCTCCCATAAGACTGTCAGCTCATTTCTCGACAGAGTGGCAGGAAATATTCAAAGTGATGAGAAACGAGAGCCTACAACTAAAACTATTCTACCCAGCAAGGCTATCATCTAAAATTGAAGGAGAGATAAAAAGTTTTCCAGACAAGAAAAAAACTAAACAATTCATTACCATGAAACCAGTTATTAAAAGAAATGTTAAAAGGACTTCTTTGAAAAGAAAGGGTAAAACAATCAAACAAAAGAAAATAAAAAATATTAATAACAAAATGGCAATAACCATGTAGCTATGAATAATCATTTTAAATGTAAATGGATTAAATGTTCCAGTCAAAAAACATAGGGTAGCTGAATGGTTAAGAAAATAAGATCCATCCATATGCTGTCTAGAAGAGATGCATCTCAGATGAAAAGACACATGTAGACTATAAATAAAGAGATGCAAAATGCTATTTCACATAAATGGAAATGAGAAAAAAGCTGGGATAGCAATACTTACATGAGCCAAAGTACTTTAAAACAAAGACTATAATAATAGACAAAGAGAGTACATAATGATAAATCAATCCAGCAATAAGACATAACCCTAGTATGTACCCAACAAAGGAACACCTAAATACATAAAACAAATATTGACCCAACATAAAGGCAGAAATCAACAGTAACGCAATCATTGTAGAGGACTTTAACACCCCACTGGTAGCAATAGACAGATCTTTAAGGCAGAAAATCAACACAGAAACAGTGACCTTAAGTGACACACTAGACCGGATGGATGGAATTGATATTTTTAGAGCATTTCACCCCAAAGCAGCAAAATACACATTCTTCTCCAGTGCACATGGAACATTTTCCAAGACAGACCACTGTTAGGCCACAAAACATGTCTCAATAAATTTAAGAAGACTGAAATCATAGGAAGCCTCTTTTCTGGCCATGATGGTATGAAACTACAAATCGATTACAAGAAAAAAAGTGAAAAATACACAAACACACGGAAGCAAAATAACATGCTACTAAATAACGAATGGGTCAACAATGAGATCAAGGAAGAAATCAAAAGATACCTCGAGACAAATGAATATGAAAACACAATGACCCAAAATCTATGGATACAGTGAAAGCAGTCCATAGTAAAGAAGACAGTGTGGTACAATCACCTAAGGATAGGTATGTGGGTCAACAGAACGGATGGAGTGTATTTCTGGATATACACATACATGGTCAATTGATTTTTGACGAAGGGTGGTTTTTTCAACAAATGATGCTGGAAAAACTGAATACCCATATAGGGGGGTAAAAATGAACCTCAATCCTCACCTCTCATTAGATACGAAAATTAATGCAAAATGGATCACAGACCTGAGTGTAAAAGCTAAACACACACTTCTAGAAGAAATCAAAGGAAAAATCCTTGTAAACTTAGAAAATACAAAGATTTCATAGGATGCAAAAACAGCCACCATAAAAGAAAAACATGATAAATTGGACTTCCAAATTAAAATTTTGCACTCTTCAAAAAGGACAGACTTGGAAAAAACAATTTACAAAACATACACCTGATTGTAAAAAAAGAAAAAACTTGCTTTTGGAATATATAATGAGCTCTTACAACTCATTAATAAGACAGACAACACAATTTTTAAAATGAACAAAAGATCTGAACAGAAAGAGAATATACGAATGACAGATAAGCCCATGGAAAGATGCTCAACATCTAATGCACCTACCACACACTCACACGGAAGAGTTAAAATGAGAAAGAACAACAATATGAAGCATTGATAAGAACGTGGAGCAACTGAAACTCTCAAACATTGCTGATGGGAATATAAAATCATACAATCATTTTGGAAAACAGTATGGCAGTTTCTTAGGAAGTTAAATATATACTTACTTCCCCAAAGGCCCAGTGATGTTACTCCTTGGTATTTACCCAGAAGAAATGAAAACATATGTCCACACAAAAACTTGTACACAAACGTTCATAACAGCTTTATTTGTAATACCAAAAGTGGGGGGACAAATTGTGGTATATCCATACAATGGAATACTCTTTGAAATAAGAAGCAAACCACACTGATATACACAGAAACACAGACAAATCAAAAGTATTAGGTTGAATGAAAGAAACCATTCACAAAAAAGTACATAGTGTATGATGCCACTTTTAAAGTGTTTTGGAACAAAGAAAACTTATCAGTAGTGATAGATATCATATCAATGGTTGCCTAAGATGGGGGTGGAGGGTAAGAGGAAATAACTGCACAGGTGTACAAGAGAGCTTTCCCGAGTGATGGGAAAAATGCTTTTTTGGTGACACAGATATATCTATTCAAGACTCATTGAACTGTATACTTAAAATGAGAACACTTCATTGTATGTAAATTATACCTCAGTAAAGTTAATTTAAAAAAATATGTAGGGACCTGAACTAGAGATCACTCAGAGTTCATTTTAATTTAAAATTTTTTTCTCTGTAATCTAATTTATCCTAATATTTAGCTTCTTGTGTTTAAGAGTAATATAAAACTTGGTCAGTTTAGCTTACATTAAACCATTATAAATCCAAAATTGAAGAACTAGTTCATTGAAGTTTTAAACTTTCATTATAAAGTATTACAGATTTTACTTTATCCACATGAACAGAGTTTTTGCTAAGAGGTACACTAATTCTTAAACATAAACTACCTTGCATGAGAAATAGGCTCACCCACACTTAAATATACATTTGTAGTTTAATGAAATAAATGCATCTGACCACACAAAACATTACATGATCCAATTCTATGACCTAGTAAATGGGTAAGTATTCCCCTACCTCCACATACAAGGAGATAAAAGAATTCGTTAGCTATTTTAGTCTGTTATCAGTGACACACAGGACAGACCGTGGAAGGCACAATGAAATGAGACAGTGAAATGGCTACAATTTCATCTTTGGTCCCACTTTCAGCACTGGCTATATGGGATTTTCTTCATCCTTCCGGCCACCTGGGTAAATGTCCACAGAGAGTTAAAAGGGTTATAATTCTAAAAGTTGGATCCAAAAGAATGAAAAAAATGCAGATAGCCCAATTAATCTGCTAGTATTTCTTATTGCAGAAGTAGCTTTAGAGGTAGTTTATTAATGAGGCATTTTTCAAGTCATCCCACTCATCGTATCTATAGTTCAAAAGCATCATCTTCAAAAGGAAAAGAAAACATACTTTTTAGAATGTGTTTTTGCAATAAGATGCTGAAGCAGTTTTCAAGCAGCAGCACTTCCAATGTGCTCCAGCCTCCTAGTACGGCAGCATCATCGCAAGACGAGGACTTCAGTTCACGCAGACAACTGTGCAGCTCCACGACGACCCGCTCACTGCCACCTGCAGAATCACTTGCACATAGGATGACGAGTGCCGCGCTTCACATTAACACCAAGGCTTCGCGGCCTGGACCACCCGAAGGATAGGACCCACACACGGTTTATATTGTAGGGGATGTATCAGGTAACATTAAAGACTCACCTGCTTCCCCTTGGAATTAGTACTAAAAAAATCCTCCACAGGATCAGCCAAAAAAATTTTCCCCACTTGCTCTTCATTATTTTTAGCCTTCAAAAGGCTTGTATAGTGATCCATCAAAACAAGAATCAGCTCTGAACCCAAACCAAAAAGAAAGAAAATCCAAAGAGTGTCCTATGACACTGGGTGAATAGCAGGGTCAGCTCCCACGTGAAAGTTGTCAAACTGGGCAAATTCAAAGGAGTGGGTTCCAATGGCGGCCCAGCCGTTCTTTGGGAAGTTCACACGTACGTTGGTCCACAGAGGCTTGCCGTTCAACATGCCAGAGGAGGAGTGACCCTGGGGTGGGGAGAAAGGCATCCGGGGGAGACATATAAAAAGGATTCTCTGAAGTCTGCTGCTTAATAACACATGGCCCACATACTTAGTGGAGCAAATGTCCTTTACACTTAAGACTTAACCACAGCAAAACACAATTCCACAAGTTAGAGCAAAAGTTTGACATACAGGAAAGTTTCTTGGAGGAAATTCTTATCTACCAGTGTAAATAGTTTCCAAGGCACAAGGAATATCTCAGTAACTCCTTGTACTCCTCCAAAACCTTGTAAGACTGACAGAAATAAATGTAAAACTTTTCACAACATTATAAAATTTATATTATTATAAAATTTCAGACAAGAGCCCACTAAAGGTAAACAAAACATTTGCTATTTACAAGTTGTGGCTCTTCAGGCATGAGTGCTGGAGCCAAATGTCCATTTATTTAAGTCCTTTTCATCCCCATGGATAGAATATCACTTGAAAGTTATTAATATATGAAGATCCCACCCTTCTGTCAGAGAAATGGCAACCATCAGTGATGACTGGGGGGGAGGGAAATGTAAGACGTGTGAAATGTCTGCTACCTGGCCCTTTACAGAAAAGGTTGCCAGACTCTGTCCTCCAGGAAGACAGGCTCTCAGAGAGAAGGAACCACGTTGGTCATGTTCATTGCTATATCCTCAGCACTTAGACAAGTACATACAGTAAATGCTGAATAAAACTGTGTTAAATGAAAGAATAAAAAATATTTAAACCTAAAGCGACCTTACAGAAGTTATCTCCACTTTACAGATTAAAAAATAGAAGCTCAAAAAAGGTGAAATAAGTTGTTGGAAGTCTTAGTATGTGTTAGCAAGGAAATAGGAATGCTGGTCTCCTATGCCTAATATTAACTTGATTCATTAAATAGAAAGGTAAATATACTAGAGGAGTAAAGATAATTCTGAAAAAGAAATAATGAGGTACGGCATAGGAAATATAGTCAATAATATTGTAATAACTATGTACAGTGTCAGGTACGTACTACACCAATTGAAGAATTCAATCCATAAATTTTATATATGTGTAACCACTATGCCGTATACCTGAAACTAATGTAAAATAATACTGAACGTCAACTGTAATTGAAAATTTAAAAGAAAGAACGAACGAGGAATTTGCCCCCCTGGATGTCCATCCGCACAATCATGCAGCACGTATTCCCTGGGCTCTTGTGTCAGGCACCTTCCCGGGTGCTGCAGAGCCAGAAGTCACTGAGGCAAAAGGAGGTCTGTCACGCAGGGAGCGCTGTTCTAGTGCAGGGAGCAGGCTAACACAGAAGCGATCAGTACGCATGATTTCAGGGGTAATAAGAGCTTTGGAGAAGAATAAAGCAAGGGAAGAAGCACAGAGAGTGAGACCTTAGGAGGAGGTCAGGGAAGAGCTCTGAAGTAAGGCAGTGAGCCGTGAAATCAAAGATCTTAGAAAGTGAACACAATGTAAACTGTGATACTGGCTAAATAATTAACAAACAACAACACGCAGAACACAGAAATGTTCAGAAACAAGCCTGGGCACATGTGATGGTTTGTTACATCAAGAAAATGGCCTTCAAATCATGGGCAAAAGGACAGTCATAATAAATGATGACAGCTATCCACTTGTTTTAGAAAAAATATATTGGGTTTATCCCTTTACAAATTTTAGATGGATTAAACACTTAAACATAAAAAAAAAAAATCTAAACTTTATGTAGTTTGGAGGAAAAAATGTTCCTAAAGAAAGGAGAAGGCCTTCTTAAACAATACATAAAACATAAAAGCAATAAAAAAGTGAACTATTTGACAATACCAAAATTTAAAATTTCTATTCCTGAAACATACCATAAACAAAATTAAAATACACATCATGAGAGAACTGAAGAAAATATTTGTGATGCATATAACAGAATATATAATCAGTCAGACAGATCTATCAAAAAAAAGACAATACACTAGGAAAATAAGGAAAGAATGTCAATGGGCAACTTCAGAAAAGAGAAAATAAAAATAGCCAGTAAATATAAGATGAGCAATCTCCTTAATTATCAAGAAATACAAATCATATCTATTCAAAAAAAATCTCTAGGACTCGATAATATCAAATATAATTATAACTGCTGTAAAAATTGACAATTTGGCTATCAAAATTTAAAATGCAACTGCACTTCTCGATATCTGCCTAAACAAATAACGGAGTTCGTGCACTCCAAGGGGCATATAAAAGATCCCTCCTCTCTATCTGTAAGTAAAGACAGCACTTACTGCCAATTTCACTGTAAAGTGAAAGAACTGGGAACAAAATTACATGCAACTAGTGTGATGGAGTTAAATAAACTATGCAATATCCAAACCAGATAGTCAATACACATTGATACTACCTGAAAAATTGGTATTGTTATTTTTGTTGGTTGGGTGAAAGAAGAGAACAAGTTCAAAAAGTTATTTGAATTCCATTTTTAATCTCTATTGTAAACTGAACAAAATTTTGACAGGATTCTCTTGGCAGAGAGCAGTATATTATAAAGGAGAATTTCCCCACATAGTATCCCTTGGAAGCATGCCATCAATAACTCATGATCATGTGATTCCGACAAATTTTTAGATGCCCATGGTACTAAAATTAACCTGGTATCTCCTCTGACAAAATACTCATGGAAACCAACTTGTAAAATATTGTGCTTACAGTCAAAAACCAAATCATTTTCAACAATCAAAAATAAATTTATGTGACTTTGCTGGTATCAATAGTATCCAATTATAATCTTGGTTCAAGCAAACTTGAAAATATAGTTGTTATTTTACACTTCTGAGTTAAAATAATAAATACTTTTTTTTTTTTTTTTTCAAAAACAAACCTTTAAAAAACACTGGGGTGATAGTCACCTGCTGATGGTTCCCATGTGGGTTTACTCTGACACATACTATCACCCTAGGGAGTGGCAATTTGCTGTATCATGACAGAGCCTCTGCCTGTTTCCATTTTTTATCACACTTCCCCCCCTCTCATTTGTTAACAGAAAATGCTAGAAAAGCACAAAAAAATAACATTTCACCCACAGGCATTCTGATCAACAATACTTACCTTAATAGTTAAAGTGAGTGTATACCATTCCTGTGCTTTAACTTCAACTTTTCCTGAAGTATATATGATCCATCCAGCTGTAACACAAAAAGACTATCTGAATTCATATATTTTAAAAATCTAAACCACACAATCACATAACTGAGTGGGGGTTCTCAGGTGGCATTTGTATGTAGTAAAGTCAGCCTTAAAGCTCTACATTTCCAGATCTACAACTGATTTAAAACAAAACATCCTTCATCCAGGCATGCATTCAACAAGCACGGATTGAGATCCTACTCTGAGCCACACACTGTATGTGAACTCACAAGAGAACCAGTGAATAAACTTACAAGCCAACTATAGTATAAAGCATTAGTAGCTATAGTTCAGGGATATACTTAGGTAAACCTGACTATCATATCAAAGACTACCATAAGATTTCTAGCTGGTGTAATTAAGAGAGGAGGTAATTTTTGGATGTATTATATGTATTTGAGTGCCTGAGAGAAACCTAGAGATGTCAAGTGGGCAGTTTAAAACACAGAGCATGGGGACTACAGACACAGATTTAAATTCCTAGCTCCAGTTCTGCCACTACTGCATTTTGAGACTTTGGGCAAATCAATTAACACCTCTGGCTCTCTGTTTTGGATTGGAAAGCACTTTCTAGATCAGTCACACTATGATTACGTCATGTCTACTCTAGTGTACTTACTACCCACTCTTTTGTTGATTTTTATTTTATTTATGGGGCCCTTTTCCCCTTAGAGAGAGGTATTGAGCAGCAAACTACAGGAGGCATTAGTTGTTAATGCAAGAGGAATGTCAAGAGATTGAGAATCAAGAAGAGTCACCACCAGTAAACTCTAGTTTCAACAGAGCAGTTTGTAAACCAAATCCAAAGGAAAGTAGAATGGAATTCAACTTGAACGTGGTCTAAGTACCTATTCTGGATAAAATACTATTCATAAGACAAGGCTGTTAAGATGAATGAGAAAAGTCAAGCCATTTTCAAATTACTAAATAAATTAGGAAATAGGATAGCTCCATTTGCAGCAAATCAATCCCTCTTATATTTCCATAAGCACCCCAACATTCTTAGGGTCTTGCTTTTATTTTCAATGTTTCCAGAGAATTCTCTCCCTGTCACTGTACCCAGTCTACGCAGATCCTCCCCAGACAGCCTGGCTCAACTCTACAGCACTCAAGAAAGGCCTGTACCATTTTCTCTTTCACTGAATTGCCTCTCTCCACACCAATTAACTTAGAATGTTGAACCGTTTACTATTTGCTTACATGTGCTGAATCTTTTCCCAACTCGACACATTCAAGCACCTTAGGCAAAGCTCTTTCATTACTCCCACAGGAAGCAGGCAGCTGCTCCCAGTAATACACATGTATTACAGAGGAGTCACTTACCTAGATCCCCTGTAACTCTGTAGGTTCCATTTGCAAAAATCCAGAAGAAAACTCCTCTAGCACTTCGAATCCATATCCCACCTTTATTGACTCTTCCGGCAATGAACACACCTCCCTTCACAGGGGTCTCTATGTAAACATCACACTTGATAGTCATATTGGACCTGCAGAATGAAGCGGTGGTCAATGCTTTTAATTATACCATTGCGAGTGTAGCACAAATGTGTCAGCATCTCACAGCCACATGTTTCCAAACTTCTAACTTAGGTAGACGTGCACGAGGTATACCTGCGGCAGTAACGGGTTTCAAGAATCCTCACTGATGATGGTTTTAAGTTTCACGTGACTAACGTCAAATCATTTCATTTCCTCTTTTAATGAGTTACTGGAAAGTAATGTTTATGGTTTTTAAGTTTCTTAAGAATACATTCTTGTCTCTCTAATAATAAAACTACTTCTTCTAAGAATATACAGGGTTTGGCAGAAGTAACACCCGGACTTGAGTGAGGATTTTACTACAAAATCACATCCACACATCTTATGGCTACAAATAATGCCACTTTTATGAACTGGTAGTCTAAACCAAATCTTGTATTACAAAATCATAAGCACATGTAGTTATGATTTTGCAATAAAATTGTAACTCAAGTCTGGGCGTTACTTCTGCCAGACCCTGCATAATATTAAATGAAGCCAGGTGGGTTTTTTTCTAGGAATACAGAAAGGTAAGTGTCCCCAAATTCTAAACAAACAGGCTTATCACGTTTCCATCAGCAAAAGGAAGCAATGAAGGCAAAGCTAGGAGTCTGTGGGAGAACATAAAGGACTTTGGGTCTAATTTTTCCATTTAACCCTAACAAGACTTAAAAACTCCAGAATAAAGACCTAAAATTATTTGTCTGCAAAGACAGAGTCAATTCTATCTTGACTCTACAGCAGGGGTGTGTGAACTTGAGCAGCACTGACATCCTCTGAAGGGCTCGTTAAATTCGGCGTGCTACCCCGCACCCTGCCCCAGATCTGATTCAGTAGGTCCAGGGTGGGCTACCAGACCCCCAGGTAATGCTGATGCCGCTGGCCTGGGAAGTCTGCTTTGAGAGCAACTTTCCCCTACAGAGTATCTCTGTCTACACAGAGCAGGAAAACCATGGTTCTGGGGTCACTGATCGACAGCAGTGTATCAACGGAGGGGAAGAGCCCCCTAGGAACCACCAGGGCTTTAACAAGGATGTCTCCTCCAGGCTTCCCTTTAGAAGTGCTGCCAGAGACCCCAGGCAATGATGCAACCACCTTAAACCAGCATGATCCCTGAAAATATTAACAACTCACCTCCTACTCAAAAGCCAACTGCAAATGAGAAAGAAAGCCTGAATTACAGCCAAGTAATAAAGCAAGCAATTTATCTACAATAAAACTAAAAACACCAAGAAATCTATTGGGAATGGGAATAAAAATGGATCTAGAATTATCGGGCGTTCACATTTCTCAGAATTTCTTATCAGTGAATTGTGCACAGTGGAATTTTACTATGTAAATAAAAATATAAAAAAGAAGCACCTACAACAGGTACACAACAATAAGAGAAGTCCACACTGAATCCTCTAATCAGAGCTGGGCAACTTCACAACAAAAGCGAGCGCTAAGTAACTAAAGCCTAGTCTCTCTCGTGTCTTCCCTCAGGCGAGGGAACGTTTCTCTCTGTAGATAATCACCAGCATGAAACCACTGAGCATCAAAGTTGTTCCCTACTTCCTTCCTGGTTCATTAGAAGTTTGCAAGCACTACACACACTGTCGGCACCACGAAATTGTTTTATTTACAGTTAGAGTGAGAGAAGATCAAACTCCCTCCTTTTCTTTTTTACATCGCATTCCAGAATAAGTGATCCCTGCATCCAACTTGCAGGCAATTTCGCAGATAACAAGTGAAACAGAATAAAAGTGCAGTTTGCTCTTCCACAGCCATAACCTCTCAGTCCTGCTGAGAGAACAAAAACCAGCCGACGTATGAAGCAAATTTGACCACAGGGATGCAGAGTTCAGATGTGTGCACTGAAAGGTAATTTTGTGATTGTCTTCAGATCCCAATCAAGGCATACTAACACAGAGAAGGTCTGAAGTAGCTTTGGTAGAGTCTACTTAAGTTACTGTGCTGGGACCTCACTACACCTAAGCACACGAGAGGAAGTTGTACCACAGACACAGTCCTAAGAACAGATGGCCTGTGCACACACTGACCGCTGACTTACTAAAAGGGCAATGGAGAGAAAGCACACTAATGTTCCCTTTGCTGCTCTTAGGAAGACGACGATGATGAAAACAAGGCTGGGAAGTGTGGTCCCAAGAGCACAAGCTACATACCAGACAGACCTGGCCTCTTACCCTGTTACCAGCATGGAATAGTGGGCAGAGCTCATCCCAAAGCCTCCGGCTGCCAATGTATAAGGTATTGAGGGTGATGCCTCTGCCATAAGGAGGTGGTGGGGAGCTCACACCAATGTTTAGTATTTCCTGGTTTTCATTCCTTCCCTTCTCCATACTATTAACAAGTGGGCACTGCTGCCAGAGAATAGAAATGAACACGGGATGTGTGTGGAGCTCCGAACAGATCTAGCTACCTCACACACAGGATGAGATACTGGGACATAACTCAGCAAATAGGATGAGACCAAATTGGGAGGCGGGCAAGTGAGCGGTGACCTGATCCCGTAGCAGGACAGACGCAGCGCGTGTCCCTGAGCAGTGGAACAACACGATGAAAGCCAGGCTTACGAAGGGTGAAAACATCCTTCCTTGACACGTGTAACTGCTTTCTCTGGTTCTTTTTCTTTTGGAAAAATGTCTTTCTTTCCCCTTCCCTCCTCCCTCACCCTCCTCTTTCCCTCGTCCTTGCCTGCTGCAATAGTAAAGAGTATTGCTAATTAAATACTACAAAATCTTCCAAGTTATTACTATATTAAAGACTCTCTCAATTTTTCTAGAGTCCCTGCCAGAAATAAGAGCATTTAGGCTCAGAGAGAGGCCTTGACAGTATTCATGAGCATGGGGGACAAAGGTTGTCACAGAAAGTTAAAGGTTTTATATGGTTTTATATGGCATCCAAACTGGTGATCAAAATAATGGGACCCGTCCCTGAGACACTTAAATCCAGTCACCTGTTTTACAGTAAGGGCATTAGTAACAAAGGAGGAACTCACAAACCCCACTGACATCACCAGGAAATCTGCATAAATTGTCTCTACAGAGATGATGGAATAAATGGCATTTCTGTTGTTTAAAAAGACAAGCCACCAAAGTTATCATAAATTAGGCAAGAGTTCTTCACTCTACTCCAATAACTCTCCATGGTGCTCTAAGGCTTCCAGAAACTCTTCCAGAAGCTGAAAGTTTGTATCAGAACTTGGGACTGGAATTGGGATTTATAACAGGAAGTAAAGCAATACAGAAGGAATAAAGACTTCCTGCAATAGTCCACTGATAAAAACAATTCAAGGTTCTTTCAGAATTATCTTCCCTTCTCTGTCTAATTTCCCAATGTTTTATGTTTCACAGTGCCATTATACTAGCTAAAAGAAAAAGTAGGAAAGAAACACCTGAAACGGGTATACTTATAATACACCAGTACGTTGGGATTCCAAAACTGACTTAAAGGGGAAAGTGAAGTTCTGGTTTGATCATGGTATTTTAAGTGAAGAATGAAGACACTTCGTCTCTTCACAGATGCCTACAGAAAACAGCTGAGTTCACTAGCCAACTAAAAGTTGATTTGCTTTTTACTGTTTCCATCTACTGTCAAGTAGTAAACACACTTTCTACAAAGACTAAATCGCTGTAATTCTAGTATGTATCCAGCAGGTGGCGAACCCAGATCAAAAATCAATATTCCAACAAAAACAAAAACAACACGTGACTCACAAATATTAAAATCAGTATTATCCTGCCATATCACTATTAAACTGGGCAAATCTGAGGAAAGAAAACGGAAGCAGCAAAACAATATGCTAGTTTGTGGCCATCATGACAGGTGACAATTGTTACTACGCACTTCATTAGATTCTTGGACGAGGAGGGCTGTGGAAAAGTCTGCTTCAAAGTGTACCTAACGGCATTACAAGGACGCTGCAGTCAGATCCACACGAAGAACATCAGTTTCACATACCATCTGTAATCTCCTATAACACTGATCGTACTGGACGCGTCAGCAGCCCAAGTGATGGGTCGCTGATTGAGAACTTGGCGCAGTGTGAAGCGATGCTCTCCGGGGTCTTCAGTGTTCATAAAGTATTCAAATACGCCAGTCTGGTCAGCAAAATTAGGAGCTTCACTAAAAAACGGGTAATCTGTTCAGAACATAATAAAATCTCTGTTTAGTATGAACTCCTTACAGAATCCTTCCTCTCCAACATTTTATGGTACATTCTCAAACACTTCCAAAAGTTTTAAATGAGTAAATGATACTTACCGTCAAAGTTTAGGATTTAGGTCAATAAAGAGATAATGACTTTTGTATCATCATTATTAAATTATCAGTATGACTGGACTGACATACAGACTTTACACAATGAATCCATGCAATTGCTTAAAGAGGAAATTTCAATCATGAATTCTGGAGTAAGGAAGACCTGGATTCAAATTCTAGCTCAGTTTGTTCTCCTGAGCAACTTGCTTAAATGCCCTATTTCTCATGTTTCCTCATTTCTAAGTGGGGTAGAAGCTGACATAAATAAATGAAAGAATGTACATAAAGAGTGTGTATAAGCCAGCACCTAGCAAGGGCTCAATAAGAGATAGTTCTGTTATTTCTAACATCTGTCAAACAAGGTTCTAAATCACTGATCACAGTCATCAGCTAAGAGAACATTAGAAAAGGCTTACTATGCCAAATACAGAATTTAGAAATGACAATTTTTCTCCTAATCTAAAATGGAATAGAAATAGGTTTTATTATAGTCTCACAATAATGAAGACTATAGAAGAACAATTTTAGTCATAATATCTTACAGCTATTTTGCACTTTATGATTTTCCAAGGGTTTTCACATTTATCACATCATGTGAGATACTAAGAACCCTATAAAGTAGTTCTATGGCCCAGCTTATAGTTTTTGACTTTAGTTTTTATTTTGTAGCCAGTAACACATCCCATTTTAGATCTAAGGGCTCAGAAACGCCTCTCAGTGTTCAGGTCACAGAAGAGTAGCTTTGGGGATGGCAGCAGCTCCTCAGTCTCATTACCTAGGCCGGCTCCCACACAGCCTCCTCACCTCCCGAAGGCCAGAAGAGTTACCTTTGCCAACAGAGAACTAGCAGCAGGTTGCTAGGACGCTCATGGTTGACAAAATTAACGGGTTCATCTAAGACATTTTGGGGGCTGTAAGAAAACAAAGCACCGAGCTCCTCTGAGGGTCACCATTATCCCTGTTATCCAAGTAATTGAGAGGACTCCAGTACATCCAGAGGGCCTTGTACTCCCATCGACTGGGAGATCACTTCCTGGGAAGGGGAGCTCAGACCACCAGGCGTGGGTGCTAGGAGTCTCCCATTGACAGAGATAAGAGCCACAGTCTGACTCCTTCTGTGGGGTCCGTAATGCTATAAAGCAACACTTATTAGTCACCAAGTTTTGTCACTTGCTGAGTGATCTAGGAAAATAAACACAATGCCCATGCCTTCAAACTTTTCAAACAGTTATTCTGAACTGCCAATAATCAAAAGCTTTTCTAACAGCTTTAGGGCAGATCCTCCCAGAAAACCAGGAGAGAGCAAATCTAAAACTCCCAGGCATAGCTAGATAACAAGTGGGATTACCCAAGGATGCGCAGCTGCCCACCAGCACTCAGGCTGTGGGCTGCCTGGGCAGACGGGTACGGACGCGCCTGAAGCTCCACACGAAAGGACAGTGTCACTAATGGCTTTCCTGGGATGTGCAGCAGAGTGTTACAAATCCTAAGTTTCACCCCAAAACAAGTTAGAATTACAATGACCTGCTTTCTGACAATGATCTGCTTTTCAGGCACTGAAAAATACAGGGTCTTCAAGCTGAGAGTTACCTTGAAATAACAGAAAAATTAGGTCTTATTTACGACAGAGTTTTAGAGCTAAATGAATGCACTCTTCATACCCACTCCATCATGCCCTGGCTTGTGGAGTAGAAATCTTTGCACTTCCTCTAAAAATGCAAACCACGTTTTAGTGGAAAAAGGAAAAGCTCACCGACATTGAAATCGTCCTTGTAGGTCTGCGGGAAGGGCTGGGATGGGGGAGGCAGTGGGTAGTGGCCCTTGCTGCCCCGGGTGAGGGTGGTGAGCGTCAACAGCTCGTCCTCTCGCAGCTCCAGCGTGAAACTGCCGTTGCTGTCGAGGAGCTGGAAAAGGAAGCGTCATGTTCAAGGACAGCTATTCAAAAAAGGAAGCTTAAACGTCAGCCACACTCATCCCTTTCTGAACTTCCTGACCACTGGCTAAGGGCACACCCAGTACTAAGGCCCTCGGAATATTTTCGAAGTTATGTCAAAGACTTTATAAAGTTATACTTTACAGAAAGGATTTTCAAAGAATCTCACTACATGGAGGAAAGGAGGACTAGATGAACCCCACATCCATGTCTACTGATCTTTTCTTTTCTGTGCGCTCCTTGAAGCTTGTACATATTCAATACACGTAACCAAGAGATCTGCTTATTTAATTTTTAGGATTTCATTAATTTGTTTTTTTTACTAAGGTAGAAGAATCCATAAAATCTCACTGTTGACTCAGGTGTTACAGAAAAAAACCTTTTACTATTAAGAAAAAAAACATCCAACTTATTATATGTTCAATATATAGTTCCATTAGCAAGTTAGGTTTATATCACATTTATAATTTTAGCAACTTAATCTCTTTAAGGTATAACTTCCCCATCTACAAAATGAGAGAAAAAATTCATACTTCACAGGTCTGCTGTGAGGATTGAATGAGACACTGTATTAATTAATATAGAAAATGCTCGTGGCTCAGTGTGTGACCTACGAGAACACTCCCTGTCACACCTGCTCTACGCTAAAGGCAGACCTCTGAAGACACTGGAACCCTCTGCATAATAATGTAGGCATTACAGGCATTACATGTAAGGCCATTTTATGACACGTGAGCAGTTTTTTCCTACTTTGAATTAACATTTATACCATAGCTTTGCTTTAGTATTAAATTGTAGGTCAGACCTGTATTTTGGCTCAGAAAGTACCCTAAATTATATTATTTTTCCCAATCGATTTTATTATGCTATTTCTAGCAATTTGTAGTAAAAAAGTAGAGACTGGGTCTGTTTTGGAATTTGATATATAATGGGTGCTCAATCATTGATAGGATGTTGATAATTACCAGGAAGAGTAGCAGATTCGTGTCAATTAGGTGAAGTAATGTGCATGATTAGGCCAAATCATTCCTTGAAAGATTCCCTGAGAAACCATCACGTATTAAGCATTCTAGTAAGTGCCTGACATGAAAAGCTACACAAGGCAGGGCCCCCACCCTCAAAGTGTCCAGTGCGGTGGAAAAAGAGTTTAGGTAAGTACATATTCCTAGGTAGCTGTGAGCTAAGGCTGGTGGAAACATCCCCAGGGGAAGTGACACTGATTGAGTCTTGAAGAATGTCACAGATATAAGGAGAAGGCATTCTAAGGGGAAGAAAAAGGCACGTGCAAAGTCACAGAAGTAACTAAATTGGCATGCCATACTCTGAAAAATGCAAGAAGTTTAGTCTGTAAGGAGAGGCCAGTGCAGCAAAACATGCACCTGGGAAGGAAAGCAGTCTTTTACCTCCAGAGCTGAAAACGCAGGCCATGGGCTTGTTTATATCACACTAAGGGATGTGAACTTACAGGAGAAATCACTGAGGCACTCTGAGCAAGAGACTGATGAAAATCAGACCTGCATGTTAGACACATCACTCTGGTAGCAGTGTGATGGGTGGCCTGGAGAGTCAGAGCACAGGCTGGAATAACAGGAGGTAGCTTCCAAAGTCCAGGAGCAAGATAATGAGGAACTGAAACAAGTAGTAGCAGTGGGAATGGAGACTAAGGAATGGGTAAGAGAAATAGGTGATGACAGCCTCGACTACACTCGATCACTGGTGGTATATAAAGGGTGAGTGGGCAAGACAGTTTCAAAGTAACATCAAATTTCTGAGTTGGGCAGCCAAGTGATGGTGGTACCATTCACCAAGACAAACTAAATATCTAAGAAAACTAATACATCTATAAAACACAAACTTCTACACTGCCTTGAAGAGGATTTCCAGTTTAAAAAAAAAAAAAAAAAAAAAAAACAGTTGGGGACAACTTTATTATGCTTCAGCCATAAAATCAATTATAAAATTAAAAATTCTTAATTCATTAATCAAATTTCTACTCCCTTTTACTGTTGCAATCTTAATAATTTAGGAATTAAAGCTACCCATAGAGAATCCAGTTGTTTAAAAAGAACTCTCTCAGATGATTTTCCAAGTCTGGTAGACCACACCTGCAGCTCTGGTATTTTACTCTGAGGAGAAAACACATGAAAAAGCACAGGTGAGTGGTTCCTTATTCCCTCTTTGAGAATTTCCAAAATCAGTATCAGTGAGAATGCAACAATGACAATATGCGTTCTATTTCTTCTTACTGAAAGACCCACCTCAAATTTTAAATAGTAACATTTTGAAAGTAGAAAGCCATTATTCAAGCAAATATTTTATTTCTTATAAATCTACAGACTTTTGGCAAATGTTTAAAAAGATTTTAGCACTTTTGTTTCACAGATACTCATTACTGTACCTGTATAAAAAGCTTTATAAGAATGTTCTGGTATTAAAAAAAACAACTCTTATGCAATACCAGTCAGCAAGTGTACTGTATTTTCTGCATATCTACCAGTAGGTAGAAACAGCTAGAATCTTGTGTCTTTTTCTTTTTTGTACACAGTACTGTAAGGATCAATGCTTGAACATTCCCTAGATGACATAACTGATGCTTCTACCAATAAGAACGACTTGCCTGCAGATGACTTTTGTTAAGTTCTTAAAAGCCACAGAGTTGTACCTCCTAGTGGCTTCTGCAGTGTTTGACTAAAGCCAGTCAGCAAAGAGAAGATATTGGTGATTTATCCAGTCATTTGCAAATGCTCAATAACTGTAATAGAAAATCACTTAAAAATGGCTAGCCTGTGATAAAACATATAGAATCTCAATCAAAACCAAAATAAAGTTCCATATATTTACTTACAAAAGAGCCCTTAAGAACGAACGTAGCAAGTTGGTGTGACACATTGAAATAAGGAAGAAATGGCCGTATACACATAGAATGTCTATGGCTCTGAAGAGAAAAAAAAAATAAATCACATAAGTTATCCAAATGATGTACAAAGCACCCTAGGGAAAAGAAATAAACATTTAGTGCCCCAAAATGAATATAAATGGCACATATTAGGTGACAAATAATTAGTTTATTTCAAATTTTCAAAGACATTTTTCTAATATGACCTTTATTGAATGTGTACTGCGTATCTGTGAATGCCTAGTCAAAGTAAAGCTCATTGGCATTCTGACTGAATTAAACTTTGAATTCATAGCTAAACACATGTCATTTCACACCACACACAGATTAATTTTGATGTTATAACTATTTTTCAAGTAAAATAAATCAGATAAAAAGCAAACACTTGGGGTGTTTTTACTGAAAAGTTATCTCATCAAAATACAACCTTCAAATACACAAGTCAGCTAAATACACATAAAAAACAGTTCTCAGATTGACAACATCATTTTTACTAAATAGTCACTACCATGAGCTGGAATCAAAAGAAGTATATACAATTAGTCCTACTTGAGGGGACTCAACAATCACAGAACACTAGCAGTGTAAGGTTCTGGGTCAGGCTTTGTGTAGACAACAAAAAAAATATAGAATTATTGTTAAGAGATTTTTTGTTGTTGTTGTTGTTGTTTTTTGCTTTTTGGTATGTGGGTAGCTCCCTGACTGGGAATCGAACCCAGGCCGCAGCACTGACAGCGCCAGCGCCGAAGCCTTAAGCCACTACACCATCAGGGAACTCCCTGTTAATAGATTTTAATATCTTATCCTCAGTAATTGATATATACTAGACAGAAAATCAACAAGAGTATAGGCAATTTGGACAACACTACCACGTAACATGCCTGGACTGACATCTACAGATCACTTCATCCAGCCACAGCAGAAAGCACATTCCTTGCAAGTGCACAGAACATTTACGAAGGTATACTATATTTTTACCCATAAAAGAAGTCTCAATTAAGTTCAGAAAGATTCAAGTCATATAAAGTATGCTCTCTGACCGTAATTGAATTGAATCACAAATGAGTAACAGCAAGAACTCTAAAAAAAAAAAACTCCAAAATATTTAAAAACTAACAAATTTCTAAATAACCCAAGGTTCAAAGAAACAATAAAAAGGAACATTAGAAAAAAATTTGAGCTGTATGAGAATAAAAACAACATATCAAGATTTGTGGGATGCCACTAAAGCAGCACTTAGGAGACAACCACCTAAGTACCAGGAAAAGAGGAAGAAATTAAAACCAAAGTCAGCAGAAGCAAGAAAATAATAAAAATCAATGGAGAAATCAATTCAACAAAAGCCAGAAAAACAAAAAAGAATAATGAAGAAATCGAAAGCTGATTCTTTGAGAAAAATCAATAAAATGGATAAACTTCAAAATGTTAAAAAGAAAAAAGTTACCAATTAACCCAGTAATTCCACTCCTAGATGTTTACCCAAGAGAAATGAAAACACACGTCCACACAAAACTTATACACAAACGTTAATCTCAGCATTATTCATAATACTCACAAACTGGAAACAAGCCAACTGATAAACAAATAAACAAAATGTCATATATCCATACAATAAAATATTATACAGGCATAACAATAATGAAGTACTGACATAGAGCTATGAAAACATTAAGTGAAGGGAGCAAGACACAAAAGGCCACAGACTGTAAGATTCAATTTATACGAAATGTCAAGGACAAGCCAATCCACAGAGAAACAAAGTAGAGTAGTGGTTGCCAGGGGATGAGGGAAAAGGGAATGGGAAGTGACTGCTGATGAGTATGGAGTTACCTTTTGGGATGATGAAAATGTTGTAAAATTACATAGTTTCACAACTCTGTGAATATACTAAGAACCAATGAATTGTACGCTTAAAAGTGTGAATTTTATAGTATGTGAATTAAATTTCAATTTAAAATTCAATTAATATAGTTCATTATTTTACTAAACAAAAAGGACCATATGATGCTTCCAATAAATACAGAAAACATGTAACAAAATCCAACACCCACTCCTGATTTGAAAAAAAAAGCTAAGAACAGAGTGAAACTTGATCCTGACAAAAGACATGTAGGGAAAAAATCATACTTAATGGTAAAAGCCTCAATGCTTTTCTTGTAAGATTAAAGACAATACAGGGATATCTGCTTTCACCACTTCCATTCAACAACATTGTATTGGAGATTCTAGCCAGTCCAATCAAGCAAGAAAAAGAAATAGAAGATATTCATACTGGAAAGAAAGATGTAAAATTATTTTTATCTGCAGATCAACTACAAAAAAAATCTAGTGGAATCTACAAAAAAGCTACCAGAATTATACATGAGCTTAATAAGATTGCAGAAAACAAGATCATTGTACGAAAACCTGTATTACTATAGACTAGCTACAAACAGATTTAAAATTTTTAAAATACAATTTACAATAGAATTAAAAATGTGAAATAGCTAAAATTTTGACAAAAGACATGGAAGACCTGTACACTGAAAACTACAAAATATTGCTGAGAAATTAAAGAAAACTTAAATCTGAGAATATGCCCAGTTAATAGGTTGGAAGACTTGGTGTTCTTCAGGTATCAATTTCCCCCAAATTGGTCTATAGATTCAAGGCAATCCCCAACAAAATCTGAGCAGGCCACTTTTGGTTTTTTTGTAGAAATTGACAAACTGAATCTAAAATGCACATTGAAATGCAAATGATCTAATAGCCAAAACAACAATGAAAAAGAACAAAGTGGGAAGGCTAATGCTACCTGTTTCTAGGAATTATCTATCTATCTATCTATCTATCTATCTATCTATCTATGTATCTATATAGACTGAACAGATGCATAAAAGTCTTCTATGAGCATCTGTTCTCTGACTAAAAGCAGAAATTTCTGGAAAATAAGGGTGCCATGAATTTCCTTCAGGTTGGACCTACTCTCAGAAAGGAGGAATGGGGATAAAACCTACACCCCATCCCCAGTTTTATACAGGCCTTGAGGAGAGGGAGAGACCACTCATACCAGTACGAACACTATCGTGAGCTTTCTTACCTCCTGTTTATTCTCCTGGAAACCCATTTTTCCCCAGTCGTTTATTCTCCGGATGCAAACCCAAATCCTAACCATGCCTTTTAAGTTACCCATCACTGGGTTTCTTCCACGTGTCTGTGCAGTGCATGCACAAATAAACCATTTTCTTTTCTCCTGTTAATTTGTACTTTGTCAGTTTAATTTGTGAGTTCCCAGCTACTGAACCTGAGAGGGGATAGGAATAAGTTTCTTCCTCCCATACATACTATTTATTATATGTCAATTATACTTATAAGCTGGTATAAAAAAGTGTTCAGTGTGTTTTATGCTGCTTTTGTAATATTAACAAAGTGAGTTTAAAAAAAAGGAATTACCATAGTTTCAATGATGATGGTAAGGTTACCTAAGCCATCAGTCAGAGCGACGTAGCTTCCTCCTTTCTCTAAATGGCCAACAGTCTTCAGGTAATACCAGCCTGGTTGAGTAAACTGTGTTGTATGAGCTACAGGAAAGCAGAGAGGCTTAAATAAGATAAGAAATGGTGATAATGGTTTCTTTGAAACAAAAAAGTCATCTACTGATTTGACTCTGATTAAATCTAAAAACTAGTTCTTTTGGATGAACATACTTGCCAACCACATGTTCTAACTTTGTAATAATTAGTCCTGTGAAATGGTAACATTGTGGAAAGATTCTTAGAATGACTAGTAAACATAAATGAACCATACTCTGTCAGTTCAAGAACATTGGCTGTCTTTTTCCCAATAGTAAAATAAAGTTGTCACCTCCCAACCTTTCTTTATCTCTATTTAACCTATCCTAATGCAATTGCAAAAAAAAAAAAACAGTTCAAAAAGTTAAGAATGCATTTCAAAAACTAAGCTTTATGGTTTCAGATAAGTTTATTTCTGTAATATATTTTATTGGGCAACCCCAAAGCTGGCCCTGCAATATTCCATGTCCCAACCCCACCCCACCCCAAAAAAACAACTTCAACATTTAAGGAGTTAACCAACCAGCTAATATGCCAAAGTAGCATGTTGATTAGTTTTACTTAAAGTTACTTGAGAAACAGCCAGTGGCTAGGACACTCAGACTCTCCTCTCTGACCTGTGAGAGCAGGAAATGATTCTCTCATGTGAAAGGAACCCTCCCCACACCAGAAGGTAGAGACATTCTTATTGCCGGAGACAGGATCAGAGCCGAGAAAGCTGGGTAAGCAAATGGTTAGTTATTTTCCCAGTTAGTACCCCAAGCCTATTTTGTTGCCTTGTGAGTTCTTCACAAATTTTTGCTACTTTGTCTAAAAGGTATACCAACAGCTTGCTTTGGTCATGTCTTAGGTCCCATATCTATGAGACCTCTATATGTACAAAATTAAATTTGTTCTTTTTTCCTTCCTGTTAATCTGTCTTGTGTCTATTTAATTATTCAACAGCCAAAAGAACCAAGAGGGTTGGGGGACACTTCCCCACTGCCTGGCAATCCCCTCTCATGTTTTCTGCCTTGCCTCTGAGAAAGGAAGTTGGGGAGTGAGAGACGGCGGCTAACCCCACCTGATACCCAGATAGGAGACTCCACGACGTAGTGCCCACTCCACGGCTCCTGAGCAGTCATCAGGCCACTACGCCCATATGGCAACCCCTCGTAGTAACTAGCCACCAAATTCCAAGCGATCGTTCTAAAAGAGTCGTTTGATAAAAGAGAAACAACAAAACAGCTTGTGATAAAAACGTAAATGTCTAGAAGCTTATATAGTAGAAAGACCTTAACACAGTTTATATAAATATATGTAAGTAACCAAAAAAATGACCACCCAAAATAAGAAAATATAAGTTGCCTATGTTCATTCACATTTTGAAAAATCCAGTATTGGATGCATCTAAATATTGTAATAGTGAATCACATAATAAAAAATATAAATGCATATAGGAGGTGTACAATTTTTACTGAACAGTGGTGTAACAAGAAGATGGAGCATGTCCTACCAGACACGTCACAAATTTGAGTCAAATACAAACAAAGGTTTTACCATACCTACTTTCCTTCTGATAGTCAGCCTTCTTAACACCCCAGTTTCATGACAATTTTATGAACTTGACTCTGACCTGTTACAAAGTTTTATAATTGAGAACTCTCTTAGTCTGACTGCCTGGGTTCAAATCATTATTCCACTACTTAACCTCTCTGGTCCTCAGTTTCCTTGTCTGTAAAATGAGGATAACTGTGCCCAGCTCATGTGATTGTTGTGAAGATTAAATATACGAATGCACATGAAGAATACAGAACAGGTATGGGCTGTAGCAGTGCTATGATTCTCCTTCATCTAAAAGAACTAATTGGGTCAGCTTGCTACTCTGTATTTTGGTCGATTCTTTCAGATGTCCACAGCCGGTGCTGAACCCTAAGGCTGTGTGACTGGCTCTCAGGAAAATCCAAGGGCAACAGGGAAGCTCTGAACCCTGGTTACTGCTGGGTTCCTCACAGCTAAAAAACAGAAAACAAAACAAAAACAAAAACAAAAAACCAACCCAGAGCTTACCCACATTTTTCTTAACAAGTTTTCACCTACAATGAAATGACAGACTGACATTCTTAGAAAACCAGAGCCTTCTAATTCTGTCAACACAAAGTAGAAATAGCTCCAATTTTCAAAAATCCTTATTTACTACCAGTGAAAATTTTAAGAGCACTCATGATTTTACACATGATCATGGTATCTTCTCTGCCTGGTGCTAGAAATATAAATTTAAAACACACTATCTAGAGAGCACTTTGCAATTTATACAAAAGCTTTGAAAAACCTATATACCTCTGACTCAGACATTTACTCCATTTCTAAGAATATACCCTCAGGAAATAATCACACATGTCTACAAAGACATCTGTACACAACTGATCATTTACGTGTGTACAAAGTTATTAACTAAAATAGAAACCACTTGCACTTCTAGGAAGAAGAGAATAATCAATGAGGTACAGTATATATTCTATACCAGTGTTTCCTAAATTTGTGTGGCATCAGAGTGACCTGGGCACTGACTAGACCCACAGCGTCCCAGAAGCCAACGCTGGACATTTGGATTTATTAAGTCTGGGCAGCTGCCAGGGAGTCAGTACAAACAAGTAACTCAAGTGCTACTTGAGACAAAGGAAGTTTGGGAAATTCAGCTTTATATAACAGAACATATGAGGTCAGACAATCAATTTCATGAACTCATCCTAGAAAAAGTGCTACATACCTCATTGCTGAATACCACTACGGTCACCTTTGAAGTACTCCCCTTGGGAAGCTGTGCACCGACACCAGCACCTATCATCATTCCCCAAATCTGACAATTAAGTTCGCGAACTTGCCGCCATGCGCTTACATTGGCAGCACTGTACAAACAATTCAGTAAGGTGTAAAAACTTTGCCAAGCTCTAATGGCCATTCCAGAAAAAAGTCCCAAAATTGCTTTGAAGGGTGGACAAGGTGCTGGCACTGGTGCAGTTTCTCAAGGGGAGTACTTATATGTAGTTACGAAATTCTCTGCCATGAGCATCTATTACTCTTAATACCAAATTAAGCTATTAGAACCAGATTCTCCATGATAGGCATCTTTTCTTTCTAAAAAAGAAAAGGAACAGCTGCCAGAATAATATATCAGCCCACATTAACATCACAAAAGTATGTATTACCTTGCTTTTGTTGTATGTACCATTGTTTTAGAAAGTTAATTTGAATCTAATTACAATTAAAGCTTCACAAAGCATTTAAGAAATGCTTCTCTGAGAAATAAAATAAAAACAAAACACTGTGTTCTTTCTTAAGAACCTGTTTCAGAGAAAGTTTTACAAATTATGTGATGTTATGAGGAATCAACCGGACAGATTGGGAAGTGGATAATTCACAAGACAACTTTCCTGGTGCTTGATTGAGCCTTAGCTTTAAAAAAAAAAGCTATAAATGATATTTTTAAAGGCAGTTTAAAAAATTTGAATATAGACTAGATATTAGAAATACTTTTAAAAATGTTCTACACTTTTATGTACCAAAGTGATATTGTGATCATGTAGAAGGATATTCTTAATTTTGGAGCCACATGCTAAAATATTTAGGGGTAAAATGTCATGGCATCTGTAATTTACAATTGTTCATTTAAAGTATACACACACATGCATAGCTTGTTAAAAATCATAGAAGTGCATTAATTTTACTATATGTATATAAATTATACCTCAATAAGCCTGACTTTATTCAATACAGACTATATTCAAATATAGAAAAATACATATACAAGTATATAGCTTAGGTATAGATATAAGTATAGATGAAGCAAATAAGGTAAAATGTTTACAATCACTGAATCTAGATTGTGAGAATATGAAGATCCATTATACTTTTTCCCTACTTATTGTGTTTCTGAAAATTTTCAAAACAAAAATGTTTAAAGTTGTTAATAACTTACGAAGTCATGTAACCATTGATATAATTCTGATTCAATATGCGACCCCAGCAGCCTGCCCCCACGTCGTTATTTAAAGTGCTAAAATCTTCAGAAGACCAAAGCTTCTTCTTAGTCAATCTCGCATCCTTTACTGTCTGGGTCCCAGGATAATGAGCTCTGGAAAAGGAGAAGGAGGAAAAACCAGAAAAGTTCAAAGTGTGGCACTTATCTATTTGTTCACTGCATAAAAATATGTCTTTTCCAACACTTTCTGTTTAGAACAAGGTACGGCGTCCTGGTAGATGCCAGACTGGCTGAAAGCACCTGCTCCCCAGCCTTGTCTCTCTGATGCCCTCACAATGAGGGATTCCTGTAACGACACATAAAACAGGAAGAAAGAGCATCGATGGATGAGAAATCTCTACCCATTTCTGGAATCCATGAAGTGGATGGAAGCATGCTGATAGACGGAGGGAGCAGAGGAGGCCAAAGCCTAGAACCCTCCAAGAGATGAATGAGGTGGGGACAGGATTCAGACTTCTCAGGGGAAGTACAGAGCTTGTGACACGGGGCAAGAAGCAGTAAGAAGGAAGCCAATAAGAATAATGGCTCTATTATATAAAACAGTACCTCCTCCCTTGTCCCGCCCCCAGTAGACAGGGAGAAAGACAGCGTGGCATTTACTCCCAGACAAAAACAAAAAGCCTACTGTGGTAACCATCTCACAATATATGCAAAACAAACCATCATACTGTATACCTTAAACTTATACAGGGATGTATGGCAATTATTTCTCAATAAAACTGAAAAACTAAAATAAATCAGAATGAAAAAAATATATATTGCTGGAACCCAGTGAGGTGCAGGTGCAGAAGTTTGAAGGCAGAGCTGGACTAGGGGGCAGGGTCAAAGCCACACTGCTAAGGAGACATGACAAAAGCCATCGTCAGTGTACCACACCAGGGACATAAGTGTTCATGAGAGAACACCCGACCCCAGGAAGTCTGAGAGTTAGGACTAATTTCAAAACATTGCTTTTTATAACTTCTAAAATTTAAATGCTATGTTGCCCTTTAATCTCAACAAAGCCATGTTTTATTATTACAAACATTAACACAATTTTTAAAAAGTTACTGATACATTTCCTTGTCATAGCACGATCCCAAAACACATACATGTCAAAGAAAAAGGAATGTAGAATCAGTTGTACAGCCTTTAGTTAAATAAATACAAAAAGCTACTTTCTGAAAATGTAAGCAAATGGGGAGGAAAGGGCAACAACAAAGACACAGTTCATATCCAGGAGAAGCAATCAGAAAGTTAGTTCTCAAAGTAAAACATTCCTTACCCAATAACATCGATCACCTCCAAGAGCTCAGAATCAAGCAGCATAAAAGCAGAAATGGGCTCCCAGAGGTTATCACTCGCTATGATTTTCACTTGCTGGAGACCTTGATAGTTCAGCATTCTTCTTAAAACCTTTCAGAGAGGTAAACAAAACATGAGAAAGGTTACAAGTAACTTCATCTGTTGAATTACAACCAAGACAGCTAATGTAGCTTCAAAAATCAGGACCCTGGATGGTCGTGTCAATATTATTCCTCAGTACAAATGTGCCACCTGTGTAAAATAAAAGCATTACCATTAAGATAACCCATTTCTGGGAATTTAAAATAAAAATAAACAAACGCAAGAGGTGAAAATATTTTAGAGTGATTTCCCCTCTGACTTCAAAATGTTAACCAGAGAAAATTAGAGGGGGGGGGGGGGTAGAAAGTAAAAAAAGCAAATCATAACAGTACTACCTAAACATAACCACCATTATTTTGGTATGCACCCTTTCAGGAATTTCCGTATGTAGACACAATAATAAAATTAGAATCATACTAAACATATCATTTGGTAAAATGTTTTAATCTATACTTTTGAGTATTTCCCAATGTCTTCAAATACTCCGCATTACTGAAAATATTACAGTTCTTAATATTTTGTACCATACTAGAAAGAAAAATAAAAAGTATTCCATTGTTAGCCTCAAGTCTTCCACAGGTGTAGACAGGACAGGTAATAAAACGTAACTATAAGCTACGCACCTAGGAAAATTAAAAGTAACAAGCTAAATTCTCATAGGAAACAAATCATCAAAGCACCAAGCACCTACTCTGGCATTCAGTACTGTACTTGGGCCCCATTAGGCTCTCAAGGAAACCTGAGATGGGATCCCCATCATTAGGCAACAAACACACTCAACAGAACACTAAAACTAACAGGGTGTAGTTGGAAATCAGAGAACAAGTCTGTAATAAAACACATGGACTGCCAATATGTAAGGTGAGCAGAGAAGGGAGATGGCACATAACCAGGGAGTAGAAGGATCAGATTTCAAAGCAGAAGTAGTTGTTAATAAATGGGTATGACAAGCCCCTGTTGTGCTGCCGAGCACTTAGAACAGTCCAGCTCATAGTAGCAGATGCTCAATAAATATCAGTTGAATTAATTAAGACAAGAAAGAATAAAGAATTTCACAACCTCTCTTTTCACGTTCTAATTTTTCTGAACTAGGGAATTTTCTAATTAAAGTGCTTTCTTAGGAAGCAAAAAATGAAAGCAGTGAATTCCATTTTATAATTGAAATGAATGATTTCATAGAACTGATAAACTATGGTGTTTTAAAAAACAAGGTGAGAATTAGAGTAGCAATCCAAGTTCATCTCTCAAACAAGCCTCCTAGGGTACCCTGGAAGCAACCTGAACAGGCCTGAATAACACACAGAGCCCAACTCTCAAGGTTCAGTAGGGGTGACAATCCCCATCCCTCTACAGGAGGCCAACCTTGAGCTTCACCATTCCAGAGAGGAGGGAGAGTAACTTAGTCAAGGTGCATTTGTCATTATGGACATAGCTCATTTTTCTAGCACAATTCCTAGAAGATCACCTCTAAAGCGGCTTATATTTTTATACAGTATATTCAAATAACACTCCAAAATATACAAGTCAATAAGCTGTACTTTTAAATAAGTTTTCATCCCAGAGTCAGTAGAAATAGCAGCACTCACTGAGACAAGTTTTATTTAATGTATTTCCAATGTTGTTTTTATTGTGGAAACCATCTCTTCCCCCGAAAAAATGTTGAGATGGAAACTTCTGTAAGATGAGTTCTGCTTGACCTGAGTGAGGGTCCCGAGACTCACATATGCAGTGCCATCATCACCGTCAGGTCCTAGAGGGGGCTTTCCAGGCTCAATTTATTAATAAAACCACCTCACTGAAAACCAGAGTAAATCATAAATACAATGTAAATAACAAAAATAAAAGAAACAATAGCCCTACCTTCTTTATATAAACTGCTTGTTTGTGTTATTGATATATTAATTTCTACTCTTCAAAACAAATCCTTATTATTTCCAGGAGCTACCTTACTATATGGAATATATATTCAGTAAGCTTATCGAACCTGAACACAGACATTCATTTGCATTACTGAACTCTTTAAATGAATGTATTAACCAACAGGACACAGATTCCAATAAAATCTTGCTACAAAATGGCAATTACAAACTCAAGGTTTTATACCCTATAATATTTTACTGCAAGTAAACTAAAAGTTGAGCAAAAAGGAAATGAAGTTCGAACCATTTAAAATGGCAATAAAGACTATACTTTCAGGGATTATTTCTATAGTTTGTTAAAATGGCAATAGTCTTCCAAGCCAGGTAAGTGGACTTGGAATGCCATGGAATCAGAACAGACTCTTAATAGTTTAAAAAAATAAACAAAATAAATCCACCTTAGTTGCAGATCAACAGAATTTTTTAAAAAGGAAAGCAGATTCTAATGCTTCTAATGCCTTCTGCACATGTATAGCCACAAGATGAAGAAAAAAGTGGCTGTGAAATATCAAATCTGGGTAAACAGAAAGTCCATCGCGTTCACCGTGAAGGCCCTGCCGGACACGGTCCACCTGGCTATGGGCTTAAACCACACACGTACTTAACCAGGCTTCTGCCCTGTGCTCTTGCTGTCCTCATCAGACCTGTACCCACAGCAGTCACGACCTTCCACCAACAACCCTGTGCTTCAGTCTTATACCAACTCCACTGCCCCTCCTCCCACAACCATCTCACCCCGACACACCACTGCAACACCTGCAGCCTGGAGGTGACCTTGGGTTACCTGGCTCTAGCTGCAATCCATCCTAGCAAATCCCACAACTCAGGATCAGTACTGCAGTGAACATATTGGCCTACTAATGGCTCCGGGCCCCCACTATCCCCACCTTGTCTAATCCATCCCTCACCATTAGCCCTTCCCCCTTCACCTCCCAGTCTTATTTGCAGTGTCATGTTCCTGCCTTTGCAACATGGGGAGCTCCTATTCATCCCACCTTGAAGATCCCAAGTACATGTCACCTCCACTAAACGACTTCCCTAGTTCACCCAGGCACAAATGTCATCTCCTGTGTGTACCTCCTGACAACCCTTCATGTGCACTATCCTGCTAGTTGTCAATATGGGACTACAGCACCCAAATGTGAACTCCTCTGGGGCACAGACAGTATTTTTTATCCTTATATTGCAAGTATGAGCACACCACCTGACAAACTAGGTATTGAGCAAATTCTTGCTGATCAACTAAATGAGCAAATGAAAAAAAAAATTTAGTGCTTAAAACATAAGACACTCAATGTACAGAAAAGGTTTTTAAAATGGAAACAAAATAAAACCACAAAATTATATAAGGGCTGCCCAGAAAAAAACAGTCATAAATGCCTCTATTTTTCATAGTACATGGCTGGATACTTTCTGGACAGTGCTCTTATTTCTTAGAGAAAAGACACATAACACAAGAAAAATGGAACTGAAAAGTAAACTAGAGAATATCTCCAACTGAAAGTTTTCCAATGACAGAAGAGGTTACCATTCTCTATGAAAAATAGCAATAATAGGAGTTACCTCATAAAGGAGGCAATAGGAATTAAATGGAGATAAATATTTGGGAAAATGGCTCAAAAATCACACACTTTGCAAATATTAGTTGCTATCTATTTGCTAATCACAAAGAGAAAAATGTAACACTCCATTGTAATAAGCATGGCAAAGAAAACATGAATGAGATCACTAGCAACTTTGGCATAAGACAGTGAAACAAACAACAAAAAAACTACATTTCTTTAAAGATTAAAGTCTAAAATGACACAACTGTTTTTATAACAATTACTGTTTTCCACAAATAATAAATTTTAAAATAGGAACATTCAACAAAACTCTCCAGACAAAGGTACCTCAGGGCATACAGGGAATTACATATGCTTTAATCAGTACTATAAATATTAAGATTTTTCCTTGAATTTTATGGCATAACTAGCAAAACAAATAAGTGTGCTATAAGAAATATGGTTCCTACTACTAATTTCCATGGAACCATAAATGTTCACCAGTAACTTAAAGATAAGAAGATTTTTAAAGATGTACAGACCTTGATATAATTGATGTCAAATGATCGCTCATTCCAAATCTGCAAAATAAAAAGTCAAAGAGTCTGAATTAAGAGTTTTTAAGTGGCAGAAAGTAGACATTACTGTTCAGACGCCATTCTCTTCATCACCTTTCCTATTACCTGGAAAGCCAGTTTTCTTACCTTACGGAATGTCCTGGTTATAGAATTTAATGATATTTATAAGACAACCTAACTTTTTAAAATTAAAATGCTATTTTAAAAATCTTAAAATATTGGGTATTTTCAAAGAATCATTTATTTATTCCCGAGATTTCTAAAATTGGAATATTCATTTATTCAACAAATATTGATAATGTAATATGTGCCAAGAAGTACAGTAGGCACTAGAGACCTAACAGACATGGGATTGTTGTAATATGAGGGGGGAATCCAAAGAACAGAAGTATCTTCTGGAGAGCAGGCCCCTTGTAGTACAGGCTCCCACTAGGAGAGTGTTCTAGGAACCCATCGGCCTCAGTGTACTGGCTGGCGTTGTTGTGAAAGGCTGCGCTCGGTTTCAGTAATCTTTGGAGACTCCATTCAATGTGTTTGCTCATTTCACGTGCAGCATGACAATGCACCTAACCACACCTTGTAGAGTGTTCAGCAATTTTTGACCAAAAATGGCATGACACCCATGCCCTACCCTCGCTGTTCACTCAATCTCGCCCCAGAGACTGTTTTTGGTTTCCTCGAATGAAGAGTCCTCATAGGGAAAGCTTTTGCCAATATGCAAGAGGTGAAACAAAAAACAGGAGGAGCACTAAAAGGCTTCAAAATCAACAAGTTCAAAAATTTTGAGCCATGGAAAAAAAGCATCTCGATATATGTATTGCATCAAACGAAGATACTTTGAAGGTGACTGAAGTTTAAACATATAAGAACGAATACACAATTTTTTATACATAAATTCTGGTTTTGGGGGGGTCCCCCCTTGTAATTCAGGCGCACCTGAAAGCCAAGCATTCACATGCACACTGTACAGGAGGGACTGTTGCAGCACACATACTGAAGTCGCAATGATGTGCTACATCGCAAAAGCAAAATCTTAATGAGGATAAAGGAACATACACAAATCTCTTTGGTTTAGAATCATGAAGCCTGAGGATTTAGAGTTGAAAGAAAATTTTCATGGTCTTCATTTAGCAGCTAAGAAAAATGTTAATAACAGAGATAGGCCTAGAGTTCAGGTGCTATACTCTTTTTACTCCTGTGATACAGAAAGAGTTTCTTATCAAAGAAGCTCCTCCCCATAGCAAATGATGATCATGAGTCTACAAAAGGCGTGAATCACCCATTATGTACCAGAAACAGCTTCTAAGTGTGACTTTCCCATAAGAGAATGGCATTCAACCCAAACCTACAGTTAGTATCACTATGGGTTAAAAATACCTTAACATTTAGATACTTCTCAAATATAAACTAACTCTTAGTTATCATTTAGAGAAGGATAATATTATAACAAGTATACTCTTGCTTCTGGTTTACAGCCCTTGGCTCATCTCCATGTCCTTCCTATACGAGGGCTGTCCAGAAAGTATCCAGCCATGTCATATAAATATAGAGGCATTTATGGCTGGATTTTTTCTGGACAGCCCTCGTATGTGTCATGACAGCGCAGTGTATCTGTTCCAGTGTCTACTGCTCTCACTGAACTCCTCAAGAGCTTATTAGTCCTGGTATTGCTAGAACATGATAGTCAGCACCTGCAACACAGTACAACCTCAATAATCGTTTGCTGATTGCATGAAAACTTTTAAAATCAGTTTTGATAGATGGCATATTTAATAAACAAAAGAATCTAGAGACCTACTACATGTGTGTATAAGGGCTCTATAGGACACAATGCAGTCTGAGGCATGCCTCCAGCCTGCCAATAGACCAGCTAGAAAGACAAACGGTCGTGTTTTACGTTTTTTAAATTATTAAACATTTTAGGACAAGGGCACGCAGATTTCCACCAGCCTGCCAAGTCTGGCATACCACTTGCATTTTTATAGCCTGAGAGCTAAAAACGGGTTTTAAAGTTTTGAATGGTTACAATTTAAATGGTTATATAATTTTCTCCATACTATCCTCAATAACACCTTTAGACCCACAAAACCTAAAACATTTACTCTCTGATCCTGTAAGGAAAAGTCTTCCATCCCCTGGTTTAGAACAATAGAAGACTCACAGAGCAAAACAGGATTAACCATTAAACTGTATAGTAAACATAGCATTGTAAGAAGTAGAGAAACTAGGGAAAGCTTTGAAGAACGAGAATTTGAGCTGGGGTGGTACCAAGATCAAACATTAAAAACAAATAGTTCAGGGAAGGTAAACACTTAATACATACAGTTTTCAAATGTGGGAAGAATTTGGGCGGGCAAAGAGAAATAAAAGGTTAGATGCAGTTAGTTTATGTTATTATCAGACACCAATAGAACAAATTAGTATTATGACACACAGTGGTTAGTCAACAAAGTGCCACAGAATCAAATTACTCTAAAATATTACAAATAATCTTCCCAAAGTCAAGCACATTTAATTATAGCACTAACCCCAACATAATCAATGTCCAGATCATGGTAATGCTTGGCGCCCACAATCCAGGCCACGACGTAGTAGGCAGTCAGCTGAAGATTTACGTAAGGCCAACTGAAACCTTTTCCCAGCCATCCAGGGAATGACCATGGCAACGCTGCAGAGAGAAAGGAAGAGGCAAAGGTGGAGAGGGGGTAAAGGTGCTGGCACTATGAAAAACAAAGCAAAACAAACAAACAAACAAAAAGAACACAGGCAAAGCATAAAGCCAACACAGATCTGACTAGAGGAAAGATTATATACCTCAAGGTCCCTTCCCATCTATGGGTACTATAACTCCTTATTGATCCCTGGAGTTAGTTTTAATAATTCCAAATGCTCTTCCAATAAGAAGAAATAAAAGCAAACAAAAACAAATACCTCTCTCAAAGATACTTAGTTACCAACAGAAAGAAATACACAATTTAACTTAACATCCCCATCACCTGCTATAGATGTTCAATATTCAATTTCTGTTTTCTGAGACCAAATCAAAAGCTGCTGAAAGGCTTATGATTAACTACTCCCATGAGGTAAGTATAATACAAATTTGTCATTCACTACTAAGGCTACTTAAAATATAAATTAGGTAATCAATTTAGTAAAACTAGTTTGTCCTTATAACAATGTAAGTGCCAATGGCTCAATAGGGAAAGATACATTAGCTAAATAATCCACATTCTTCCATACCCTAATTATTATTTTTAAGTAAAAATATGAGAAGTGTAGAAGAGAACTAATTACAATTATAAATCCTAATTCTGTTACTATTAAAATAAGCTCAACAATTAAGTTCCTTAACTGTTTAGTTCACCACTGAAAAAACCAAAACCAAAATGATAAAACGCTTATTCTCTAAAATCAGGAGGAATGTCCAAGCGTATCGACATAAGAAATGTGACATTACAACAACGGAGCATTTTAAAACAATGAAAGGCCGAGTACGTTCTGAAGGCCCACCACGTGTAAGTCCCTGCTAGGATGCGGTTCAGCAGGCCAGAGTGTCTACATTTAAAATGAGAACTGACCCTGGAAGCAGCCCAGTGGCCAAGGACATGCTAAGGTCAATGATGCTGGTTACTGGTCAAACTTTCTGGAATCTCTTACAAAAGTCCACTTGCAAAGAACACACTGACTCCTCATTTTTTTTAATTTAGAAAAACTTGTGCTTGTCTTCTAATTCGATTGTTGAAAATGATTTAAGTCACTTGAAATCAAGTCTATAAAACAGATCTCATTACTCTCACTGAAATTAGTCTGAATATACGAGCCTATTTCAAAAAATTGATTCATTTCAAATGATGAAATATGCCACCACTGTGTACATTTGAAATATTTTATAGGTTTCTACTTTGCTACAAGAGAACTGTGAAATGAATATAGTTCAATTTGAGAAATCATCCAAAGATCCTGCCACTAGAACCTCAGTTTCACATGGGCAAGCATCAGGGGTGAGACTGTTCAGCATCCCCGGTGCCTGGGACAGTGACCACTACATCGTTGAGGTTCAAAACAAAGACCCTTTAGTACGTACCACTTCTAGAAGTGGCGTCTACTGCTACATGTAATACACAATTTTGCAAATAGTTGGAATAGACTACTGCATGTAACATGTAATTTTATAAATAGCATTGCCCTTTGACAAATTTTGATGAGCAACTTTGTTGAGGAAAGCAGTTTAGCATCTAAAACAAACAAATAAAAACTCCCACCAGAAAGGAGTAAGTTCTAAAACTGATTTTGCCGTTTACTAATTATCAGTCCTTCAGTCAGTGGTAGGCTGACCACATGTACCATTCTAAATGGGACAGAAAACGGTGCTGTCCCCTTTCAAATGGTACATCTGGTCAGCCTACTGACACCTTGAATTTAGCCCAGTGAGACTAGGCTGACCATACATTCTGTTTGAAATGGGCCAGTGCTGTTGTTTTCTGTGCCATTTAAAACGGGACATCTGGTCAGCCCAGTCAGTGGCATACCCGCTCTCAGCCTCTACCACTTGGTCTGTGAAATGGGAAGAGTAAAGCTGTACCCCAGAGGCACCATAAAGATCAGACGTGATACAGAAGGGCAAAGAACGGATTCGTGCCTGACACGTTTCGCTGCTGGTCACGTACTAACAGCACTAACATCATCAGCACTTCAGTATTAAAAGATACTGACTCAGAATTTAAAACTTCATGTAAACTGGATGCAAAAGCAGGGCAAACTTCACGCCTTACCCATGAGCGTAATATTCGGGTTCCGCTTCTTAGCTTCCTTCATTAACCACCACTCATATCCTCGGAAATAATTCTCATCTAATTCATAGTGCATGTGGGAGGGCTCAGTGCCATCTGAACGTGAGAGCAAAAGAGAAAGGAAACTACCCATTAGTGAGCTTCGTAGGGCCATCTCCCCAGCACACACATTCAAATTTCACAAAAGCAGTATTCCAGTTCCAATCCTGAGGGGGGGCAAGTAAGAAAAAGCTTCTATAACTTGAGGATGATAATCAAAGTATACTGTTTCATCTTTTTTTCATTATCCTAAGCACTGTAAACATCATCAATAATAAAATTACAACTTTCTATTATAAGTCGTGTTAGAAGTATTATCACCTCCAACAAGTGAAAATTCCTAGGACTACATTCTGCTGGGCTCTTGGTCTCTCCAGAGTTCTCAAATCCCCATGCCCAACTTTAACTTCACTTTGTCTCAACTCCCAGCTTCTCAATCCTGGATGTAAATCCCTGGGCTCCTAGGCCCCAGTTCCCATATGCCTCTCCTTGAACCTACACCATGCCTTGTTATACCAAGACAAAAGAGTTTTGTGAAAAAAGGAATGAGCACACACCCCCATTATAAGAAAAATTCTGTACAAACCTCTATAGTGTGTCGAGGTAGGGAAACTGTCTTCAGGTGTCACCATGCCTCACAAATGTGTGCCCTTGTTAAGGAGAGCCTTGCAGAGTGGCCCTTGCCTATTTCTTCTTAAAGGTAAACATCAGAACTACCTGCAGAAGAACCACCTGCTTCTGTATCTCTACCTCTAATTTAGTTTCAGCACATGAAACTGGCCAGTCATTAACAATTCTGCATGAAAGGATCCGACAATAAAATACAGAGCCTCCTGTATTTTATTGAGAAAAGGGGTTCTCTTTTGTTTTAATTTGCATTTCTTTTTTCAACATAAGCACTAATACCACCCCACAGATATATCTGTTTAACAAAAATTACTTCCAAATCACTAACAGGAACACAACTTTACAGACAATACTCTAGAGTTCTCTCCAATGGAATCTGACCTATAAATAATAAGCTGTATGTAATCACAGAGAATTAAATTTCTTCTTCTTCTTCCTGGGAACCAGAGGCCTAAAAACTTTTCATTAATTAGATGTACTACACAAAGTCAATCAAAATGGTGACAGTGGTTAAAAATAATTGTTTTTAAAAGAAAACAAAGAGCTATGTATCTAAAATACTGATTATATTTTTATCACCTATCCTATTTAAACCTAATGACACCTTATCTGCTTGATATGATATGAAAAGCTTTCTTTTTTAACTTTTCAATAAATTCCAAACTTTCCCCATGCTCTGTCTAGTGAATATAGGTTTTAGAAAACTGTAGATTTACTGCTGATTACTTCCAACTAAACATATAACCTAAAATCCAAATGCTGTTTTTGATAGGAAAATACATATTTTGATACAATTTTAAAAAAATAATTAGAGTGGAAAAGGAACAATAAAGAACAATCTACTAAGCAATATTCAATATCAAAAATGCAGATATCATTTATATTCCAAAATCACACTCCATAAGTTTAGGCACAGATGCAAATGTTGGGAGGAAGAAAATCCCATTTCCCAAATACTCCTACCTGTTGTCTGCCCATCACCACCTATTTCGACTTTTAGAATATGCAAAGAGGCACCGAAGTTTGGCTGGAGAAAGAAGTAACAGTATTAACACTGTGAGTCACTGTATGAAGTACAAAACACTTGAAGACAATTACAAATTGCTGCCTTGGATCTTACAGATAAGAAAACCAAAGCAAAACTGCATCCCAAATGTAATTTGCCATTAAAAAAAAAAAACAAACAAACTTGAATTTTGAACATGATAAATTCTATGGGTGAGATTCACCACACTTGCTAAAACATCACAGATACTATTAAATAATTAGTTTTCCATTACCTTAAAGAGATAATCCAATATTTGAGAACGATAGGGCTCTGGGTAATTTACTAGAAGTCGGGAAGTTGCCTAAAAAAAAGTTTACAAAATCATGAATAAAGCAAATCCAATCATGAATACTTTTTCTTGATATTGTATGTTCTCCAACCAGTACACCCATATTTAGCCAGTTCTTAGACAAAGCTGAGCTGGGGAAAGTCATTTCCCAGGTTATTTACTTGCCTACATCTGTTTTGCCCATCACTGGGCAAATATTATTTGTCCAACAGCTAAAACACAGGCTATATGCAAAAAACAAGTTTCTCTTCTACTAAGATGAGCGTTGGCTGGAAGTTAAGCTTGCTAAATCTATTGATGAATGTCATGATTATACATTTATGTTGAGGACCTTGACTCAGAGAGTGGTTATTAGAAGGAATGAAACTAATTCTCTCTCTTAAGACCACCTGTCAACTACAATATCTGGGGGCCAGGAAGGGAAGGAGGAATCTCATGTAATGTTCTCCTCAACATCTTGGAGGAAAGTATTTAATACAAGCAACAATGCCAAAAGCAAACTCTACTCTCCTCTTCTTTCTTAGAGATTCTTAAGTGCTATCTGTTGCTATTAGGAATGACCACACAGTGATCCCCAGGCCAAGCTGGACTAAGGAAACCTCACACAAGACTAGCATCAGAATGCATGGAAGGACAGAGGAGAAGGTGTAAGGACCAACACTCGATCCCACCTAAACCAGGGCTGATGACTGCTTGAACAAAGAAATCACAAAACCAGTTAAGTGAGCAATAACATATCCTTTGGAGAGCAATATAAACAAGGGGGGAAAGAGGAGACAGGTTTTATCAAGCAACACTGGCCTGTCACTAGGCTTAGAAGCCAGACAAGCCCTAGGTTCAAGCCATTGACACCTGGCCAGGTGTGTGACAAGGGCAAGACACTTGATTTCTATGGGGTTCAACATTTTGTTTTACACTCTCATACATGCTACCACTGACATTTTGGTCATGCCCACATCTATTTCCCTTACACCCAGGGCCTACTTAGCCTCTGCCACTGAGTGACAGACTCTCTATCCACTTCAAGCTCAGCACAACCAAACGTTAGCACTTCTTCCTAAATCTGTTCCTCCTCCTGCATTTGCTATCTTAGTAAAGAACACCATAAACTTAGGGTCACCCTTTCACCAAACTTCCCATCCACCTACAGTCGCCAAGCCCTCCTTAGTATCCCAAACAGTCCACCTGCTCCTCTCCAACCCCAGTGCCCTCATCCAGGCCCTCCTAGTCATAGCACAGCCTAAATGGCCTCGGGGTCCCCCATCTGCCTCCCTGTATTTGATCCTCATGCTACTTGCCAGGTTAGTTTTCCCAAAACACAAATCTAATCATGAAACTACCTGTTTAAACCTGCCAAGACCTCCCCACCCACAAGAGCTGTCAGGAGAATGTTATACCCAAATCCCTTAATTATTTGGATCCTAACTCTTGACACTTGACCCCTGTCACACTCACACCTTCCATCTAGACACACCGAACTGCATTTTCTCTCATCTGTCTGGAATGCATTCCATATCCTCACTTGGCCAATTCCAATCCATCCTTCAGCTTTTGGCTCAAACTCCCTCTTTGTGGCAGGATGCCCTCTGCCCCTCTCCACTGGCTTGATGTAGGTTCCTCTCCTGTGGACCCCCTTGGCACCAGGTCCACGCCTCCACCATACCTCTTTTAACCCTGCATCCTAATCACTGCTTCACTCTTCTGTCTCACTTCTAAGCTCCCTGAGGACAGGAATTATGTCTTATTTAAGTTCATATTCCCATCTATTCTCTTACTTGATAAACATTTATTTAATATCTTTTATGTTATCACTTTGTTGCACGGATACAGGCAACATAATAAGGAAGCTTTGAGTCAGATGGAGCTTGCATCCTGATTCCACCATTGACAAGATATGTGACCAAGGGTAAATTATTATAAAGTGGGTTATCTTACTCATTCAGCTGTTCTAAAACTAAAATAAGATGTATGTAAAGGACTTAGCACAGTAGCTGGCACATACATAGTAAGATCTCAATAAATGACAGGCAATGTACACACAAATTGTTTTTAATAATATAGTCATTATTCTCAAAGACCTTACAGACAAGCAGATGCTTTAATATTAAAGTAAACCCATTCTCCAGGCTTATGGCAATCTCACTGTGGTATTTTATAGAAGCTATTACAACTGATAGCTTCATGGTATTGATGATACATGGCTCAACTATCATAAAGCTGCCTTTCCTCTCTAAATTGTAAAAAGGTGGTTAAGTTTCATTTGTATCTGTGTTTTTCATGAAACTAGTGTATGAGGTCATAAACTGTGTTTCAGGTGTATGTTTTTTGTATTCAAAATTCTAATGAAGACAGTGATGAAACAATTTTTCTCCTTATCTGATCCCTCCAGAGTTTGCAAACAGTATTCTTATTTTCTCGGCAATATAGTTATTTGCATAAGTCCTCCTTTTAATAGGACACAATTGGGAAGATTGGTTACATTAACAAGGTTTTCACTGGACTGTCATATTTGAGAGAGATATATGTAGAGTCGGATATAACCAGACAAATTCAAAAAACTAAGGTTGACCTTACAGAGTCAATAAAGCCCCTTGGGAAAATTAGCCTATTACCTTGTTTACTAAGTTCCCAGCAGCCTTAACAGGTACGTAAGGAAGGTCACTTCCTGCAGGCCCAGGAACCTTATGATATTTTGGACACCTCACGAAGAGAGGAATTCACTCAAATCTATATAGGTATTGCAGACAAGTTCTGATGACAAGTCCTTGGATTGGCTTCTAGACTTGAGAGACTTTTTTTTTTTAAAGATTTTTATTAAAAAGATGGCTAACATACAATATTGTATTAGTTTCAAGTGTACATCATAATTATTTAACATTTATATACTTAAAGAAGTGATCACCGTGATAAGTCTGGCAACCATCTGACACTTTACTATCACAATATTATTGACTATATTCCCCATGCTGTACATTACATCTCCAGGGCTTGTTTTATACCTGAAAATGTGAACTTCTTATTCCCCTTCAGCTTTCTCCCCCTTTTTTAATTCTTCAATTACAGCTGACATTCAATATTATTTTATATTAATTTCAGGTGCACAGCCTAGTAGTTACACATTTATATAATTTAAGACGTGATCCGACCCCCCGACTGGTCTAGTACCCACCTGGCACTGTGCATAGTTATTACCATATTACTGACTGTATTCCCTAGGCTTTACATTACACCCCACGACTACTACCAATTTGTACTACTTAACCCCTTCACTTTTTTCACCCCCTCTTAACCCTCCATCTATCACCCCAGTAAATCTAGTCCCCATCTGACACTAAGCATAGTTAATACAATATTACTATATTCCTTATGCTGTCCCCTATACCCCCGTGACTACTTAGTAATAACCGATTTGTACTTAATCCCTTCCCCATTTCCACCCACCTCCCCGACCCTCCTCTTATCTGGCAACTATCACAATGTTCTTTGTGTTTATGAGTTTATTTCTGTATTGTGTGTTTATTTTGTTCTTAGATTCCATAAGAGAGATCGCATTGCATCTGTCTTCTGTCTGACATACTCCACTTGGCACATGCCACGCAGATGGCAAGGAGCCACCCTCTTCCCCGGCCGAGCAATATTCCATTGCATACATGTACCACCTCCTCCTTGTCCAGGAACCCATCGACAGACACCCAGGCTAACTCCGCATCTTGCCCAGTGCTGCAATGAACATATGGACGCAGATGTTCCCTTGCACAGTAGCATTTTGGGTTTCTCTGGATAATGGGATTAGTGGGTCCTTCTTTGTCTCTTGTTATGCCTTTATTTTAAAGTCTATTTTGTCTGGTTTAAGTATTGCTGTCCCAGCTTTTTTCTGTTTGTTTCCATTTTCATGAAGTATCTTTTTCCATCCCTTTACTTGAATGTCTGTGAATGCCTTTCAGTCTGAAGTGAGTCTCTTCTAAGCAGCATATGTAAGGGGGTCTTGTTTTCTTATCCATTCTGCCACCCTCTCTTTTGATTGGAGCATTTAACCCATTTACATTTAAAGTATTGATAGATATGTAGTTATTGCCATTTTTTTATTCATTTTTTATTTCATTTTAAGTCCCTCTAACATTCTTTGTTATACTTTATTGGTGGCGATGAAGTCCTTTAGCTTTTTCTTGTCTGGGAAGCTCTTTATCTGTCTTTCAATTCTAAATGCTAGTTTGCTGGGTAATCTTGGTTATGGGTCCTTGCTTTTCATCACTTGCAATATTTTATGCCAATGCCTTCCGGCCTGCAAGTTTTCTGTTGAGAAATCAGCTACAGTCTTAATGGAGTTCTCCTGTAGGTAACAGATTCTCTCTTGCTCCTTTAAGATTGTCTTAAAAAAAAAAAAAAAAAAAAAGATTCTTTGTCTTTAATCTTTGGTGTGCTAATTGTGATGTGTCTTGGTGTGGACGTCTTTGGGTTCTTGTTTGGGATTCTCTGTGCTTCTTAGACTTGTATGTCTATTTCCTTTGCCAGGTTAGAGAAGATTTCAGTCATTATTTCTTCAAATAGGTTTTCAGTTCCCTGCTCTTGTTCTTTTGGTACCCCTATGATGCAAATGTTGGTTTGCTTGATCTTGTCCCAGAGGCCTCTTAAATGATCTTTTTTTAAAATTCTTTTTCTTTTTGATGTGCTGATTGGGTTTTCTGCAACCTTATCTTCGAAATCACTGATTCCATATTCTGTTTCTTCTACTCTACTGCTGATTCCGTCAAATGTATTCTTCATTTCAGTAATTATGTTCTTTATTTCTGACTGGTTCTTTTTTGTTTCCTATCTCTTTGTTGAAGTTGTCCCTGAGATCACTGAGCATCCTTATAACTAGTAACTCTGCATCTGGTGGATTGCTTTCCCCATTTTGCTTAGTTCTTTTTCTGAAGCTTGGTTCTTTTCTTTTATTTGGGACATGTTTCCTGTCTCTCCATTTTGGCTGCTTTGCTGTGTTTGTTTCTATGTATTAGATAGAGCTGCTATGTCTCCCAATCTTAGTAGATTGGCATTATATAATAGGTGTGCTGAGCTGGGTACTCCAGGTGGGTACACTGTTTGGGTTGTATGTACCCTCCTATTGTAATTGAACGTTGGTTGCTATTTGCACATCAGTGGGAAGGACTGACACCTCTGGCTGATTGGTTGTGAAGACTGGTTGTGACTACAGTAGAGCAGTTGTTGTGCAAGGGCTGACCCTACAGGGTTCACTTTAGCAGGACTCTGGTGCCTACCCAGTCTTCCCTTTGAATGTGTCATCCTTGGAGGCACCCAGGTGATGCTCCAGCTCAGCTGAAGATGGCCACTAAAAATAGCAACCCTGGGGCCTCATGGGAAGGGCTCCATTGCAGGCCAAATTCAGCTGTAGCTTGTGTCCTGCCTGGGGCCACCTGGCATGAGCCACAAAGCAATCTGCAGATAGCCACCACCCAAACTCAGTTTAGAGGTGCCTCGAGAGGCCAAGCCACAAACTGAGGCTGGCTGTCACTAGTGCAAGGTTAGGGGTGCTCAACCAGAGGTACGGAATATGCCAAAGCAAGATGCTGCTTATCTGGGTTTTGTGAACCTTTGAGCAATTTTAGGACAGTCCACAGCATGAGCTGAGATAGGCTGTTTGTAGAGAAAAGTCACTGGAAGTGGCTTGGGTTGGCCTGAAAGTTAAGTGGAGCAGGGTCTCAAGGAATCATAAGGGCAGGGCGAGTGAAAGGTATTAGGTAGGTTGATGGAGACTCAGATATGGCAGCTGCCAGAGGCTGCAAGCAGGGAGGGGGCAGGGCTCAACAAAGAAACAATGGATTCTACCAGCACTTCCGTCTAGGAGAAAGCTGCCCCTTCAGCCCTTGCCCTGAAACCAGACAACTTAGTTCCTCCCCATACATTGTCCCTGGTGCCTTTGGAGCTGCTGCCCCAGGGTTGTAGATCACAGGGAGTGAGTTTGTCAGTGAGTAATTCACAGGCCCTTTAAGAGGATTACCTGGGACTCCAGCTGCCCTCTGGCTCACTCAGACACAATATCCACTGGTTTTCACAGCCAGAAGTCATTGGGACTTTTCTCCCCAGCACTGAAACCCTGGTCAGAAGAGTCTCGTGGGGGGCTGGGACCCCTCACTCCTCTGGGGGGTACCTATGCAACCAAGATATCCCTCCCAATTTTTAACAGTCACACGCAAGTGTGGGATTAGGCTGTTCGGCATTTCCTACCAGTCTCAAGGTGCCTTCTTCTGTAAGTCCTTAGAGGTAGGGCTTCAATTCAGCTAGACTTCAGGTGATTCCCAATGATGGTTGTTCTGTAGTTTAGTTGTAATTTTGATGTGGTCATGAAGAGAAGCAAGCACAGTGTTTATCTATTCTTCCATCTTGACCAGAAATCTCTATTCCCTTGAAAGACTTTTAAGAGTCCAATCTAAGATTCCTTGTGAAAAGGCCTAGCAAAGCACACTTACAAGAACCTTTTTGGTCAATCACTATTCTTGGGACACTTATGTAAATAATAAGGCCAAGTTTAAATGAGACTAGACTTATTTTATAAACAAACTAGTCCTACTTTGACTATCTCTAATAGAAGTAGGAGAGACTACAGAAAGAAAAACTGTATTTCAATTTAAAACTATAGTACACCTCTGTGGATATCAGAGTCTAGTCTTTGAGGTTTTCTACCTATAAACTGGATTGGATACTGAATTCTTCTCATTTCCTCAGTATCTGACTACAACTCTTCAAACTAATGTTTTCAGTTTTTCTCCCACCTTTCTAACTTGGAATCACTGAGAACTAAAACCGTCCTTCTTCTAAAGCTATGCAAGCTAAAGTGTAACAACTTGATCTAAACTTCAGAGAAATCACAACAGTTCTAAGTATGGACAATCTTTGTGCTTGCTGTTTTGTGGGTCATTTAAGAAAAATCACCAGAGACATTCAAACTACAAACTAGGAAATCTGTCACATCGCCACTGACTGCTCTCACTCCATCTAAAGATGCTTCAAGCTTGATGTCTAGAAATCTCAACTGGCCAACCTCAGGACTCACAGTGGGTTTATAGTCTGCTCCAACCATTAACCATTGTTTCTCTTGTTTCCATAGAAATGACTCATTAAATAACTTGATGCACATATTTGAACCATGTAGGCCTAACTTTGGGAGCTCACCCACATCACCACCTCCTGAAATGAGATACAACCCATAAACACTCTGCAAAGGTTGCTGATCTGAGAGATACAAATTCTTTCCTTATTGTAACATATATCAGGTGTATAGGTTCAAGGTCATGACTTGCTGCATATTTGTATGTGACTAATGTTAAGTCATAATGTTTATACCGTTGATTTAGTTGTAACATGTTGTAAGATGTTAAAAGATGTGTTACCTGCTATGCATCCAAAACAAGTCACTTATCAAAATATTTCTGCAAGGTTGTGAAAACTATTTATGCCTGAACACAGCAATACTGCTTGTGATGACTGGTACAAGCATTCTGCCAAACCAACTATTGAAGATTCTGATTAATTAATGTTTTTGTTGTTTTGGGGTTTTGGGGGTTTTTTTGTTTTTTTGTTTTTTTGTTTTTTGTTTTTTGTTTTTTTGGCAATATCCATGTTTCCAGTATGTGGTAAGAAAATGTTTTATTCTTTCTATTTTTTGTATTTTTTTGTTTAATAACTTCTAGACTATAACTGAAAATAAACCAAAAAATCATGTGTTTATTATATCTGCAGTGTTTTTAAAATTTTTCCCATTTCAGCACATACTAGTAATGGACGTATCTCTTGGATACACACAATCTATGCTGTAATTCTTTTTGACTGTAACTTCTGTAGGGTTAAATTTAACTGACCTATAGTCAGGACTAAGAGACTGGTTTGATGAGATATGGCACAATCGACCAACTCAGGACAAGTTCAAACCTACATATACCAGATGGCCCAAGATGTTAAAATATTTCACAATCTTACCAAAATCAATGAACAGATTCCTAGGGCCCTGAGATCACTGACCTGGTTTCATGGCAGGACCCTTCAAGCTTGTGACAATGGCTATGGACTGGACTTCAGGCTACTGCCTGTATAGTATAGGAGTGCTACTATAATCCCGCTTAGATGAGTACATTCTAGGTTACAAAGTGCCCTACCCCTGACTTTTAGCGTATCAGCTATTCGGGCAGTTAATGTCCTCATCATCCACTCTTATTTCTCAGTGTGGAGGGTGGATTCAATAGTAAATCCTGAGTTGGTTTCTTTTTTCGGAATCCAAGTGCCTGACCTAAGCTTTAATTGCTGAAGTATCCACTTAAAAGATGGCTATCTCAAATAAACACATTGCCAGCCATACAATTAGAAAGAGCAAGGTTTGGGGGATGGAGGTGGGGAGTTGAAGCTCCTTTGATTAATTTCAATAATTAACCATTTGGACTGATTTTTTTTCTGTCTTCCTGCACTTTAAGTTCTCACTTTTAAGTTTTAAATTCACCAATAGAGTGAGTCTGCAAAACACTAGGCCCCTACACTCAACTGCAATAAAAGCAGACCCCCAGGCTCCCACCCTCCTCTCTCTTCCTCTACCTGCAAACTCACTCTGTGGCCTCAGGAGTTGAATGAGATATGAAGCAATCAACCATGTGCTTTCCAGGACTTGACTAATAAACCTTATTGCCCCCCAGTTTCCTGGTTAATGCTGAGGGCACTGCAATCATAACAAGAACCGGTTCAGCCACAGCATTGGTTATCAGTAGGATGAGACCTGTACAAAACATCCACCCAGCAAGCAAGCATTCAAGGCTAGTTCTGAACTGTATATGAGGATACAAGTTCTATCTGACTCAACCCAACAAACCCCCATTCAGGAGTTCAACCTTAACATTTTCAAATAAAATTAACTTTTATTTGAAAGGGTACAAAAAGGACAGTCCCTCTCACTCAAAGGTCTGCCACCATAAACACCATGGACTCAAAAGTTACAAAAAGAAGGGCAATAAAATAAAGACAAGACGAAGAGAGTGTGGGAGAGAAGGAAATAAATTTGGTTTGGAGCCAAGAACAATCATGCTACTGAAGCCAGCTCCCACCTATGAAGGTCACCTGACAGCATGACCAGGGAGCTAAGGAAATTATCAGCTGTGCCCACACAATTCTGCACAAAGCTGGAGTAGCCTTCATGTCCCCCTTCACATAAATCTTATGGAACACTCAGATAATAAAATCCCAACTGTCACAGCCAAAAGAGGACTAAGAAACATGCCAATTAAATGTACCGTAGTTCTCCATGCATAAGTTGATACTTTTCTCTAAAACTATTAGACCAAAAGAGGAGGGGGCTGTCTCATACAGGGGAGTAACCAGTTGAGAGGGTTTCTTAATATTGGGTTACAAAAGTAGGGGTTGTCTTATATACAGAGGTGTATTATACATGGAAAAATATGGTAATTGATGTCCTGGATGGGGTCCTGGAACATAACAGGTAACAACTAAGGAAATATGAAGGGAAATACAGCCTTACATGAATATTATAAATACTGGTTGTGACAAATGTATCCTAATCATGTAGGATGCTAAGAAGAGAAGAAACTGCTGCAGAGTGTATGAGAATGTTGTATAGTCTTGGCAACTTTTCTGTATATCTAAAACTACTCTAAAATTAAAAGTTTATTTTTATAAAAATCATCCCCTGCTCCAGAGATTCTTGAATCAGAAAGAACGTCTCTCAATACAGCATGAAAATCAACTGCTGTGTCTGTAAAAATGCAGATTCTCAGGCCCCACTCCAGAACTACAGTCAGAATGGGGTCGGGGGAGGCCAGAATGTGCACATCACCAAGCTCACCAAGTGCACCCTAATGGTGACTAACCACTGCCTGCCTTGGCTGTTGACCCAGTGATTCCCCCTCCTCGCACACAGTAACTGCCACCAATGAGGGATAGAGGCACTGACCCTTCCAGTGGTCAACTCACTTCCTTGGGCCTTGACCATCCGCGGGCCACAGACCCCCAACAGCAAGCCATCCTAGACTACTAGTTGATACTACTGTAGCCTGCCATTAAGACAATAAAGAAGAAAGTCACTTCCAGATAATTGCAGGCCTCTTACCTTCCTGAAGAGGCCGTGCGGTACCTGCCATGCCTCCAAACCTACAGAGCACCAGCCCCTCTGAAAGAGCGCAACCTCGGCCCGCACTAGCGGGGCACGGCTTCTGACTCCCCGACCCACCTTTCTGCACAGGAAGCACAGGCAAAGCATCCCCCTGGGGCATCCTTTCGCCAGACACTTGGTCCCCGGCTCCCTGGCCTTTCTGGAGCAACCCCGCGAAGCGCCCTCTGCGGCCAACCTAGCCCAGGCCCTGTTGCCCAGGGTGAGGGTTCAAGCCCCCGCTTTGCCACTATCTAGACCTGTCACTTATTCGGTGGACCTTGGGATCCTCATCGAGCAAGCACTGGTCCCAGCCATGCAGCTGGCGCGCACCGACCGCCAGGCGCTAGACGCCCGCCAGGAGCCGGGCACCCACCCGAGGGCGTCGAAACGCGGGGCTGCGCCGCGGGGGGTTGTGGGGCAGCACAGCGACGCCTTGCGCAGCCCACCGCCCGCCACTCACCCCGCCACCGCTGACCGCGCCGACGCCGTCGAACTCCCGGCCCAGCCCATCCGAATCGTCGAGCACGTACGCGCCGCCGGGCGCCAGTAGCGCGCACAGCAGCAGGGGCACGGCGACTCGGCCTGCCGAACCCGCGGCGGCCGTCATGGCTTTCACACGGCGTTGCCGGGAAGCCTGAAGTAGGCGCTCAGCCATTGTGTGGGTCACATGACCCCGGCGTCCAGGGAGGCGGGTCCTGCCGCCGCCGTGATGAAAAAGGGCAGGAGGCCGCTGAAGACGGCGCGGCCATCTTGAATGTGGGCCACAGCTCGTCGTTACTTGCGCCGTAGTGTTGTGGAAAGGCAGGTAGAAAACCTTTTCTAGGCGCATCTTTGTGAGGGTCGGGCTCCGGCGTTCACGCGTGCTAACTTCCTTGCTTCTCTGTCCCTACCTGCTGAAGCACTTGAGTGAAGAGGAGATGGATGTTCTAGGCATGCCAAGGGAACCGAGTAGTCAGGAGCCTAGTGTGCACCTCTCCCAGCATCGCCACGCGCCGTTCAGTGGCAGTACAAGAATGAGGACCCTCCTTGCCGCCCCGGTTCAGCCATCTCCTTAGTCGAGTCACTTAGCTTTCTGAGCCTGAGTTTCCTGTCATTTAAGATTTAAAAGAGGGAGAGCAGCTGCATGGGTCCATGATTAAATGAAATATTAATACTAGTAAGGTAGTAGCACTCGTTATATTTTAGCTGAGTGTGTTACACGCTTTGCAACGTTAGCTGACAAGGTTCTTCGTTCTGGTAACTACGTATATTTAGCTTTCAGCTTCCTACACGACTTCCCATCGCCAGTTGAAATGGGTCCAGGCAGATAACCCCGAATTGGTATGGAAGTTGTTCATGGTGCCGGGACTTCTGCTGCATCAGCGTCGGTCTGGTTTCTTCGGTGTTGGGGGAAATTCAAGAGGCTCTGAGAGGCTAAAAGAAAAGAAAAAGAAAAAAGAAAAATAAGCAGCCATACTTGCTCTTTCTCTAGTCTTAAATTACTATAGATCTAATCTGATTTCCCAAGGGCACTCCCAGCTATGTGTATTGTCCCAACATAATTATAAGTAGTTCCCCATTCACCCTAAAAAGGTGTTCTGGTTTGGCTTATGAATTGTATAGTCCCCTATATATAGACAACTTGTTTTCCTCCATTTCTTCTTTTCCCAGTTCAGCACATATCCAAATGCTCTGTCTTCCCTACCACCAACATTCTGTGATACAAGTCAGTAACTATCCAACTTCAATACATTTATCTTCCCAGAACTCACTCTGATCCATCTGATCTAAGAATATTTTAAATATGTGCTGGAGCACCAAGAGATGCAAGCTATGGGTGACAAATCAAGGGAATGTTAAGCTTCCTCCCAACTCTGGGATTTGCATACCACGTATGCATAACCATATGACTAGAAGGGAAGTACCAAGGTGATGGCAGAGAAAATACCATACTCATGAAATTAGGAAGTTGGAACCATACCCAGCATTAATCATCCTGTAGCACATCATTGCACCTTGTATTTGGAAAGCACACCACAAACATTTGTGCAATGTGTGAAATCTGTAGAAACCAGAAAATGTAGTCTCACCTTCAGGACATACAGCTACTTCCTGTTGGAGACCAACAGGAAGTAGCTGCATGTCCTGAAGGTGAGACTACATTAACCAGAGAATATATCTAATCAATGTTTAGGAAATGGTTAGAAAAGAAAGTTTCTAATAAAAAAAAATAATAAAGAACAAGAAATACAAGCTAAGAAAGAGATCCTTGGACTGCTGGGCACAGCACCCAAATCTGCTCAAGATATTAAAGAAAGGGAAATGGTTGTTACTGTGCAGGTGATCGCATGTGGGCCTTTTCTCATGATACAGCAGCTGGCTTCCCTCAGACCAAATGACAAAAAGAGAGAGAGGAGGAGGAAGTCTTGGGATTTTCTGACCTCTTTCCAAAATAGTACACCATCACTTCTGCTTTATTCTATTCGCTAGGAGCGAGACACTAAGTCTAGCCTACACTCAAGGCGAGGGAAATTAGGCTTCACCCCTGGGAAGGAAGAGTGTCAAAGAATTTATGAACATATTTTAAAGTCACCACACATACCCATGATGCTTTTTAACAACCGCTCATATGATGCAGCATTAAATATTCCAGTAACTCATATTTGTTTAACTTATTAAAAGAAATGGATTTTACAAAATACCACAAGGAATTTACTTAAGTACTGCACAATTGCAAAGATACTTAGCATCCTCTAACAAAGTACTGGGAAAAAATGAAGACTAGCAATATTTTCTACAAAATTACAAGTATTCCTGTCACTTGAATTTTCAAAATAATCTCTGCTCAGCACATTCTATGGATTTGGTATTACCCATATCTTTGGGTAAACAGAACCTACCATCACCAGTCCTAATGCTACAGAACCCACACCAATCAAGCTGGCTCCAGATTTCCCCTCATGTCTGTCCCTGGCCCTTCTGCCTAAGCTGACTCAATTATTTTGCCAATCATCTGTATGTCTTCCCCACCCTATATTTTGGCTCAAACCTCCTTAAATATTAAAGCATGCTTTTGTAAAACCTGAATTCATGAAACACTTTTTGGATCTTAAATCTTAAACTCTCAGCTGGCTATCACCACCATAAGCAAACTTGAAAAAACAGACACTTCCACAAGAACTTATCATGACTTCAAAAATTAAGCTAATCAGCAGTCTGCACACCCCCAATACATCAGAGGAAATTGGCTGAAATTAATAGTCTTTTTAACATTTGGTTATTTCAATACATGAGCATAATAAGGCATTAAAACTTATTTATATAATTTATAGACATTAAGAAATATACATTGTCTCTTCTGAAAAGATACTTAGGATATCAAAGACTCTAGTCTTTACTTTGATAACACTTCTCCATTTTATTCATTACTATACTGAAGCGTGTTCTGACTTTACAGGTCTGAAATGAAAGGCTGTATTCCGTTCCAAATTTTTTTGAGAGTGAAGCCAAATGAACCAATGGCGCAATGATGCATGAGGGAATTTAATTACTGATGAAAGGACATAGGATTTAAATAACCAAACCATGCAAGAATTTGAACAGGAAGTGTTTCCACCATCCTTCCTTTACAGAAGTTCTGTTCTCTACCACCCCTCATACTCCCTTACCCATGCACCTATCCTGTATACCAGTTGTTCTCAAACTGTGGAGCATCAGAATCACTTGGAGGGCCTGTTGTAACACATATCAATGGACTCCAACCCCAGAGCTTCTGACTCCATGGGCCTGGGGTGAGACTGAGAGCTGTAGTTCTCACACGTTCCCAGGTGACAGTAATGCTGCTACTCCGAGAACTACACTTGGAGAATCCATGTAAATGGATCCTGGGGACTTTTGCCATCATGTAGCACTCACTAGGTTTTACCTGACAACGTAGTATTTTACCCCTCCCAGGAGTATTTGCATCTTTAGAAAGGAAACCTGAACACTAAACTTTCAAGACCCGAAAGAAAGATTTTTGAATAGTTACATTTTAAGCGCTTGACAAGGAATGAGAAAAATATTTTTGCTCGGCAGTCCTATACGAAGGCTTAACAAGTGTTTGTTCAATTACACACCTTGGATTAAACAGTTGATCTTAATGCTGTAGATTGCAACCTCAGGCCATATCCTCAGATCCAAGCAATAGAATATTCTCTATTTTTCTGTAACTCAACTAAAATCTCATTTCAATTCCCTATTTGCCTAGGTTGTAGAAATTTAATTACAGTCAATTCAGGGTTCAACCTCTCCTTCCTATAGGTTTCACCTATATTAGTGTGCTAGGGCTGTCAGAATAAAATACAGGCACCCTGTTTAACACGCCACTTCTATAACACGGTTTTGCTCTAACATGATTTGAGAACTGGGGGAAACCCATCCTAGAACACGGTTTCACTCTAGCACAGTTTGAGAACTAGAGAAATCCCCAAACAACACGGAGCATAATAACTTTTAAGAGCAAAAAATATCTCATTCGAAATTAGGGAAATCCCCAAATATCAGTCAGAGCGCTACTTCCTAAATGAAGATCTTTCTACTGAAAGAAGCACAAAGTTTAAGAGAGAACTTCTCAAGTGCTTAGCACCATATAATGAAATTTATAAAGATCTCTCAGCTAAAAGCAAGCCATCTAAAATAACAAATGTTTTGCAAAAAGTACAGAGTACAAGTCAAAGTAATGCTGAAGAAAGTTCAGAGGATAAAGATCTCTTGTCAAAACGGAAACACCCTCAGTTAACGGTGCTTAGTAGTAATGATGAAGACATTATTTAATACATATTAATATGTTATACTTTTGGTGAAAATTGTTTTAATAAAGATATTTCTCTTAATTATAAAAATATAGTATTTTTTTTTTAATTTTTGGAAGCCTTTTTTGCACTAGTTCTTTGTTTCGTGTAACACGGCATAGTAGGAACCTAACAGCCGTGTTATACGAGGGTTACCTGTATCACAAACTGGATGATTTAAACAACAGAAATCAGTTTTAGAGGCTGGGAAGTTCAAGATCAAGACATCCACAGTTTCTTCTGAGGCCTCTCTCCTTGGGTTGCAGATGGCTGCCTTCTTTCTGTGTCCTCACATGGTCTTTCCTATGTGCTATGTGCATCCCTGTGTCTCTTTGTGTGTTCAGAAATTCTCTTATAAGGACATCGGGCAGATTGGATTAGGGGCCAATGCTAACAGCTTCATTTTAACTTAGTCACTCTTTAAATGCCGTAGCTCCAAAGACAGTAATATTATGAAGTGCTGGAGAGGAGTAGGGGTACAAAACTGAGCCCATAACGCCACCTAAGATCCAGGGAGTCTGCATGCTCTCAAGGCTGGAGGGCAGCTCAACCCTTGGTTCCCAAGGCTGCCCTCTAGCAGTGCTGGCCTCCTGAGGTACACTTACCTTGGTCTTCATTAGTTAGCCCATGGAGGACTCACCTGAGCTGTTCCTCAATCATGGCAGCAGGGCTGTATCTATGACTCACTGGGCCACTGGAAGCCCCAGGAGCTGGGCTGAGGCTTTTCCTCACTTTTGTGTGCTCCTCATGGCCTTTCAGAAATCATTCAACTGCCTGCACTGTGCTGGGGCTCAGTGACCTTGGTGAGGCTGTCTCAGAACTCTCACACACATACTCTTGAGTCATCAACAAGCTAGCCTTCACCCTGAATATGAGGCACAGGTCCACTCTCCTCCCCAGACCGTGCAAGGTAACTGTCACCCCACCCCTTACTGCATGGCATGCTGGGGAGTGGGTGCAAACAATCAGGATGCAGTGTCCATGTCTCAGACCACCACATCTGAGCTCTCCTGACTATCTCTCTCACAACCCTAAGCCCCACCTTGACCAGGCAAAAAAAAAAACCTTTCTTCTGTTCTTGGGGGTGGGACACTTTCCTTATCACAGCGAGTATTCTCGCAAGCATGCTCTCTGTGCCCCAGTGCTTTTATTTCTCCTAAATTGCCCAAATCTTTTGAAATTCAGTATCTACAAAGATCTTCTCCCCACCCCCACCCTCTACTTTTCCACCAAGAATTCCTTCTAAGAAGCAAGAAATGCAAAATGAGTAGTTGAGTGTACAGATGTAGGGATAGGAAAGGCAGTATGGCTGGGGGAATATATCAGTATTTCAGAACATACCCTGCCATGTTTAGTTGCTGCTTTAACTAGTGAAATTGTACCAAATAGACCATATAGCGTCACACAGGACCTTTTGTCAGCAGATTAGTTTCCTGTACTGTCACTCCCATGGAGAAGTTGGAGCTGGAACAAACCACATTCTCTTCCCCTTTTGCACCTGGGAGGCCCAAGTGTCCTGCCACAGGACCGGGTTTGGTGTTGGTTTTGTGGCCTCAGAAGACCAGATAACTGGTACGCTAGGAATGCAAACCCCCTAAAAGCCGTATTTTGAATAATGTCTAATTGGCTTTTTCTCACCTTGGAGTTTCAAATGGCGCAGAGACTCAACAGCTCTCGAATTTCCAACTCTTTATTAGCTAATCTTGTGGTTGAGAATACAGTATAGCCAAATATTTTAAGCTAAATAAAAAGAAAACTTACCAAAAGGTATTAAATGTCTTACTGTGTAGAAGTGGCGATGTTTTAGCATAGGTCAGGCACAGTTTTTCTCTTATTTAATCAAAATTGAAAGTTTGTGTTACTTTTTTTTTAATTTTTTAATTTATTTTTATTGTTAGACTTATTGGGGTGACCTCTGTTAGCAAGGATTACATAGGTGTCAGGCATACAATTCTACAGTGCATTGTCAGCTTGATGTATAATAAGTTCACCACCTAATGTGACTTCTCTTTCCATCACCTTATATTTAGCTTCCCCCCTTCTCTCCCACCCCCTCCTCCTTCTCCCCTCCCCGAAAGTTTGTGTTTCTTGTGGCTTTTAACTACATCCTTTTTTAAATATTTAATATGAAGTATACCCTTTTTCTAAAAGCAGAAATATAGCCTATTTAAACACAATAGGAGATATTGAAAGTCATGACATACCCATGTGTAGGTGCCCCAGATAAGTGGATGAGCAAAACCAACCCAAAGTGAGAATTCTGGATTTGAGTCACAAGAAACTGAAATCATCACTTCCATTTTAGTAAAGGTTTAAGGGTTTTATTATTTATTTTCCACATTATGTTTAAATTTTTCATCATTTCAGTAAAAGTATAAAGTATTCTGAATTTTCACATTTCTATATGCAGAATTACTTTGCAAACTCGTGTACTTTATAAATGTAAGTTATTACTTTCACTGTTCTCAATGAAAGACCTACAAAGGAAGTATAGAAAACCTTTACAAACCTTCACATTGAGTCATGGTTATATCACAAGACATGTTTCCTATCTCTGAGGAGGAAAGAACCCAAAACCGTACCAGCAACAACATTCAATCATTTTTACCAAAATATACTCAAATTGTCCTGACTACGCTTCTTGATGTTAAATTTTTCCATCTCAGATTAATTCTGTCCTTATAAAGTAATATCCTCTCCATTTGTAGTAAAAGTTTATGACTGCAACATTCAAACTAGTTTTAGCACGGTTTTAGCAATCTCTGCCTTCTATCCCAGGAGGAGAATCAGAAAAGAAAAGGATTCTGCAATTAAATACTATATAGCTAACCAAACTGGTCCCTTAGAAATTCTTTTTTACAAAGTTGGCTCCCTTCACCCTGCTATCCATTAAGCAGTGGAACAACCTTATTATCATGTACCTCACTCCCACTCTCCCTTTGCTGTTTTTCTCCTAAGAAAGCTGATCACTCTGAATCCATGTACGATATCCTCTCCCATCTCACACATTTGGTGACTCATCCTATGTTTTTGTACCTCCCTTGGAATGCTTACCTATTTTTGCCATTGTATTATGGTTATTATTGTATTTGTCTTTCTCCTTCACTGGTTGATAAGCTCCTCGTCGCCTAGAGCCAGGTCCTAAATATGTCCCAGCACAGTGCCCTAAGAGAATGATAAGTACAGTTAGACTCCCAGCTATCCATGCTGGATAAATGTCATATTATTTCTTAGATTCTTTTCTGCCAGTTGCTTGAGAGTGCCGATTGCTTGAGTTCTGGTTACTGGAGAGTCTCCTGTATATGTGCTGACAGAATGAATGAGTCAATCAATGAATAAACAAATTCTAGTCCACATTCTATTAAAGCACATACTAGTATGCAATTGTAATTATGATGCAAAGAGAAAAGTGAGTTATAAAACTTAGGCTACAGTAAGGAATAAGTAAAAACATCTTTTAAAGTATTTAGGAGACTTTCGTGTTCAAACTTGGATAACGTCCATCCTCCTTGTTGAGATGTTGCTTCCTCATTCGTTTATGGTGAAATATGCATGCAATTTCCTGTCCTTTCAATAGTGTCAGTTTCTCTTCTTAATGCAAGTGGATTGATTTATCTGGCTCCTCTGTTGACAAAATCGGGATCCCAAGAAACCTGGGTAAGTATAAAATTTTAAAATAAAATAAGATTTTCCGGTAGCTAACATACTGTTACATAATTGTCAGTAACGTTTACAACATTTTGTCTAGTGTAGGCGGTATAAATGTGGTAATGTAGATTATGATGAGAGAGAGAGATGGGGCTGACATACAGTTTCCTCTGCGCTGAGCAGTGGGAAAAGGATGTCAACATTTGCATTTAGAAATAGGTGAAGCTATCCATATGCAAGAGATACTCTTGCGTCTCCAGGAAGCAGGATATTGGCAAACTGGGTTAAGTGGTTGGGAAGATAGCTCCGTAGCCCAGGAAGCGCCTGGCAGTAGAGCTCGTTGGCGACCTTTCCTCGTCAGTACAATGATCTAGAGGTACTTTTTATACCATCAGAAATAATATTTCCATTATTAATAAAAATCAGTTAATAATTCTTACTGAATAAGTGACTAGCACAGCGTCTAACAGAGTGGAGTCTTAATAAGTAGCTATTAAAATGATAAGTGAAGGCAAATGTTTCCTGTCACACTTTTTTATCTTTTGATCATTGTCATCAATGACTTATACTCTCTCAGGAGCTGGTTAAGAACAGATTTATTTTAATGTCTTGTGAATTGTTTGGGGTTTTTTTTGATACTTGGTAAAAATTAAAATGAAAATAAAAAACATCCAAATTGCTCAGAACTTGTTCCAAAAACAATTTTGCTCGAAGTTTGATTAAAGTAGTTGAATATCTGGAAAGATGTATGGATAATAATAATTGTGTATTCCATTAAATTCTCACAGCCATACAAATTAATTTAGCAACTATTATCTGCAGAGCTGGTATCATATGTGAAATGTCACTGTACAAATTACACTCTGAGTACTCTGACTCCTCTGCTATTCTCTGAATAGATGGCCTACTTTTAAGAAATGTATGGGACAGCACAAAGGACACCTAGAGACTATTGGTGTTGTCATTAAAACAGTATTAGCTAACGTATAGTGAAGGCTTACCATTTGCTGGCTACTCGGCTTCATGTACCATGTCATGTAATTCTCATGACAACTCTATGAAGTGGGTGCTCTCTTACACCTGTAAAAGCTGCAACTCGGAGAGGTGGACAAACGTACATGGCCACAAATTCCCCCAAGGGCTGTTGAGAGCCTTTCGAACAGTCTCCAGAGCCCACACATACCCACAAGACTTCACAACCACTGCCTCTCTTGCCCAACAGAGAAGAAACCCCATATCTGGTTCATCAAACCATTCAGTCTTGTGGTTGCTTTAGCCAAGGCAGGAAATGTTTTTATACAGAAAGAATTGTATGCTATTGGGAACTTGGTAAGTCCTCCTAAAATCATTTTTTTTCTGTTTTATGCATCTTATCTTTTTTAAGAGAAAAGATGCAGATTTGTTGAGTGACATGAATAAAGGAGGAAGGGGCACCCACTGACCGTGACCCAGCTCTCTCAGTCCTGGTTGCAAGGAAGAACATTCTGCTGGTTCAGGTGTTTTCTTGCAGACACTTGAGCCCGGTAATGGATGTGACAATTTGTACCCCTCAGGGTTCCCGGCTCAGTAGCTTATTCAACCCTTGTGCATCTCAGACTCTTTTCTAGGTCATGTTGCTTCTTCACTTGTATGCTTGAGATAAGCATGTGGGGGGTAAATTTTTTCAGTGGTAATTCATCTAAAAATGTCCTTATTTTTGCTCTGCTTTTGAAATTTAATTGTACCAGTTACACAATTTTAAGATGACATATACTTGTACGGTTTAGCAATTTGGAACTATCAGCTCACTGTCTCTTGGGTTCTGTTGAGAGGTCCTTCGTCAGGCTAGATTTCATTTTCTGTAACTAGTTTGCCTTTTGTCTCCGGCTTTTCTCGTTTTTGTGGACCTGCTGCTTGATTGTAATGTGTCTAAGTGTACATTTCCATCTTGGTTTGTTTTCAGTCGTATTTGGGATTCACCGGACTTCATAAATCTGAGGATTCCACGTCCCTTATCTGTTTTGTACTGTGTCTGTCACACTTGTTTTGTGTTCTATACTATTTATTCTCTCTTAAAAGTGTGCATCTGGCACTCTTCCTTCTTGTTTCTGCCAAATCTCACACACAGTGGCTAATTTGTGTGTGTGTGTGTGTGTGTGTGTGTGTGTGTGTGTTAACGAGTTTGTATTTGTTAGGACTCTACTTGGGAGAATTCTTTGAAGCCTGGGTTGGCGAGCTTACCTCAAGGGACAATTTGTATTTACTTCTTCCAGGAGCCTTGAGTATTTATTTTTGTAAATAGTAACCCTTTATTTTTGGTGCATTTATTTTCATGTTACTTAAATTACTGTCGTTTTGTTTTTATGAATTACCTTTTATACATGAGGAAAGAAGTTAAATAATGTCCTTTCTGAGGAAGGCATTTGTGCTCCATCTGCAGGGAAAACAGATGCTGGTTGTTTATCGAGACTCTTGGCATCCCATCTCACATAGCCTTTTGATTCCACTTTTTAACTTTTTTGTTGTAATACATATAACACACACACAGAGAAATGCACTTATCTTAAGTGGACAGCTTGATAAATTTTTACAAACTGAACTTTTTCATGGAATCAACGCTCATGTCAAAAGAACAGGACATAACCCAATTCTCAGAAGGCCCTTAGTGCCCTCTTCCAGTTATTACCAGGCCCCCTTCCAGAAGGGTAACCACTACCGGATTTCTCTCCTTTCTTTTTCTAACAAAGGTTTAGTCATGCACTCCCCATGGTTGTTTGTAATAATTCAGATTGGCTTTGTTGAGAAGACAGAAAGGCACAACGGTTCTTCTTACTTGTCTTGATAGGTGATAGATGATGATAGATAGATAGATGATAGATCAATCTTACAATTGATTATAGTTACATTTTCTTTATTACCACATTATGAGTGGTGAAAGATAATTAATTTCCATTTTAAAACAATTCACAGAAGAGTCTTAAACTAAACAATAGACTTCAAACTTCAGCCTCATGACTCTAAGAACTGGGAGACTCTTTTCTCTTAGCATGGTAATAGTACATTTTCTCCTTTTAGCTATTTCTAAAATCAAGTGCAGGAAAAGGAAAAGCCGTCTAAGTAAAACCATTACATTATCCATTATAATTTATTGACAAGAAACACTTTTAACTTTTCAAAGAAAACATGTTGACAGATACATAGAAACATAACACGTCGTCACTGAGCATGAGGACATGATATGAGCTGACAATTTTTACAAGTTTATTTGAAGCCCACGTAGTCTTGTAGAGAACATAAAAGTTTTCTTCCAGAAAACGTGAGGTTATTTTGTATCTTATTTGCAAAAATCATTTGCAAGTCATTGTCTTTCCTTAGAACTGTTTGAGCTAGAAGACTTGCACTAATCTGTTTGTGCTCCTATTTAGGTGGGAAATAGAAAATATTCTCTTCCTTCTCAACAAAGCCAGTCTGCATTGCTACAAAAATACCTTAGATTTCTAAGGTATGTTTATGTAAAAGGCAGAAGACAAAACAGTTATAAGAGGCTCTAACATTATAATCTAGGATTGCGGCTGAGTTCCACTGAAGATTAGAGAGGTCATTTTGGGCTAATTGCTTAATTAGCCCAATGGCTCCATCTTCATTTGTAATATAGGGTTTTAATAAATAGCACAGAAGTGTAGTGAAACATAAATTATATCAGTAGGCATGCCATTTAAAATGGTGCCCAGCACATCTAGCCCTCACTAAATGGACTGCTACACTGATTTCTGACAGCATATACTCTCCTTTGCCTGACTTTCTCTATCATTCTACATTAAGTTTCTGAGCTTCAACCATGTTACTGCATGGAACAATCATTTGTTCATTTTCACTGATGTTTGGATTTCAATTGTGTTACCATACCACAATTTACTTATCTAGTCTACTGCTAATGGGTATTCCAGTTGGGGGATATCACAAACAGTGCTGATGTGAACATTCTAATTCTTCCTCATGTCTTTTGGTAAATATATGCACAGATTTCTGTTGAGCAGATACCAAGAAGTGGAGTTGCTGAGCCATACGGTATACACAAGGGCCAGACAGATTTCCCACTAACAGTATATGAGAGTGCCAGTGCTCTGTGTCCTCACCAACACTTGGTATTTTCTGCTTTTTTCATTTCATTTATTCTGGTGAATGTGCAGTTGTATATCACTGTGGTTTTCGTTTGTATTTCCCTGATGACCAATGAAGATCCAGTATTAATTCGTAATTGGCCTGAAATGAACAGTGTAGACTCAGACCCCATTCTCAGGTGAGGGCTGGCCAGAGGCCATGTATATTCAAGGATGTTTTATTACAGCTCTTCACAGAAGCAAAGCAGAGACAGGGAACTGGCCAACTTGCCCAGCCATCTGCAAGTACCTGTAAAGTGTGTTGTTTTATTTTGTGTTCTAGTTTACCCTTTGCTTGAGGCAGAGGCTGCTGGGTGCCCCCTGCAGGGGCCACACTCTGCCCCCGGTCCTTCTGTGTTCAGAGGCCCTCCAGGTCCATGTGAGCCTCCAGGTCATTCAGAGCTTTACCCTTCACTTACTTCCCTGATCTCAGCTCCTACTTCTCCTCCCACCCCTTTTTTAAATCACATTTTTTTTTCCTTTCTGAAAGTTTCACTTACTGATTTACTCCCACTCTGTCCTATTTTTAGGTGTGGTAAAACAAAAACATTACAGTTCTCCATTTTGTTTTAAGACTGACATATTTATACAATATTTACTCTAGATATAGGTTACTTTACCATGAGAATCCTTGTGCCTTGTGGTGGCAGGTCTCTTTTGGGCTTAGGGCTCATTGATGTTTGTCAGAGGATGGCTTAGATGTCATCTAGACCTCACAGCACACAGGAAGAAGGCAAGTCTTCATTCCCCTGCACAATGACTCTACAAAGCTTTCTGTGAGCACCCCCAGCAGATAAGCCATCTAAAGTACCTGTGAGCCCTGCTAGCAAAGAAGTATTGACAGAAGTTATTTCTCTGCTCCAATACAGAGAGAAGGATGGATTCTCTATTCCTGTATGAACCTGTAATGTCAAACCTTTAAAAAGAAACTGACCAAATACGTAATCAAATATAAAGGTGCAAACTGATGATCACAAGATTTGACCCAGAATTGCAAACATTCTGCCCCGTTTCACAAGAGCATGAGAAAGATAAAAAGAGTTAACCCACAAAGGAAGCAAAGGGAAACCTGAAGTGATAGTGTTGTCTAGTTCTTCTGAAGGCGCAGCAAGCTGCAATGTTTTAAAATATTTTATCGCATTTCTTGTGACAATATTTTCTTGGCTAGTAAATTGAAAGTGCCTTATACCTAGATTGCATATGAAATCTAAAATTTTGAAATCATATAACCATACAGTTTACCATCGCTGCAAAAGCGTTTTCTGACTGCAAACAAATCAGTGACTTTGCCTTCTTTTTTATTAGCTCTTAAAATGATTTTTCAACATTAGTTTTGTGTTCTTAGATCATGTCCAGTGAGAAATACAATCTCCTCTGATCTAGCATCCCCGGGACGATTCTCACGTGAAGTAGGTAAACTATCTCAGCTTCATTTCACTTTTGAAGTCAGTTAGATCATTTCCCTTTACAAACACCTTTATTGTAATTTAATGCATCTTCATATCTTCAATTAAATAAAAAATAACTGTTTCACAATCACGATGTACCTTTTAAACATCTCAACTACTCTCCTTCATCTTTCATTACAGAAGCAAAGGAATTTTGAGAAGAGAGCTCCATCTCTGTGAAAGCAGAGCCTATGTACTCATGTCCACACGAATCTCCTGAATTCCATGAAGGAAAACAAAGTGGGGTCAACACTGCCTGAAAGAGGAAGGATAACCTGGTTGATCCCTGAGGGTTCTTCATCAGCATTCTGTGATAAGAAGCACGTGGCTCACTCAAATCAATTGGCCACTTCCGCTGACTGCCGGATTCTGACTTCACATCACTGACGTCTGCGCGGAAAGGGATCACCCATTCCTGAAAAGCGGTGATGACTTCATCAGAACTTTTGCAGGCAAAGAAAAATTGAGGAAATCTTATCAAAGAGAATTAGATGTTGAAAACAAGCTGTAATGAGGCAACACTACCTTTGCTATTTACCTTCTAAGAACTAATGCAATTGCCACCTGAAAAAGAGAAGAAAATGAATAGCACGTGTATCGATGAACAGCACGACCTGGATCACTATTTGTTTCCAATTGTTTACATCTTTGTGGTCGTAGTCAGCATTCCAGCCAATGTTGGATCTCTCTGTGTGTCGTTTCTTCAAGCAAGGAAGGAAAATGAATTAGGAATTTACCTCTTCAGTTTGTCCCTGTCGGATCTGCTGTATGCATTCACTCTCCCTCTGTGGATTAATTACACTTGGAATAAAGACAACTGGACTTTCTCTCCGGCCTTGTGCAAAGGGAGCGCTTTCTTCATGTACGTGAACTTTCACAGCAGCACGGCGTTCCTCACCTGCATCGCCGTTGATCGGTACTTGGCAGTTGTTTACCCTCTGAAGTTCTACTTCCTGAGGACGAGAAGGTTTGCCTTCGTGGTCAGCCTATCCATCTGGGTGTTAGAAACCATCTTCAATGTTATCATTCTGTGGGAAGACGAGACAGTTGTAGAGTATTGTGATGTCGAAAAGTCCAACTTCACTCTATGCTATGACAAGTACCCTTTGGAGAAATGGCAAATTAAGTTCAACTTGTTTAGGACGTGCACAGGCTATGCGATACCTTTGGTCGTCATGATGGTTTGCAACCAGAAAGTCTACCAAGCTGTGCGGCATAATCAGGCCACGGAAGAGCCTGAAAAGAAAAGAATCATAAAACTACTTGTTAGCATCACACTGACTTTTGTCTTGTGCTTTACCCCCTTTCACCTGATGCTGCTGATTCGCAGCATTTTCGAGCGTAATGCAAACCTGAACGAGCCCATGTTTGACCACAAGTCCGGAAAGCAGAATTATAAAATGTATAGAATCACGGTCGCATTAACAAGCTTAAATTGTGTTGCTGATCCAATTCTGTACTGTTTTGTAACTGAAACAGGAAGATCTGATATGTGGAATATATTAAAATTCTGTACTGGCAAGCTTAATAAATCGCACAGACAAAGGAAACGCATACTTTCTATGTCTACGAAAGATACTGTGGAGTTAGAGATCCTGGACTAGACCCAAGGAAAAATATTGTCCACGGTACACAATGTTATATCATCAAGATTACATTTTGAAAAGGAATTCTAGCATGAGAGCCAACTAAGTGTTCCAGCTAATACTTTAATATCCTCTCCAAAGGAAATATTTTAAAAGTACACTGTACAGACTCTTATTAAATGACTATTAAACAAAATTTAATATTTTCCTAATGACTCGGGATCATTCTTGTTGAGGGTAATTGTTTTTGTATCTGTACTGTAATCCCTCAGAGCTTACTAAAAAATATACAGGACTGTGTGTCTTCAATTCAATGAACTTCATGTCTGGTTATAATGATTTTTCTCACTCTTTCTATAGATTTTAGGCTGTCGGCTATAACTTCTCCCAATGGTATGTATCTGTCTCTAACAACTCCAACTAATAAATACTGCTTCTAATGTTCTCACTCTTACTAAACACTTACTGAGCCCAGGCTATGTACTAAGTTTTATAAGATTACAAAAAAAAAGGTCTCATGAAGCCTGATGAAGCTCACATCAGTTCAGAAACCTAATCACTTCTATATTAAGTGAAAGAAAGTGGCTCAGAGTGACAGTCTGAAGGCTTTGTTCATAGACTAAGAAACTTCACTTTCTTCCAAGTCATAATTTTCTTTTATTTTGATTTTTTAAATTTATATTTAAGTACAACATAGTTGCAATGATCAGAAACTTAATGTCAAGACATTATTAACCAAAAAAAAAAAAAAAGTCATTCATTATATTCATTATATTAACTCTTACATTCAGAGACTTCTTAAAAGAAAGACTTAGCATATTCAGAGAATCTTGATATAATATAGTCTTTGGAATTCTTATTACGGAAATTACTCTGCCTAGTTTTAAATGGGCATTGGGTAAACATTTTCGCTAACAAGGTATTTTTAAAGATTTTTTTCATCCTACTCTTCTTTTCTCCTCTTGGTTCTCTTTCCTGTTTCTCCTACTGCTCCCCATCCCCCCCGCCCAAAAAAAAATCCTGATAACAAGAAAGGTTGATATCCTTTCAACAATGACTAGACTCGCACCGGAAAATCGGTGAGGTCCCAGACTGACCCCATTTTCCGGAGAAGTTGTCCCTGGTGGTGTGCGAGTGAGAGAAAACCAGCTGCCTTGAGGCCGTAATTGCATTCTCTGTTCTCCACATTTTTCTGGTCATGAAGTTTCTAGAGAATTAATAGATGGTGTCGGGGCACGCTGAGAAACACCTGCTGAAAGACTCAAAATATACCATTAAAATGAGGAGTAACTAACATAGTTTGGGCTGTTTAATTAATTATTGATAAATTATTGGCAGCCTGGGATTTGAATATTTGTAAAAAGTTAAAGACCCAGAAACCATTTCGCCCACATTTGGAAACTCAGGGGGCAGATTAAGTGTCTTGTCCAGCATCACAAGCGTTCCCAATTACCTCCCGAGTTGCTTTTCCCTTGTGTTTAATTATTTCCTTTTCAACATTTCTACCAATTTTTTAAGGCATGCTAGGGTCATATGCATGACGAGCTGCTCAGGATAGTCAGGAAAAATGGAAAAGGAAGAGTTGTTTCATTAACTATATAATAAATCCTATAGACAATAACTAAAATGATCCGTTACAGAGAACTGATTAAGACTACCTCAGCTACTTACATAAAGAGATGTAGTAAATACATATCTGTGGCACTTTTAACAGAAATGTTCGACCTACTGATCAACCACAAAAGCATTGATTTAGGATGCTGTGGGACAAGTTCCAAAACCTTCACACAACCTAGTCTTCCTATCAGAGCAGGGCCAGTCACAGAGGATCCGGGCTGGGAAGACGTTCAGATGATTTCAGGCAAGGCTCCTATATGATCCATGATCCAAAATAACCTGCGATCTCAACACTGGAAAGTTCATCCTTTAGTTTTAAAAGGCTTTTTAGGCTCCTGATTAGAGTTCCCCATTAACCTAAAAGTACATCTGGAAGGAGTAAGACCTTGTAAGGACCTGGGGACCTGGTTGTCAGGAGGCCTGGTTTGGAACACCACGGAACCCCTTATGAGCTGTTTACCTCCAAAAATGGGTGTGCTCTCCCTAGGGCTTGGTTTCTCTAAACTGCAGGGACAATAGTTAATGCTTGCTTTTAACAATAGATGTGACAACACTTTGTAAACTGTGATGAGGCTTCTACATGTTCATTATTACTAGCGAGCCTCATCTTTACTGGGGTTAAAGGACAGCTACCAAGAGTCAGAGAAGTCCGTGGAGGAACTGCGCGGGTAGCAGTGTACCAGCGGGAGCTGGGGGGGAGGGGGGGGCTTGGCTCCAGCACGCACTGCTGTGGTGGCTTCCTCCGGGGGTTAAATACAATCATTAAGGTGATGTCGGGGCCTTCCTCATTCCTGGTTCTGTGGGATGTTCTCAATATGCCTGCTCCCCGTCGCTCACAAATCAGAGACCTCAGAAACACCCAGTTAGATATCCCTTTTTAATCTCCTTACATATTGACTTTCATTGTTTTATTCAGAATGTTATTTTTTAACTCAATGAACCCAATTAGACTTCTTGGTTGGGCCAGTGAAGGGTCTGAGTACAGGTTTTCAAAACCTCCATTTCCCCTACATACTCTGGAGGAGGTTCATGGGTGAGGAAGAACTTGAAACACATCAAAACCACCTCATTTGGTTCATGTTTTATAACATCACCTCCCCCATGAGCATCCTGAGCAAATCTGCTTTCCAAACCTGAGTTATTTTTCTTTCTCTTTTTGATTTCAGCGAAAAGCTCTCCCCAAGGTGATAGTTCTATTCTTTCATGTCATGACCAAATAGTTATTCACCAACCACCTCTGTTGACTTTGTGAACTTGATTTATTTTTAAATAGATGTACCAATTTTAAAATAGAATCGGTGATACAAGCATATAGGTATTTCCTTTTACAACACTTTTGTCTTGCCCGGGCTTCTTTTGGCCGGTCATCACTGTCATCGTTCTGTCCTTTATGCATAGGGCCCCTGTTCTGTTCTGGCTCAGCCCATTCCCAGGTTGCTATGGAAACGCAACAGCTACTATAACACCCTGATCCAAGAAGGCCTTTGTGATAATAGACTTCTTTGTCTAGGTCCATCGGGTGACCCTGCTGTGAACCAGAAGGCTGCTCCTCAACAGACATAACCAATATTCATAGACACACACGAACAACTGGCCCCATCTCACAGAAACAAACAACAAACAACCAACCCACCCCTGGGCTCTGTTAGCACGTGCTTGTGCTGTTTCCTGAGATGGACCAACCCACATTACCTCCTCAACTTCTGAAAGAATGCACCACGTGGGTGTCCTCATTCTCTGGGTTAGAACCAGCGACCAAGGGGCACATTGTTGAGATTCTCCCTCTCTACCCCTTCTTTGTTCCTTCCTTCTCTCCCAGCCAGAAGTGGCTGCCAAGGGAGCCCTAGTCACAAAACGTCTATGTGCATTTTTTTCATTGCTTTGCTATTCTGGAAAAATCCTCTTCTGACTGACGTGTTTTATTTACATCTTCTGGGTAGACGCCTTTGGGGGAAAATAACAGAAAGTTAATTTTTTAAAAAGCAGGAATGCCTTGTTTTATTCTTTGTTCATAGTATAAACACCCGATTTGATTCAAGTAAAAAAATAATTGTTTTGACCACTATTTTTTTATTCTTTGGCATTTCATACACTTTAAAGATGGAGGACAATGTAATTAAGTGCGTGTTATTGGTTGCACTAACTGCCCCTTGTTTGCAGGAATAAACTGACCATGCAAAACCGGGTCAAACTTGGGTGAGGGGGAAGCGTTGTGGGAGTTAAGATTCCTCCCTCCAAAGATCCTTTTCTTACTACAGCTTCTGTCGCTGGTCAATAGAAATCACACAGGGAACTTGTGTGCAGCCACTAGGTGTCGATCATGTTCTATTCAGAACCTTGAAGTTCAAGGCCAGCTGCCACTCCCCAAGAGCAAAGAGTAGCTTAGGGGGATAGTTGCCTCTCCAAGAAACAAGAAGCATCCCTGTGAACTGGAAAGGAATGGGAGGAAATGCTGAAGTTCAGTTCGCATCATTTATCTCACTTATAATCAGATAATGTCACGTGGTTTAAATTCCATATGTCATGCTAGTATTTTTTTTTCAGCTGATTAAAATCCGTCAGTCCACATGTAAGAGAATGTAGGCTAATTGTGTAGTTTCTAAAAGATTGTGGGTATGAGATTGGTCACTTGCCCTTCATTTAGTTACCTTACCCATTTAAGAAAATACTGACCACCTTTCACATAAATAGAAACATAAAACATTTGAGCTATAGACCACTTGCGATTTTGTCCACTATGATGAAATTATTATCTATGAAAGTCAAGATAGAATATATGTATTTTTCATTTATAATTTATTTATTATTAGATCTCAGCACTAAAAAAAATGATTCTGTTATTTTGAATTGTTTACATGTGTTTTCTCCAAAGAACAGTAATACAATTATGTTCTAATTTAATAGGTTATGATGCCTCAAATAGTGTTGCAATTAGGTGTTCAAAAAGCAAGCCATATAAAAGAACGACCTATGCCAGTCTCCAATCATTGTTCAATGCAAGCTTTGGAATAAAAATACATTTAGTGATTTGGGAAATGTGTGCACAATTAATTTCAAATCAAATACAATGAAGAAATCTTGCCCGACAATGACCTGACTGTTCAGTACTTTGAAAAATATACTAACTTCAGTTCTCAGCATTCATGGATCATTCTTGGATACTTTGGTGGGGGGCAGGGGGTAGTTCCCTGGCTAGGAATCCAATCCCATTCTTGGATACTTGATTGAATTTGTAAACATCCTTCTAAAAGAATCTTGTTCAAATTTACTGTAAAATTTCTGGCCTTGGCGCCAGGACTATTGACACTTACCAACAAATGGATTAACCTGGAAACCCTCATGTTTTTTGCAATTAAATGGATCAAATAAATGGATTGCAATAGTGTACTACAGAGTACCCCTGGAGAAAGCCACAGAGAGGTGTTCTGTGAACCTTTACAAGTGTGCGCATCATGACTGCTGACTCCAGTAGGATTTATTGTTGTTGTTGTTGTTTAAATGTACATAACAAAAGTAACATTCTCTCTTATGGCACTCACCCGCTCAGGGAAGTGACACTTGCTGATGCTAAGAAAAGCTGTTTTGAATCTTCCTAGCAATGCCTTCAGTGCTTCTCTGGCAGTTCATCCAAGAAGGGAGAGTGGGGCACCCTGTAGCCAAGAGGACTGTGGGACGGGAAGGTCTGATGGGTTTCAGCACTTGTCCAGTCCTCCTCGGATGAAAAGGTTGCCAAGGCAAAGCAGGGTCTGAAACAGCAGAGATTCTCCCTCTTGCTCTGCAGATCTTGTTTCGCGCCCTACGAGGACTACAGTTAAGGTTGTTCTCACTGGTAATCAGAATTGTTTGTCGAGTGAATAAATAATAAGTTAATTAATGGAATGAACCAAGAATGGTACTATTCTTAGACACTTTGTCTTTACCCCACCCAGGGTTCGATTTCTGACACCCTTGGAATTATTTGTGGTTTTAATTGAAAAATTTTAAGATAATCTAGGAAAATAAGGTTAAGAAGGAGGAAGAGGTTTTTTGTCTTGTTTTGTGTTTTGTTTTTTGTTTTTTAGGAAAGCTTTATTAACATTTTTTAATTTGTCAAAGTAAAACAGAAACAGATATGACCGATGCCATTGTATTTATCTTACATTGGTAAAAACAGAAATAGTCACATTGATTTTCATTCATCATCGTTTATTCAAGAGAAATTTTTTAAGAATGTTCTTTCCCTAAATTTTTAGTACGATGCTCACAAATAGACTTAATTTGGTTGCAGACTACATAGTGGCATGAACCTCTGAGTTCACTGATTCAGGTCTACAAAAAAGTATTGCTCCCTTTTCTTTTAAGTCCACTTAATTATAACTCCCAGCCCACATACAGCAAACTACAGGAAAGTTCACCTCAGCCATTACTGGACTGTCTTCCTCTTTTGGGTTCACACCAGAACCAGGGAGGGAGACATGATGCTAAGAAAATGGAGGAGGGAGGGTTTTCGATTGCCAGTCTCTAATGATCACCAGCAAGTGACACTTACTAAGCTTTCAGTGACCTCTCAACCTCAGTGGTTCTTGGCCTCCTCCCTGACTACATTGGGGACATAGGGCTCATTGACAAGACATAGATGCCAGCTATTAACCCAGGCTTTTGTGCATCGGATACACATTCCCTTCCAATCCATGTGGTTCTTCGTTTCAGGAGCTTGTAGGTAAGTTAAGCCCATCGCAGCGGTCCCATCCCCTGATTGGTTCAGTGGTGGGCATGTGACCTCACCTGCTTTGCATGCTGGGACAAAGGCTCTTTCTTTTTGCTTGGGGTGATGTGCTATGCAGAAGAGGAGCCTGGAATCTCTGTGGCCACCTTGTGACTATGAAATAGCCAACATATAGAAGAAAGGGGAACTCCAAGAATCAAAGAGCACTGGAACTGGATCCTATGATGTGAACAGTCTCTGCACATTGCAGTTAGATAAACCAAATAAACTTCCTTGTTCTTTAAATCAGTCAGTCAATCTTCTTCCTTGAACCCCAAAAGGATCCTAATGAAATATGGAACATGGAAGAGAGAGTGATGTTAGTTGGAGACTCTAGATTGTTGCACAGGCTCAAGAAATATGATGCAGAAGTCATGAAGTCATCTCTAACTTGTGAAGTTAGCAGCCCTTGTTAAATGGTAGCAAAATAAATGATAGAACTGTTCCTTACTACAACCTGGGACTCAGAAAACGCCTTCCCAGGCACCTGCCTCAGTGAATTGTTAGGAAACATTCAAGACATTGAAGTCTTTGGGCTTGTTTTCATAGCCTTCAATAAGGTCCTGCAAGAGAAAGGTAGAATAATACAATGTTGTGTGTGTGCGAGTTTTCCAGATAGATTTTCAAATCTAGAAAATACTGCTGCCCCAAGAGGCTCATCCACTGAAGTAATGTGTTTTCATGCTTCAGAGGGGAAAAATGAATTTTAGCTAGAAAAAGAAAGTCAACATTATATGTGAGCCACTAGTGAGCAGAGTCTCAAAACCCAGACATTATGGAGAAAGAGAAGAACTTTTAAAATCCCCTGGGCTCCCAGTTCATACTAAGAACCAGGCCTGGATGTCTTACATTTTGAGTTTTCTGTAAGTCAAGAGGAGTGATGCTGCAGTTATCATGTAAACAAAGTTCCCGTTATGCAAGAAAATGGAAAAGTCTGACCTCCTGACCATAGTGAACTGTGGGGAGGGGACAAGAAAGAATTAGAACGAAAACCTCAGAGACAAACGTTGCACCTCATGGCCTGAGGAGCAGTAGAAACTTCAGAGAGGGTGGGGAGAATATTCAATGTTACTAATCTTATTCCAGTTGGAAGCCTGTGAGAGAAACCCCATGTTCATCCTGATGCACATCAACATGGTACCAAAGTAGGATTAGCATACAGTTGTCCAGATGGAGCACTGCAGAAGAACTTCGTGTCTATGGGGCATCATTTACTTTGCAGATATCACAGTTTTGTGCATTTATTATGGCAGTTTTAGAGAATATGGCAGCAAAGTATTTTAACAAAATCAGCATCACAATTTTCCAACACTGGGAAGAAAGTGTCTTAAGGAAGACATATATTTTCCTAAGCTGCACATGATTTCACATGAGCAGCCTTTGTCCTGCCACCACAAGGTCATGTAATCAATCCTTTCTTACCCCAAAACCATCATGGGAGGAGTTAGGATAGGTGGACTGTATCTGATTGAGCATTGACCCCCAAATCGCGGAGTTAACCCAAGGATACAGTTTAAGCAGCAAAAAATGGAGATAACTTTAATTCATGAGTGAAATAATTTGTTTTGCACCCTGCTACCCAGCAGGTTGGTGACTCAGGAGAAAGAAGAGACCAAAAAATAAAGCTACACTGTTGGGTGCACAATTGAGTCATTGCCTCTCACGTGTCCAAGCTCTGACTGCAGATGGCCTGCTAGAAAGCACAGAGAAGAAAACATTCCTTGCTTTAAAATAATCCTGTCTGCCTGTCACTATAGGCCAGGCTGACTCTAGGTCCAATCACTAGTGCAATGGTTCTCAAACTTTAATGTTTGTAAGAATCACCTGGGAATCTTAGTTTAAAAGATTCTTATTCAACAAATCTGAGGTGGACACCAAGGTACCACATTTCTAACAAATGCCCACGTAATGCCAAATCTGCCAGGCCCAGGGGCCAGGAATTGAGTTACATGGTGTTAGAGTCTACAGTGGTGATTCTTAGACTTTCACACACAGCAGAATCATCTAGAATAGGGGTGACCAATCTTTTGGCTTCACTGGGCCACATTGGAAGAAGAAGAATTGTTGTGGGCCACACATAAAATACACTAACACAACAATAACTGATGAGCTAAAAAAAAAAATCTCAAAAAAGAATCTCATACTGTTTGAAGAAAGTTTATGAATTTGTGTTGGGCTGCATTGAAAGCCACCCTGGGCTACTTGTGGCCCGCAGACCATGGGTTGGACAAGTTTGGCCTTGAAGCCTTCTTAGAACAGAAGTTGTGGCTTATAATAAGAGCTGTATATTTGGTCTTCAGCTCCACTGATGATAGAGAGCTCCTCAAATCCTCTAACTTCCTAAGTGGTAAGAGCACCAGGAGCATCACTTGTTCATTTGGTCTTTGACCCCATCCCTAACACAGGACTCCTGAAACCCCTCTAATTTCCAGGGTGATAAGAGTGTCTTTTGTTTTAATGAGGTGACTTACTGGGTTTCTGGGTGGCTTCTGGATAAGGGCTAGGAAGATCAGGCATGACTAGAAAGCTTAGAAATTTTAGCATCACCCACCATCCTCCAAAGAGGGGACAAAGGCTGGAAATGGAGTTAATCATTGATCATGCCTGCATGAGGCAGCCTTCGTAAAACCCCCAAAGTACAGGCTTCGGAGAGCTTCCAGGTTGGCAGACGCCCCCATGCGGGGAGGGTGGCGCACCCCATCTTCGCGGGGACACAGCTCTAGCAGAAAGACGTCCTTCTCAGAGGACAGCACCAGAGCCAACACGTCGGCATCCCCCCTTTCCTCACAAAGAGGACAGGTAAGCTTTCCTTTCCACCCAGGAGCCATCTGGATAGCTAAGGAGAGTCCTAAGAGAAAACAGGAACCCTGAATTGGACTGAGTGTCCAATAGATACTAAAGGAGTCCTCCGAGAGACGGTGTACGCCAGCAGGGACTGAAATGCCTTTCCACTGCAAATCTGTGTTCTTCCCCATCGTCAGTGGGAGTGTGGTTTGCAGGGCAGCATGGCAATAGTTCCTTTCCCACCACTGAAGACAGTATGCGAAAATGTGGGCCCACAACTCAACAAATGTCTGCCAAGTTGTGCAGGATTATGCCGTTACATTCATTTTACATAAGTCTAGTTCACTGAAGCTTAATTTAGTGAAGCTCAAGTTCATTGAAGCTTCTGAAAAACCATAGCAGAAGACAGAGGTACTGCGAACGGCCCAGAAACAATGTTTTATTCGTTGGATGCTGGAAGAATGGGTGGGTGGGTAATGAGGAGGATTAAGCACTCTTTGGAATTGTCCTTCCTCTTTATTTCAAAACTCACTTATTTCCCTGGCATTTATTTGATAAAAATGCATTCAGTCCCCTCCAAGGAGAATACACATAATGATAGAAGGCCGGTCATCGTGATACCGAGCGCTACATCTTACTTAGAGTAGACATTGGACGTGTATTTGGTCACTTGAGGGCTAATTAGATTGGGAGAGAGAACATTACGTGGTTGATCAAATTGAAGTGAGGAAGGTGAGGTGAGGTCTCCTAGGAAAACCAGTGGGTGACCATGGGCTGGGTATGGTTTCTCTGGGCAGTTGCCTTTATGGGATGGACAGCAGGGCTGCCTGTCTGCTGTCCTGTGTGCTGGGGACACAGCACGAGCTCCCTTTCCTCTCAGCTCCAGCACAGTTGGAAGATTTGCCACTGTTTCTCCTTCCCCACATTCGGCCTGAGAAAGGCGTTTGAAGACCACGTAGTGCAAAGTCATCCTCAGATAAGGAAGCTGAACCCAGCGGGGTAAAAGAATGGACCGACCGTCACACAACCTCTAAATGACAGAGACTGGAATACGTTTCAAGTCTCCGTCAGGAGATTTTCCTTTGCTGCAGATGCTTCTGGATGCAGGTCATTAATCAAACTGTCAAAAGAAGAAAAAAGGAGTGTTGGCCCAGAAAAGGAAGAAGTCCAGGGGCAATTGCAGGTACGGCTGAATTTAAATGCTCAACTCACATTGCCAGGAAGACAGGTCACCATCTTCCAGTTCCATCTTTTGCTATTTTGGCCTTGATATCACATCGAGGATGGCTGCTGGCATCGCTTAGAAAATCCAGTGGGAGGAGAGAATCTCTTTCCTGGTACATTAGGCAAAAGTCATCATTCTGCTTCCTCTGCCTCTGGCCCCCACGTTAACCCAGAGCCGACGGTTAGCGGTGCGCAGTGCCCAAGGCCTCTTGCAGAGCACAGCTGCCCCTGGGGGACAGGCAGTCCCACCTCACCGTGGAGACGGTGGTCTCGCAGGGGAAAACCAAATGAGGAAGGAACAGTCTGTTTCAATGACTACATCATTCTAGGGTGTGTGGACCACATGCACCTGTGACACCAGACACCCTGCCTTATATTATTCTTCATTGAAAGGGATGGTAGCTTATTTAATTTTTTAAAAGGGGGAGAAACTAGACTTCTTTCCATAGAGAAGAGACACTTTCCGTATTGTGTGTTCTGGAAGGTAATGCCAAGAAGGATCGTGGCATGCACCAGAGAGCTCACTCTGAGCACAGTTGAATAAGAAATATTTATACAGGCAAGGGCAGGGTGTAGGGGTGCCACGGGGATGGGACCTTACCTGGAGGTAGTAACTTCTGGGCACCCTGGCACCCCTGGCCGAGGGAGTGGGGAGGGTGGCAGGAAGAAAGTGTCATTTCCAAACCTGGAGGCACAGAGGACTGTCTAGAGAGGGCAGCAGGACCGAGCAGTGACCTTCAGTACAGATATAGCCTCAGTGTGGGAGCTGGCGAAAAGGACTAACACCCAAAACTTCCTGCCTGCCCTCTCCCCCAGTTTTCTGCAGGGGCTCCCCATTGGATGAACCCCCAGAAGGCAGAGGCGAGTAATTTCCTTACTGTGGTCCATGAAGTCAGCCTCTTGGAATACAAAGCCGAAGGGATAAAGACAAGAAGTGCGTCTGGCTGAGGAGCAGCCTGGTCAGTTCCTCAGGTGGATTATTCACAGGCCAAACCGGGGACGCAGCCGTGAGATGTCTGAACGTTCGTCCCTTTCTCCATACCTGCCACCACCTACTGTTGCCTGCTAACCACCTACGATAAAAATCCAGCAAAACACGAGAGATCGTGAGCGTACATGTGACAACAGACAGCGTCAGTGAGGTCCCCTGGAGCTTCTTTTCGGCGTGGGCTCATAGAATTCGGTCTCGTTTTTGTCACTCTGTTGACCAGCTCTGTGATCTTAAATCAGCTAACCTCTCAGAGGCAGAGTTTTTGCATCTTTAATATAAAGATAGTTCTCCTCCCCACCTCTAATGCTATTTCATATTCGGGACAAATGAAGAATTGAATATAAAAGTGTTTGGGGAGCGATAAAGTCCTAACTTTATAGTGATCCTTTCGACTTTAGTATGTGAGCCTAAGAAATATATTAATACGTTTGATGGACGGGTATGAATTTTTGTAATTCTTACATCAGACAAAGTTCTGAAGCCCATCTGACTCATTCCATGTGTGGCAGTACGTTTTGCTACGTCAAAGCTGAAATGAATTCGTGATGAATTAACCTCCAGCTTACGCCAGGCTTGCATTAAGGAAATGATTTTGTGTGATTCTTATTGCTGAAAAAAAAAATTAATCAAGTTTTCTGCTTCACCAGTGAGTCACTGTGCTTATTATCCATTCATGAGTAGACGAAAGCACAACCCATCCCTGTGTGTCCCTGTGAGTTATGAAAGTCCTTTAAGAGCAGTGCATCAGCCATGGGTCTTCCTGCTATCTCTTCCCTGCAGTTTGCTCAAAATGTTTTCCATAATATAACTCCTCATGGGTTTGCCACAATTTATTTCTGCACCGCTGGCTCCCAGTGTCTAGACTTCCAAACCCCACATCGGAAGTTGTGGTTTGATCAAACACTTTACAGAAAACAGCCTTCCTCCCCCAATCCCCTTGCATCTCCCCCCTTCCTTCTCACCCCCAGTCCTCTCGGAATATTCTGCTTCCTAAGACTCTTTTGATGAGATTCCCTTCTTGCCCCAGTTTCCTGGGAACTCACCAGCGATAGCTGCTGAGTCCACTGAGGATCTCCTATGTGTTGAGAACTCTACGTCTGGCATTTTACTTAATTTCCCCAGCAATCTCAGGACGTAGATGGGATTAAAAGCAGGACAAGAATTTGAACCCAAGTGTCTGAGTCCAAAACCTGTGACCCCAACCACCTCACTGTATAGACTGTTTCCATGTTGTTCTGGCGGGCTTGTTTTCCTTCTTTCTCCCTAACAGTAAAACCTGATTGGTCGCCATTGAGAAATCGATCTTACAGGGATTAACATGCGGAGGGAGTTTTGCGCTTCTTATTTCAAGAGGTAGCTGTGTGCACATTGCAGATATGCTGCGGACACTCTACTGGGAAAGGAACTGCCACCGTCCCCCAGGGACCTCCTGTTAACAGCCGAGAAGGGAACACCAGTAGCAAATTGCTGTTCTCTGTCAGTAACTACGAGGTCTACATTCTAATTATTATGATATCACACAGAACTCAAGGCCATCACTGAGATAAATGGTTAAGGGGCAGCATGTTTAGCTTCGTAGTGTGCTGTTGTGATAAAAATATAATAGAACTTTTAGAATATAAAAATGTAGGATAATGCTAAATTGTTGAGATTCTACATATAGAATTTAATTGTTTTCCCCCTAACTGATGACTATAAGGGATTAAGCCCAATGATAAAAATAAGCTTTACCCCGTCAATTTCCCAACCAGTTTTCTATTGTTCACATTCCATTTCATTTTGCTTCTTAAGTACATTGGAGAACTCAACGAGGAAAAAAATGTAATCTCATCTTTGTCAATGATATCGTCTGGAATCGCGGACAATTCAATAAAAGAACAGAAAACTACTCGATTTATTTATTAATTCTTTCCATGAATTTTTGTCAAGTGCCTAATTTTTGCAAGGTGTTAGGGGTGTTATGGAACTTATAGTCTAATAGGGGGCCCAGGGACAGGCAACACAACACAGAGAGCATTACAATAAGAATTAAGTTAGAAGGGTGGGTGGGCATGACCCCTATAAGCTCAATCTTGGAGGGTCCAGGAAGACATCCAAGAGCACTTGCTGTCTCCTCTGAGATCGAAAGGCAGAGGAGGCATGAATCAAGTTGGGGAGAGGGTCTCAGGCTGAGAGTCAGCACATACAAAGGCCTGGCCCCACTTCCAGGGAATTAAAGTAGTTGAGTGTCATTAGGGTGGACTATGGGGGAGGAAGTGGCAAAAGATAACACATGGAAAGCAGCAGAAGTTAAATTTTCATCTCTTAGCTAAGATTAATACTTTGGACTTCCATGTTAAGGTCATGAAGTAGCCATTAAAAAAGATTTAAGCAAGTGAATGGCATGATCAAATTTGTGCTTTAGGAAGATTAATCTTGTTTCCTTGTCCAAGAGGACACTGGTCTAGGTTGGTGTCCTAGTGGGGTGACATTGTCCTTTATCTCTGAGAACTATGAGCCCTTATTTGCCTTGTCTTTGTTGGGCCATAGTTGTTGCAATACAACTATGTAGAAACTCTACATATGGAAAATCCATAATTAGATTAAGTATCAATTCTTGTCTCCCCATCTGGCTGATTTCCTTGGTCTCTGTTGCTGGCAGGTTGGACTTTGGAGGGTAGCATTAGCTAGATCAGGGAGAGCTCATGTAAACCTCTGTCTCTGCCACATGACCCCTCTGTTCTTGAGCCCAATGTCCAGCACAGAGGCAATCAATGAGAAAGATTAGCTAACATACACAGGGTAAGTCATCCTTTCCCACCGGTTGTTGAGAGAACCCCTCTGCAGTAGATGTTTCCTGGTGGGCAATAAGACCTGCGTACTTGTACCCTCTTCTACACGTCAGTCTACATATGTACATCTTCCCAGCCTGTTGCTTCCAGGCTCTAGACCAGTCATTCCTATACAACTTCCCTCTAGGTAATTGCCTCTCTCCCTTGACCAATGGACAGCACTGAGATGCAGTTGTTAGGTTTCCTCAGGGATGGACCCACAAAATTGAGCAATTAGTATACCTAGGGCAGCCTCCTTGCTAGCAAATTCTCACATTAGCTCTTCTTATGTCCCTCCTACTTTCTCTTTGTCCCTCAGTCCTGACTATCGGGATTAGACTCAACCCTTTGCTTTAAGCAATGCTTCCAAGGGAGCCCAGGCTAAAGCAGTTGGTATCAGGAGGGGCCCTAGAAATTAAACTATCAGGATGGGATTTTCAAGGTAGTTACTAGTGTCCTTCACTGGGTGCATAAGAGCTCATTGAGTATTCACTATAGGCTGTGCTTATTTTAACCACAATATCATGTTGATAAGGAAAGTGCCTGAAGGTTCTAGATTTATTTTCTCATTCTCACAAGCTTGAGTTCAATAGGAAGGAGCAGAGATAAATTACTGTGTTGTCCCACTTTTCCGAGCACCTGAAAGGAAAGCTGTATTTGGAGAGCTGTGAGTGATCACCTGTATTATTTCACTGTGGCATATTTCACCATTTCTTCTTTCTTATGATTTGGTAACTTACGGCATTTTTTACCTTCCTTGATTCGATGTTCTAAATCAGTGAAACTCTACCCGGATGTGCTGAAAATATTGATGCATGGACTCCACCATTTATATCAAAATCTCTTAAAGTAGGGCCCAGTTATCCATATTTTAAAAGCACTACCCATGGTTGTAATGTGCATCCAGGGTTGATTATACCACTTCTAGACCAACAGAGAGAGAAAGAGGGAGGGGAACTTAGACATTCACCGAGTAAGCACTGTTACTGGCCTTCTCTCTCTCTCTCTCTTTCTGTCTCTCTCTCTCTCATGGTTATTGGAAATATGTGTGTGTGTGTGTGTGTGTGTGTGTGTGTGTGTGTATAAAATTTTCCAGTAACAACGATACAGGAGAATGTAATGAAAAATCAGAATTTTTCTTAGAGGAATATTCCATTAGTTTGGTAGAAATACTTTGACAAGTATTTGATGCTAAAGGCATTCTTAAAATAAAGTAGTTTGCAAAATTGCCTGCATGTGACAAGGAGAGGAATTCGATGGTCTTCAAGGGACAGGAGAAGAGAATGGCAAAAAGGAAAGGAAAGGAGAAATGACAAAGTAACCTGCAGTGAGCCCACAAATCTCCTAGGATCGGGGACTGAGCTCCCCAGTGCTTGGAGTAAGAACATCTTGCTGACATAGGGTAAGTGCTAAGGTTTCTGCACTTCCAGGTAATGGGGTCAGAATGAAAGCAGGACCTGGAGGTTCAGGAATGTCGCTGCCGAGGTTTGGGTCTCAACTGTGGTGATAGCTAATAGTAATTGAGAACAAATTTCAGGAGTTGGGAAAAGAAGTTGAACTTTACTGTCACATTGTGACAAAAGAGAATCTGCTTAAGTCAGGAAGTCACCTTGGTGACGGGCTCATAGTCAGAGCTACATTTATGAGGTTCCCCAACTATGACCAAAAATGTTCCTTCCCCACCAAGCACTAAACTCCTGGAGAGTAACCATGAACCAGCCTTTCCCAAAGGGTGTTCTGTGGAACTTGAGTCCTAGGGATGCTAAGTGAAGACATTAACAAGAGTTCCATGGTCAAAGAAGTTCAGCAAGTGGGTTAAATGGAAGAACTTCCAAAGCCTTTTCAGTATGCTAAGTGGGCATGGTGACACTCCAGGCGTGGAGACATAAACTGCAGCTCTCCCTGCATGTTCTCTGGAACCATGGCAAACACGTAAATTCCCTCGAGTCATTTGGGGAAACACGACAAGAGTGCCCTTTTAGCTGCAGATTCACTACCTGAGGTTTCAGTTACCCTTGGTCCACTGCGGGCCAAAAATAGGAAATGGGAAATTTCAGAAATAGACAACTTACAAGTTTTAAATTTTACACCATTCTGAGTAGTGTGTTGAAATCTCATGCCTTCCCACTCGATCCTGCCTGGGGCATGAATCCCTCCTTTGTCCAATGTCTCTCTTCTGTACACACTCTCCACCCATAAGTCACATCGCCGCCGTCTCAGTCATCAGACTACTGCGGTATCTCAGTGCTTATGTTCAAGTCACCCATGTTTTACCCAATAAGGAACCCAAAGTGCAGGAGCAGTGATGCTGGGGATTCCCATAGGCCAACGAGAAGCCCTGTAATTATTCTATGTTATTAGTTACTGTCGTTAATCTCTTACCGTGCCTAATTTATAAATTCAACTGTGTCATAGGTATGTATGCATGTAGAGGGGAAGAAGTGTGTGCACAGGATTCAGTACCATCACAGCTTCAGGCATCCTCTGGGGGTCTGGGAATCTATCCCCTGTGGTTAAGGGAGGACCACTGTATTACAGGCCCCTGTGGAAATGCTGGTGACACAAGACTAAGAAATGACCAGAGACACAAACATGTAAGGACACACACGAATGCATTTTAAATTTGCCTTCTTTTTCAATCAAAAACAAACCAAAGTAAGTTGTTTTCCCTTTCAATGTCATTTTCTAGAAATCAGCCCTTTTCAAAACAAGCTTAGCCTGCTAGAGGCATCTGTGTGTTCTGCGGATATTTTCCCTCACTGGTTGCACATGGTATAATGGCTCTTCAGGGTTTATTTCACGGATTCCTTGAAACTCAAAATCCCTTTTGAGAGTTGAAGTAATATATGTGAGAATAGCAGAAAGCTGGAAAATAAAGAATTCGTCCTGCTGAATTTATCCTATTGTACATTCATGACGGGACTCCCTACATTAAGAGCAAACTGAAAAGCAGCTAACATTTAAAAGCAGGAGGTTAGAAGTAGATTGTGCTTCTGAGTCAAGTTACCAGTACTGAAGTGGAAAGCGTGTGGTAGATATACCAGGTCCAGCACGAGTAATACCCCTTTTTTATGAGCTGGTCATCTATTCCAAATCTTGTCACAAAACGATAAGCATGTACTTCTGCAATGTACCAATCTCACATACTCAAGTACACTAGATGACATTTTAGGGCGTTACTTCTGCCAGAACCTGTAGTCAAGAGAGTAGGGGCCAGGAGACCTGAATTCTAGTTCCAGCAATACTGCACCCCTGCTGTGTGACCTTGGCCCGATGCTCAACAATCACATATATAAAGTGAGGGTTAGGTGACCCTGTAGGTAGCTGTCTTCCAGATTAAATCTTCCTGCACCTGGGTATCTAACTGCATGATAATAAAAATAAGCCATTCCAGAGTTGGTCAGTTTAGTCTCGCTGGGCTAACTTCAAGGTGTCAGCAGGCTGACCAGACGTACTGTTTGAAAGGGGACCGTACCGTTTCCCATTCCGTTTAAAATGGTACGTCTGGTCAGCCTATTCAGGGCAAACGCTGGTTCTTCAGTGTGGGACCTTTCCATCACCAATTGTAAATCATCACATGACAAGTATGCCACTTCCTTAGGTTGGGGAGTCTCTGAGTAGTACTTAGAACACTGTCTGAAATTTATTTTTTTTTATTTTTTAATTCACATTTTTATTTGTTTATATGTTGGTACTTATTTTTTGTATTATAAAGGAATTTTAGCATTTTATTAGTATTACATGTTACAGTACAAGAAATGTTATATAACAGATAATTACAAAATAAGAACAGATACAAGGCACAAGAAATTTTATGTATCAAATTTTTTATATAAAAAAACGACTATTGTATTTAAGTATTCTCTTACATATGGATATTGTTATTTTCATGAGTGATGTGTGTGTGCTCATACTCAACTTATATTTTCTATTTTCAATTTTTTTCCACAAGGGAAGCCCATTGGGGGGCATCATTTACTGACTAGCCATCCCTCCTGGCTATGTGGTGTCCCTTCCCCCCCCATTCTTAATTCCGATACGCACCTAAGTGTGTAGCTGCACTCTCTTTTCCCTTTTAGTTAGTGTCTGTGCCTGTTTCTGCACGTTGCCACAGGGCATCATTTACTGTATCGCTTTATAATAAATCTCTGTGTTTGGTAAGGACAGTTCTCCTTCCCTTATTGGCCTTCCTGCTTCACTGTACACTTGCATTGGACTTTTAGAATCAGTTTATCAAGTTCTGTGAGAAAACCCTGGTGAGATGTTAATTGGGATTGCACTGGATTTTACAGATACATTTTGGGAAATTTTACCTATTTCTGACTATTCATCCAGGAAATGAGCATATGCTTCTATTTTATTTAAATCTCTTTTATGCCCTTCCATAAAGTTTTATAATATTGTTCACAAAGATCTGAGGTATCTATGTTAGAATTATCGCTAAGTCACCTCTACGTGTTGTCACTTACATATTTTTGATGGTATAAATGGTATTTTTTAAATGTATCTTTTAATTTCTTGTTGTTGACATTTTTCATAAGGTAACACAGTAATGGGCAACTTTGATGAAGTCTCTTAGTTCTGGTTGTCTTTAAATTTCCTTGGTTTCCTATGTAAATATTAATTTTGCTCACAAATAGTGACAATTTAATTTTTCTTTACCCATATTTAAATTTTCATCTATCTTCATATGTTGCTGTGCTAAGTAGGACTCCTGAAATGATATTGAATAAAACAGGCATAACAGATATCCTTGGCAGATTTCACAATTAAGTATAATATTTGCTCTCAGCTTTTAAATGATTTCCTTCCTCAGGTTAAAGAAACTCATCAGTTTCTATAATGAATTAGTATTAACATTAATAGTATTATGAATGCTTTCTCTGCATCTATAGAGATTAGCATATGCCATAAAATAAGATAGAGATTTTCTTTTTCTATTTTCTAGACCACTTTGTATAAAATGAGAATTACTTGTTTTCAAAAATGGTTAGAACTTGCCTATAACATCATCTGGACCTATAGTTTAATTTTTTTCATTCCTTACTCATTTCTTAACCCCAAAAAGATATTCTCTTTTTGAAGTCAGCAAACACATTTTTTTAAAAATTACTATGTATAATATATAGTAGCCTGAATTTCTACATGTTATGCAAGTTTTTTTATTGACTTGATCTGCCAGCTTTCAAGAATCAGAAGTCTTGGATTTTTTTTTTTTCTTAACTTTTTGCTTACTATTATGAAGAGGGCCTCTATTTTATTTTATTTCCTTGCTAGTCAATACGGGCATATAGTTAATACAGGAATATGGAAGGCTTCCGGTTGGCAAAGTTCTATTTCTTGACCTGGTGTTGGTAACTTAGGGGGATCACAAGTCAAAAACGAATCTTGGCCTTTCTGTCTACCTCCTGCTGCATTCCAGGAGAGAAACACCTAGTTCAAATCCGACAGAGCCAAACACCTAAGCCTCTTTAACCCTCCATCTTTCCACCCTTCGCATCAGTAAAAGAAGGAGGTCCGCCCCTTCCCCAGAATAAAGCCTATTCACTCATGGCTAGCACAGGGAAACTCTCACCTCCAATCAGAGGGAGTAATCTGACCTCAGGGCAGCAAAGGAGGCATCATGGCTGGGAGTATATTTCCCAAAGCCTGGGGTATTCAATATAAATCCTGCCAACCAGGCATTCCACCACTTGAGTCCACTTACACAGTTAGGGGAAAATCACTTCTTTAGCTCTTCAAAAGCATACTAACATTAAGTCTGACCTTCATCCGTGTCATAAGCAAAGTATTGTTATTTTATTCTGAAATATAAATTGAGATGTATCCACTGTTTTCTCCTTCAAAATAGCTTCCCTTTTGTGATTTTTTCCCCTCAAATCCTATCTTAGAATTTTCTCAAAATAAAAAGGAATCTCAGCTTCTAGAAATAGAAAACCTAATAATCTTCAAAAAACAGTTCTCCCCATCTATCTTCATTGCTGCAAATTAGATCAAATTGAATTGTTTTATCTTTATTAGGCATCTGTTATAACTAATTCCAGTCATGGATCCCCCCAAATTCCTTCATTTTGCCTTTGGCTCCTTCTAGAATTATTATGACCTCTTCTTATTCTTCCAGTGTGATAATGACACTTCCAAGACAGTATGCCGTCCTGGAGGAAGAATTAATCCCCTTTACTTGTTGTCACCCTTCATTAGGTTAGGGTGTGTAATAGGGACCACAACCTGGCCACCCAAATTCTTGCTTTCCTGCTTCCTGGACCCATGGCTGTAGTTGATTTCCTGTTTGCCTTGTGGCCATTGCACGTGACTAAGTTCTCACCAACGGAATGTGAACAGAAACAGTACGTTCCATGCCAGGCCTAGCTGGTCCCTGCTCACGCTCATGTCCTGCATGAGCTGGCTGACTGACTGAGCAGGTGACCTTGAGATAACCTGGGCAGCCTTATGTGGAAAATGGCAGGCCCACCATCTCGCTGAATCCTTAAGAGACTGTCACTGCCACTGACCTAAACTTCCTCCATGAGAGAAGAACACATTTTTATTTAAGCCACTGAATTTTACGGATCTATTTATAGTCCATCTTCCCTAATTCACACGAAAATCAGTGCCTAAAGGTGACCATAACAAACATCTAAAATGTATGGTATTAACTTAGCATTCAGGCTGAAGGAATGAAGAAAACGGACATCAAAGAATAGGAAACTAGAGTCCCATGTTATCTGTGGTGGGGGGACAATGACATTACCACGTATGATAACTTGGAAGGCAGAGCAAAAGCTTATAATTCTGTAGCTTTAGGGAAAGCAGTTGGAAAGAGCAAGATTATTAACATACGTCGGCTGCTACTTATCGATTTTAGCAAAGTATTGCATGAAAGAGATGAACTCAGGTAAGAATTGACTAGTTTGCCAGCTGAAGTAGAACTGAATAAAAAGACTGAAAATTCAGGACTTCTCGGGCCTTGGGAAACTAACGGTTTCTGTACCTCAACTGCTAGAAGATAAGATTTGTAGGTCAGATATAAAAAACAAAGAAGACACAGCCCAGTGGCAAAAGATATTATCAAGGATGTTGCCTCACCACCCAAGCCCAAGCCTGTTTTAGATGTCAACGTAGAGTGTAGTTGATAGGTTGAAGAAGAAAGTTGATTTTAGGACAGATCTAGAAAAATAACTGGGGACTTATTTACTGACTGCTAACAAGTAGGTCAGAAGCTTATCAAGTTTTTGAGCAAACTCCATTGCTCAGAAACCACAAGTTTGTGTCTGTACAATACTCTCATACATCTGCAGAAAGTGGGCTACGAAAGGTATGTAGCTCCTAATAACATACTTTGAAATCACCTTCCCATATGCAGCCATAGGGATAACGCACAGGAATACTCTCCAGGTGGCCAGAGCCTAGGGCCACCAAAAACAATGAACAAGAAAGTTCCTTGCAGAGGACAGACCCAGCGTCTAGGAAGACATTTTCTTCTAGGAGCTGGGGCTCTTCACAATACCTCTCCAACAGGATTCCATCATTGCTGTGGACCAGGGACAGGGTCAAGAGTTTTTACTGTGGTTCTGTCCACTTCTAGGTTGGCAGATGAAGCACAGGTAACTTGTCCTTTAGTTCAAAGGGTGCAGGACCTTGAGGAACCATATCTGGACCTAAAGGAGAGGTGTGAGCAATCTCCTGGGATCCTAGACTTTGGCATAAATGCAACAACTAGAAGAAATTTTGGGTTTTCTCCTCTAAGGAGTTATGTATGTTCTATGTAGGGGATGATAGTGGCCAAAGGGCTAACCCTGATAGAGACTGCCAGCTAGCTACCAACATCCGCTCTCCCCTTCTCTCCGGGCACACATCTAGACTTCGCTCCTAGAGGCCCCTGCAGGGAAGTGACAAAGTTCTCTTTAGCAGAAAATAATTGAATCGATACATGCCACTTGTGAGCATGACCCACAAAGCCTCTCAAACTTGTCCCTCTATCCCTTTTTTGACTACTGGCTGACTGAGGTGGCAAGTTCGGGATGACCCACAGATGGCACATGTTGAAGCTAGCAAAGCCACCAGCAACCTGGGTCCTTAAATGACTGTGTGCGGGAGAGCTACCATCAACTTGAATTCTATCGTAATGCCTTTTTTGTTTCTTAAGCCACTGAAATTGGGGTTTTATTTTAACTGCATCTTGGCATACTCTAACACATCATGTTCAAAAGCAGCAGTGTCCAGTTTTACACAATTTGCCATCTTTTCCAAGGAAGGTTGCATTACTCCATTAAATCCAAAACCTTCACACAATCCTTCACCATTATCCCACCCCTTCTTGACCAGGTTACATTGAATGGTCTCTTCTTATTTATGACTTCCACGAATAAATGCACTTTTCTCTCTCTCCCCTCACCCCTCTCTCTCTTTTTCTCTCTGCTTATCCCCAGCTCTGTTGGCATCCAACTTGCTACCTACTCTCATACTCATAACTTTAAATTCGTGACTGCAGACATGAAATGGGTCCGAAGGGTTGCCCAGAAATCTCATCACATTTCCACAGTTCATTCAAGTTTTCTTTTTTTTTTTCCCACATATCTCCAGTTCCTCTTCCCTCCTCCTCACTCTAAGCTGGTGAATTTGAATTCTATTTCAATAAGAAAACAGAAACAAATGGGAGAATGTCCAAAAGCTCCCACTATGACCTCTGCTGCCTGCCTTTATCTGTCCCCAAATAATTTGCCTTTCTTTCGGGGTGAATTTTCTGTGCTCCTTTCTAAAGCCAAAACATCCATTTCCTCTCACCGTCTCAAGGGTCTTAACTCCAACTCTCTCCTTTCTATCCTACATCATCCAATTTTCCCTCCACACCGGATCTCTCCCATCAACACAGAGAAAATGCTGCAATACGGCTCATTTTAAAACACAGAAAATCTGACTCCACGCCCTCCTTCAACCACTACCTCAACTCTTTGCTATCTTTTATAGATATGTCCCTGAAAAACTATCTATATTCTACCTTTCCCTGATTTTATTCTCTCGTGAACCCACTCGAAGCAGGTTTTCTCACCATTTCATTGAAACAACTTGTATCAACATCACCAGTGAGCTTCATGTATCCAAACCCAACGGCAAATTATTAATCTTCATCTTACTCAATCAGAATTTGATATATTAATAGCATATTATTCCATTTTCAAATACATATTTTCTTGGCTTCGAGGGACCCCTTTCTCCTGATTGCTTCCCTTCCTTACTGGTCACTCCTCCACCTGCCCCACCACTAAATGTTGGAGTGCCTTGGGCTCCGTAGCTTATGTTTACTATTTCCTATCTACACTCATTCTCTATGTGATTCTGTTGTTGCATAGCTTTTAATGCTCTGTCTATGTAGACAAATCCCAAATTTCTATTTCTAAGGCAGACATCTCTCTGTAACCCCAGGCTTGTATATCTACTGCCTTGTTTGGGTGTCAACATTAACTTGCTCCAAAATCAAACTCATGATGATCCTTAATTCTGCTCAATAAAAGTAGCTCCATTTTTTAGTTGCTTAAGCCAAAACCTCATCATCCTTGACTATTCTCTTTCCCTAACACCCCACAATCAGTGCTTCAGTATTTCCTCTTGCTTCTACCTCGAGGAGTACCTAGAATCCAACCGCTTCTCATCACCTCCACCACCATCATGTCTCAGCTGGATTACCGTAATAGCATCCTGTGGTCAAAGCTTCTCATTATCTCTCAATATCTGTAGCCCCTCCTTCTATCCTATTAGAGTTTTTAGCTAGGTATCTAAATGTAGATTTCCTACTATTTCTTCCAGCTTGGTATCACCAAGGGGATGTGTAAACAGGAATGTCTATGAAACTCTGTAGCACCTTCCTTAAGAGATGTAATCGCTGGAAGGTACCCTTCGTAGCTTCCTCTTTACCTTTTCCTCATCTTGCTCCTTGGTATACCAGTCTCCCCACAGCATCAGCCAGCATAATCCCTTTAAAGCCCAGGTTGACTTACATGACCCTGTGGTCAAGGGTCCCCAGTGGCTTCCCTTCAGGGTCTCATCAAAGTCTTTACTAGAACATCTGCCCTTCCAAGTCTTCCCCACTTGCTTCTCTGCCCCTGTCTACATCCATTTCCACCCCCGCCCCAATTGTTATATTCTGGACTCAATGGCCACTCACTGACCCTCAAGCACACTCTTGCTGCACAACTATGCACTTCCTTTCTCTTCCTGCAAGACTCTAATGCCTGTTATCTTGTGATTCACTCTCTCACTTACTTCAGGACTATTCTCAGATGTCACCTTACCAAACAGGCCTTTTCTGACTACCTGATCTAAACCACTACCACGAGGACATTTCCCATAGAAACTGGGATTTTTCAGCTTCTTTAGAAAATGCAACTATTCTGACAATACTGGGCCCCATTCTCACAGAGCAACTATGGACCTGTGCCAGAAATAGCACCCAGACAGAGCTTGGGAGAGCTTTAGTTACTCTTCCTATATAATTTCTATCAGTATGTTGTTTCCACTTCTTGGTTGAGCTATGGAAGTTGTCTTCATTTCATGTAGACTGCTGTATATACTTAGCTTCAAGCACCACCACCATCTATCTTATTCCCACCCCCAGCCAGATGGTCATCCTTCTAAATAAAAGTCCTAAAGTCGCTATCGGCTAGAAATTGAGTAGTATCTATAGTTCATGGTCCCCACAAGGCCCTGTGTCATACATCTCCCTATTTCACTAAATCATAATTTTAACTGGTTCATTAAGGCATATATGGTTAGCAAATAATGACTTAGAGTATTCTAGGTTTCCTAAATTAATAGAGGAAAACTCCAATGATTCAGAGGCTTTTTGAAACCCAAAGGTTTGTGGAATTCCCGGCATCAGGAAACAATCATTCTACATAGTAACTTGCTATACTTGCTGTCCTTAAGGCTGAACTCCAACTATCAGATTATTTTACAAAGCCATGTGGCTTATTCTTGGAGAGTTGTTTGACTTGGTTCAGAACTCAAGTCTGTTTTCTTTTTAAATGTCAATACAGGCTAACCAGGTGTTGAATGTGTACAGAGAGTATTACAAACAGGTTAATCTTTTCTAAAAAGGGATCTAGACTTGTGCAAAGGAAATACTATTTTAAACAACTAAAAGGTGAATTGTACCATTGGGCTGGTGAAAGCTGTATTTAGATGTTACTAAAGACAATTGCTAGTTTAAGTGAAGTTCAAATTCTTCAAAGTGAAGAACTTGTAAGAGGTTTAGGTAGAGCTCTGGTTCCCAAGTGGTGGTATGCGTACCCCCAGGGGAACCTGCTGGGTCATTCACGGCTACATAAAAAAATTCAATAATGGTAAGAAAATAAGTAAAATTTAAAAATGCATAACATTAGTTATGGAAAAATAAATGTTAAGTTTGAGTCACCATTAATAGTAACATGGTTCTATTAGAATGATGGTTGGTGAGGGCATGGCTATGAACCCTCCCCCAAACCGCTCTTCTACTAATCATTACCCAGTTTCAGAACCATCCATTTGTGATGTTTCTAGAACTTCCCCAAACATATAAATATATCTGTAGCCAGACTGTTTAATCAGCTTAGTTATTGATTGAGTAAAAGTAAGTGCGTTGTCTTTAATTGTGATTCTTTTCTAGTAGTTTTTTAATTTAATGTTTAAATACTTGATCTCATTATCAATATTTAACTGTTATGAATATTGTAAAATGAAATCTGTGGTTTGTATTTTTAGTGTAGTACTTTTTCTTTTCTAACTTATTACCTCATTTCCGCTATTTTATATCAAGACAGGCACTGAACAAAAGTGTCAGTATTTAAAAACAGTTGTTTTAAAAATAAGGGGTACAATTTATTGAAAAGGGGTACACAAGTGCAAAAAGGTTAGGAACCACTGACATAGCAATGCAGTGCCCTTTTACATACTTATATCAAATTTTTATTAAAGTGTTGGTATTCCCATGTTAATTTTACTATGTATTTATAAAAGCTTTCAAAAGCCAAATTCTTGGCAAATAGTTATAAAAACTGCTTTGAAAGGAGTTCATTGACTTTTCTTCTTAACAGTTTGTTCAGAATTAAGAATTATATAAAATATTTTTATTCATTCATTAATTCATTCAAGCAATTCAAGCAAAATTGCAAAATCATGCAACAAATATTGAGCTAGCAATGCCAGTCGATATTTTAGCACAAAGTTCAGAGCAGTGAACAAAAGAGCAAAGTCCCCACTCCCATGGAGATTGCGGTCTTATTGGGACAGAGGCAGGTGGGAGGCAGACACAGTAAAGGTGTAAGACATCGGGCTGTGATGAAAAGGGCCATCAAAGCAGGCAGGTGTGGAGCTTTATTCACATTTACCTCACCTGCATCTGGAGCTTCGAAGGCCCCTAAGAGTATGGATGAATGGATTAATGACTTCATATGAAAAACTGCCTATAGAATCTCTGATCAGAGAGAACATTGCTCATAGAGTCCGGTGGGTGATGGCATGCACAATTTTAGTTCCATTTTCTGTGATATGGGGCCTTGTCCCATGTTGGCTGCAGGTGGTTTCCAAAAGGAAAAGCCTTGGGAGACAAAGTCCTTGTTTTGACCTCGGCCTGCAAGACCCCAACCCCCACCCCTATATACTGAGGGCTTCAGAGAAACTTTTACTTCCTCTAAAATGTTGAGATTCTTGTAACGTTGAGAAATCCCCCAGTTTGATGTCTGCATTATCTAAAGCAAATTAGACCTGTACTGAGAACAGAGGGAAAGGGGTCTGCCAGTTTAGATATTTTCTGACAAGCTTTCTTTGCTACACTTAGTGTCCTTGGAGGGGAAGTAATCATCTCCGAGGGTCCCCTCTTATTTTCCCATGTTACTTCATCCACCTGGTCATTGTTTATGGTAGTTGTTAATTGCTCCACTAAACAAAGTCAGCACTTTTTGTTTCCAGATACTGTGCTGTGTTGGCAGAGTGTGGCTGGGTCTTTTCTATCTCAACGGTTCCAGGAAGTTGGTATCTCTATGTGCAAACTTTACGAACACTGAGCAGAAACAGAAACAAACAGACATGTCCAAGGGCTGAACTCAGTATCTCTGAGAATTCTGAGAAACAGCATCATCTTGGGCCTTGTTAGGTGTCTCCAATAAGACCTTTCTAGACCACAGTCCCCTAAATATCAGAGGATATGGTCTCCTCCCACCAGGCCTACTCAGGGAGGAATGGACATTCAGAGCCAGTGTGGGAGCCAGAGGCCAAGAGGAGGGGGTGACCTAATTCGTGACAAATGAATGTCAGCAGCAGAACTAGGTTTTAGAGTCAGCAAAGTCACTCAGGGCTGCATTACATCTTCGGTGGGCCTGGCCACTTTTGCCTTGAAAGCCCCCTTCCTCCATTAAATAGTATTAAAAATTAAACTTTTTGACAGTGTTGGTATCAAGATGAATATAATCCAGACTGGATTCATCATTATAGATTTATTATGATTAAAACCTTTTTTAAAATTCTCATTTCAAAAGAAATTAAAGTTAAAATGGTTGTGTGGTCACCTGAGTGTATCACGTACCCTGTGCCTAATGGGGAATTCAGCATAAAGTAGGTGCCTTTGCCCTCCTTTGGGAAACCATCCTCTTCACACAGGTATCTCAGGCATCTAATAATACCTTTCTGCTTCCACTGCCTGTCCTGCCCAATGACCTCTCAGAACATCATGGCCAGCTACAGATGGAGGAAGGATGTGATAAACCAATGGACTTCCTGTGTCCACTTAGGACCTGGCTTTGACTGCTACTTCTTCACTGAAGCTGCCCCTACTGAGATGGTCAATGGCCTCTGGGTTGCCAGAACTCACCAATGATCATCAGCTCTTACTTTTAGTCCTTTCTGGAGCATTTGACACCATTCTACATTTAACTAGTATTTATTGCATGCTGTGTGCCTTATTTTGGAGTCCTACCTATCAACTAAATAGACAAGATTCCAGGCCTCATAGGACTTCTTGTCTAGTAGGGAATCCAGATAAATAGCAAGTACAGTATGTTTTTGGATACTATAAAATCACCAGGGGCCCAGACTGAAACTTGGGAAGTCAAGAAATGCTTCCTGACTTAGGTAACACTTAACCTAAGACCTGAAAGATGAATAGAAGTTCCCTTGTAAGGGCTCTACTCTTAAGAGTAGAAGAGAATTCTAGTTAGAAAGAGAACATGCACACAGACCCAGTGATAAGAAAACCGATTGTACCCTCGGTTTTAGGAAGTGATTCTGTGAAACCCAGCATGTATGTGGGGGAGGGGAGTTTGCACATGGAGTGTCATGAACTTACTGACATTTTTGGAAGATGAATCTGGTGTCAGTGTGGAGAATCAATTGGAGTGGAAGTGATACTGGGTCAGAGAGAGCCACCAGGAGGCTGAGGATGGGATCTGAGCAGGAGATGACAGTGTTATGAACCAGGAAAGCAGCAGAGGGGAAGAAGAGAAGTAGCTGGATAAAAAAGATTGCTTCGAAGGCAGATAGATGGTGGTAGACAGGATTTGGGGATGCAGGGAAAGTGGCAGAATCCTTCTCAGTTAAGCAGAAAGATTTGGTTATAAGATATTGAGAGGCAGCCTAATCCTTGTGGGGCCAGAAAACCCAGTTTGCAAGGCTCACAGACAGACACAATGTAGTCAAGAGAAATGCCTGGCCTTACCACAGGGACTGTTAGAGGAACCTATTCTGCACCGGGCTTTGCTGAATCCACATGTTCTGTTCTGAGAACCTCTTCGACTGACTCAGCAAACCCCTGAAGTGGAAGATTTCATGTCTACACAAACGTCTTTGGCCCCAGCTTTCTCCCAACTGTCTGAAATGGCCTTTATTTTGACTGTGACTCCATCTCCCCAACCCAATTTTTCTCATTAATTAAATAAAGTGGAGCAATTGGACCATATGATTCCTTTCTGCAACAAAATTCTAGGATGGATTCTGAAATTTTCTGGTTTTGGTTTTGTTTGCCTTTGGGTCCAAGATGGCGGAGTAGGTAAACACTGTGCCTGCCTCGTTCCACAAACACAACTAAATTACAACTAAATTATCAAACAACCAACATGGAGAACCATCTGAGGTCTAGCTGAACAGAAGCTTTATAACTAAGGATACAAAAAAGAGGGGGCCATGACGAGACTGGTAGGAGGGGTGCAGACGCTAAGGGAGCCAAACCTCCGGTGGCAGGAGAGAACCAGGAGGGATGTCTCAGCCTCAGAGGTTCCCCCCGGAGGAGCGAGGGACCCCAGCTCCATACCAGGCTCCCTAGCTCAGAGCTGGTGCTGGGAAGAGGAGCCCCACAACATCTGACTGTGAAAACCAGTGGGGACTCTGACCGTCAGGTTGGGACAGAAGGCTCCCGGAAAGCCACACATGCTCTAAAAGTGCCCGCACAGACTCAGTCACTCGCGGGTACTCACCCTGGGCTCCAGCAGAGGGGCAGTGACTCAGGGGATGTTGGAAGCTTCCAAGGGGCAGACTCGGCTATGTGGCTCTGGAGCGAGGGCTGGAGGATATTTGCCATTTTTTCCTGGATGTGCCCTCCTCCCATGCAGCTGGCAGGAGGGCGCCATCTTTCCTGTCTTGTGCCCGCCCCCTCATGGCAAATCTGAATCTGATTGGTCTCTTGAGCTTCACTCACTCCACCCTGCTGACTCACTGGGATCCCACCTCACCCAACTCCACCAACCACAGAGGCCCTTTCTTCTGTGAGCAGCCAGCCCCACCCGGATTGCAATCTTCCTTGGAAAACCATTTAAGTCCCCAGGCCCCAGGCTGGTGGCAACCAGCATTGGTGTGCTCCGAGACTTCTGCTGAGTAGCTCCAAGCACAGCCCTGGCATCAAACCAGAACCTACAGGAGCACCTAGTGCAGGTGACCAGGGAGACATTGCCAGGGCCCTACAGGGCACCTACCACATAAGGCTATCCAGCAATACTGGAAGATGTAGCAGATCTACCTAATACATAGAAACAAATACAGACAGGCATCCAAAATGAGGAAACAAAAAATATGTCTCAAATTAAAGAACAGCAGAAAATTCCAGAAGAACTAAACAAGATGCAGGCAAGCAACCTATAAGACAGAGCTCAAAATGATGATTTTAAGGATACTCAAGGAATGTAGTGAAAACTTTAACAGAGAGATAGCAAGCATAAAGAAGGACATAGAAACCATAAAAAAGGACCAGTCAGAAATGAGGAATACTATAAATGAAATTTAGAATGCAATAGAAGGAATCATGAGCAGACTACATGGAGCAGAGGACAGAATTAGCGAATTGGGAGACAAGGTAGCAGAAAACATCTAGTCAGAACAGCAAAAAGAAAAAAGAATCCAAAAAAATGAGAATAGTTTCAGGGGCCTCTGGGACAACATCAAATGCAACCACATTTGCATCATAAGAGTACCAGAAAGAGAAGAGAGAAAGCAAAAAATTGAGAACGTATTTGAAGAAATAATGACTGAAAACTTCCCTAACCCGGTGAAGGAAACAAACATACAAGCCCAGGAACACAGAGAGTCCCAAACAAGATAAACCCAAAGAGGCCCACACCAAGACCCAAATAGGCCCACACCATTTTAATATACAATTAAAATGGCAAAGGTTAAAGACAAAGAAAGAATACTAAAAGCAGCAAGAAAAGTACAACTAATTACTTATAAGGGAGCTCCCATAAGACTCTTAGCTAATTTCTCAACAGAAACTTTGCAGGCCAGGAGTGAGTCACAGAAAATATTTAACGTGAGGAAAAGCAAGAACCTACAAGATTACTCTACCCAGCAAGGCTATCGTTCAAATTTGAAGGGCAGATAAAGAGCTTTTCAGATAAGAAAAAGCTAAAGGAGTTTATCACCACCAAACCAGTATTACAAGAAATGTGAGAGGAACTGCTTTAAAGTGGGGGGGCAGGGGAGGATCAAAAGTATTAACAATAAAATGGCAATAGGTACACTTCAACGATTACCTTCCATTTAAATGTACTAAAAGCTCCAATCAAAAGACATGAAGGGTACTGCATTGAGTGAAATGTCAACCAGAGGAAGACAGATGCAAGCTGACTTTGCTTATAGGTGAAATCCAAAGAAGAAAATAAACAAGTAGAACTTGTACAGATTCATAGATACAGAAAGCATTTGGTTTGTTGTCAGATGGGAGGAAGGTTGGAGGAGGAGGTGAAATAAGGGAAAGAGATTGGGAAGTTCAGTTTGGTGGTTACAAAGTAATAGTTATGGGGATAGAGGGTATAACATGCAATTACAGTCAATAATGTTGCAATAACTATGGGTGGTGTCAGATGGGTACCAGATTTGTTGGGGTGATGGGAGAAGGGTGGGAGGGGTGAGTGAAAAAGAAAGAAATCCAGAAATACAAATTCATAGTCACACAATAGTCACAGGGGTGTAAAGTGCAGCATAGGGCATAGGCAATGACATTGTAATAACTATATGTGGTGTCAGATGGGAACCAGATGTATTGGAATAAGAATTTTTTTAAGTTATATAAATGTTTCATCACTATGCTGTACACCTGAAACCAATATAATATAAAAATAAATAGGTAAAAATATTAAAAATAAATAAAATAAATAAAAGCCATTTGTCAGAGGGCAAAAAAGAATTTTTAAATTGGATTCCTATATATCAGCACTTGTCCTTTTATAATTAATAATTCACCTCTGGACTCCCCGAGTTGGGAGCCTTTACTAACAGCATTCCTCACTCTTGTCCAAGTACCCTCAGACTATCCTACTGTCATTTGCATTCATATTTTCCCCCAACACAGGCACCTGTGCAATTGTTTCCTAATCTGCAAGCTGCTTAAGTCTTGCAAAGTCAAATTCTCCTGTGGGAGTTCTGACAAAAGATAATAAGGACACAAAATGTGATGTTTCTCCCTAACCAGAACTCAAAAGGTAGGGGTATCTTAGTTAGGAAATTTGTCTCACTTCAAACCAATAAACCCACTTCCCTGCGAAGGCGACTATTAATGAACACTTGAGCTGGCATCACTAGCCCCATATAATCTGGCCAATGAGACAGCTTTCTGAGTGCACGGTTAAGGTACCAGATTGGAGATGATAACACTGTGTGCCATCTCCTGGAGTGCCATCTCCAGGATATAGTATGCTCCCTAAATCAGTGACCATTAAATGGCACCATGTCCCCAGTAGTTAGAACACAGGGGTCTGGGCACCAAGGAATGGATCTTACTTATTACTGCATCGCAGACCCCCTGGGATTTTTGTGCTTCTAAACCCCAGTTACCCACAGCAGCTCTCCCTATCCCGTCCTCTTCTGGCCCCCTCCCCGACTTGGATAATTTCACCTCTGTCCAGGCTCCTGAGATTACCTTCAAAAATAAATTCCTTGCACCTGAATCTTTGTCTCAAGGTGTGTTTTGGGGAGACGCAAGCTAAGGCATGGAGGTAATACTAGTACTCATTTCACAGGCTCATTAGGAGCAACAAATGAGAGAATGTATAGAGCACCACATCTGTTTTAGAGTAAGTACTCAGTACATGCCAGCCATCATCATCATCGTCTTTGTCAACATCAAAGACTTGCAGGAGAGATGAGACGGCCTTGTTCAAAGTCCTAAGAGAGGTGACATTGACATTTTGGGCTTTCTCCTTCCTCCTCTTTCCTATAAGCAAGGAGTAAATTACTGACATTATTAACAGTTATTTATTGAGTGCCTGTTCTGTACCTAAGTACTGTGCTAGTTGCCGTATATGCATTATTGTAGCCCAATATTTTTCCACCGGCCTTATCAGGTTGCAATAACCAGGGGCATCATTATAATCCTAATAGTAAGCGACAATATAGGTAGAGATTTTATTGTAAACTGGGGAGAGTTCTGAGTGCTTTCACATGTATGACGTAATTGCAGTATCTTCCTATTTTTCAGCTGAAGAAATAGGTTCAGAGAGGGGAAGGGACTTGCCCAAGATCACACAGCCTGAGCAAAGAGGAGTCTGAATCAGAAGCCCGCTCTGGCTGATTCCAGAGAGCTCGCTCTCCCCACCAGACCACAGTCTTCTGGTCATTACTAGAATTTTCCGATATGGGACTGCATATCTGGAGGATTCACACTTCGCAGGGCAACAAAATGCCTGCCTGCCTTCACAGGAACTGAAAGAAGACTGCCACTCAGCCCAAACACGCCACATTTGCTGGAAATCTAACCCTGAGAAATTAATTTTAAGGAACAAGAAAACATGAGTCACAATCCAAAATAACAAGAAAAAGCATGGAGTTCTGCTTATGCCAAAACAGATGTCAGGACTGAGTTTCGACCACAGAACATGGGAGGGAGACGTTCTGCTGCAAGTTGAGATGTCTGGAGAAAAATGGGCATCCTTGATATACTAAAATGACTGTTTCCTAATGAGTGCCTAAGAGACAAAGATGTATGTGTTTAATAAATTCCTGTCACATTCTACCCTTAGAAACGTTATATTTAATCAATAATTTATGTCAATGTGTAGAATCGTTTTTAGGAAATTAAAATTTGACCTTTTTTTTATTTTCTGTAATTATATTACAGAAAAATCCAAGAGGTCTTCCAACTTAAGGTTATGCATTATCCCAAAACATTTTTACTGTCTACGATTACAGGAAGAACACAGAGTTGTTTGGCTAACTTTTGAGATATAAGAAACTGAATTTGATAGATTCTCCCTCCCCCATTATTATTTGCAATTATTATAACAGCTAATATTTTCCAACAGTTTGATGTTTGCCAGGAACTGAGCTAAGAACCTCACATTATTTTATTTAATTCATATGGCAACTTCAGAGGAAACGACTGCAAGTATTCTCATTAGAGATGAGAATAAGAAATTAGAGATGTTAAAATCTTGCACACTATCACTCAGCTACTACATGGGGAGTATTGAGATTCAAATCTATGATTAATCAGTGTTTTTTAGTTTGAAAGGGTTATTCACCCAGTCAGTGTCCAAGTTCCAAAGTGGCTAAGATCAGGCTGAACAAAAATGACCCAATACATGACTGAGTTCTGAACAGGAAAAATTAAGGCTCTTTAAAAGTAACATCTTAGTGACTTGGTAGAAGAATCAGCTCCTCAAGGAGACACAGAGAAACCTCATTCGTCATCAATCTGATTTACAGATAAATCACCTCCATGTCAGACTGTGAAAGTCATCAGGAGTCAAAACAACAGGTTAAAAAATGTATGCTCCTGATCCAATGGCAGAAACTCTGCACTTCGCACTTGGCCAATATTCCTTTCCTAGAGTGACTTTTCATCCTTAGTCACCAGTAGCCCTGGGTCCTTCCACTCGAGGACCTCTGATGATTTTTTTGGAGTCCTGAGGTAGATTAATAAACATCCCCCAAAATGCAACTTGCCCACCCCGTGGCAGCCACGCACTGCAGAAGATAGGTCCCACAGAAACAACCACCCGTTAGAATCAGCTGTTTACTTCAAAAATAACAGAGGAGTTGTGCAAACTTTGAGGGATGTTTGTTCTCAAGAAAGCAGAATATTGCCACCCAAAGGGAGTGACACAACTGTGAGGTCTGCCCACCTGGAGAGTCAATTCATCTGCCTCTCACCCCGGTGACTGGCAACAAAGTTCTTCATCCCTGATAATCATCAGAACAGACTGGTGGGGTGATCCGATTTGCTTCCCAGTCAGCAACTGGAGAAACTAAGAGGTGCTCAAGTTACTCACTGGGGTTTACCTCATGAGGCAGAGGTTGGACTCCGCAAACCTGTCTGACATTGAAACTGTCCCACTGATCAACAGGCTAAGATTCTTGCATACCAAGTCCAACACGGGTACTGCAAATTATTCAAGCATGATCCAAAAGTAATACCTTGAGTTCGCACTGACCCTGCTGTGGTCTGGTTGTTGGCAGACAGAAGTGGGGTAGCTCTTGTCTGGGGCTGCCTGGTTCTCCAGGATTATAAGTGAATAGATTTCTAACAATACCGCAGAATCTGTCCACTTTACAGTCCTATTAAAAGCACTGTGGTCCTGCTGTTAATAAGAAACGGTTCAAGGGGCATTTTAACCACCTTTTTCTCTAGAACAAACAAGTTTAACCCAAACTCTTCTACCACAATCCAGATTTACATGCCTTACCTTGAGGAGAAAACCATCTTGAACAATGTAAGATATTTAAGGGTCTCTATTGATATGTCCTTGGCTGTTAGTTAGGAATGCTAATAAAAATCTTGCACCATAATCCCAATTGTGAGAGCCAAAGTTTTTGGATAGAACCCTCAAGCATATAAGAAGGTAGTCATAAAAGTCCAGGGAGCATTTTGCCCACCCACCCCTTTTTCCTTTTTAAATTGGTGAGTAATAACTTGATCTCATTCATGGATTTGCTACTCCCAAGAAACAAAAGAGGGAAAATAAGCATCCCTTCATATATGTGTATGTGTGTGTGTATATATATATATATGATATGGTTTTTAAGAACTATGAGTGTTAAACAGGAAAGGCTTATACTAACAGATGATCTGACGACATAGTATTCGCCAGAAATAGGACTGCTGATCAGCTGGCCACTATTCACACTGTATTCCTTGGTTGGTTGCTTTCTCTAAATGCTATCCTGGTTTCTTGCTAAATCATCACAAACACCTGGACTACATCAGCTGCATTCTCACAGAAATACCTCCTTTGAATAATGATTTAGTATGAGGTCCTTGGCCATAGGGAGAATTTTTCTGCAACTTTTCTAAAAGTAAAACTATGCTGAAGTCCTTCATTTAGGAATCCATGTTGTAAATTCCTTTCAGGATTTAGGGACATAAAACCATGTTAACACTTACAAATTTGTTTATAATAAAGCTCCAATGTGTTTCTCACAGTTCTTTAAGAGATGAGAAGAAAATGGAATCAGCAGCCATTTTCTTCTTCCTAAAACAATGGTTTGCTAGTTCCCCTGAATGACTTTCAATTTTTACTTTTATTTTTACTTAACTGCCTTGTGTATATATTTATATATAAGGCATATGTTTCTACAGCATATGTGTATGCCTTTTATTGTCTCTATAAATCCTAGCTATAGGGCATTTATAAATGATAAATAAACACATATCTGGATAACATGTTGAAAATTCCAGGGTGGTGGAAGCAGACTATTCATCAGTTCTCTGACAGAGTCCAGCTCTTCAGCTGACATTAGGCAAGCTGATGGAGAAGGTGCCTGCATTTCGTGTCCTAACCTTCCCCAAACTCCTCTGATTATCTAATGATGTATAGAAAATCACCTCCAAACAATGGTTTAACAACCATAACAATCATTTATTTTGTTCATGGATCTAGGGATTGACTAGGATCAGCTAACCAACTAGGGGTGATTTTTCCCCATGGAACATTTGTAAATGACTAGAGACATTTTTCTTGTCACAAATGGGAAGGTGCTACTGGCATCTAGTGAGTAGAGGCTAGAGATGCTGTTTAATATGCTACAGTAAACAGGACAGCACTCACAATAAGGAATTATGCAATCTGAAGATAAGAAGCACTGAGCTAGACAGTTCTCATATGAGGTCTCTCATGCAATTGCAATTAGGCTAGGGTCATCTTGAGTGCTTCCTCATTCACATGTCTGGTACCTAGGCTGGGAAGACTCAAACAGCTGAGGACTAGAACACAGGTCTCTCTCTCTCTCTCTCTCTCTCTCTCTCTTTCTCTCTCTCTCTCTCTCTCTGTGTGTGTGTGTGTGTGTGTGTGTGTGCTTAGTCCATATATTCCACAGGGCAGCCTCAAGATATCAGGGCTACGTACCAGGTAGCTGAAGGCTCCTGGAGGGAATGCCCTCAGAGATTGGTAGAACCTGGTTGGCCTTTCTAACCTAGACTGGGAAGTCCCTCAGTGTCACTTTTGCAGTAAAAAGTAACAAAGTTCCCTTCCCACTTGGGTGTCAACAGAGAAGGGAAGAACCTATACTTCTACCCCAATCTGTCAGTAATGAGGCAGTACCATCCCATCCTGTAGAAGCCAGCTAAAATATAAGATTTAAATGATTCAGATGCTTTTAAAGTAATACCCAAAATGTACAGGTTTCAATCAAAAACAACTTACAGCAAGATATAGGAAGTTCTCAAACAGATGCCAATATCAAGATGACACAGATGTCAAAATTGTCTGACGTGGATTATCAGCCAGCATGAAAATGTTTCAACAATTATCTTCCGAGGAACTTATCCCTGCTCAAAACTTAGAATAAGAGTTGAAAAGCATTGGGCTAGGAAGAATCAAGCAACTTAGGTCCTGGTCCTGACTTTGCTACCTCATCTTGTGTCCTCAAGCAAGTCACTTAACATCACAGTGCCTTCCTCTGAGACATGATGCGGTTTCTTTCAGCTCTAAAGCCCACAGCTGTGTGGCCTCTAAGTGTCAAGACTTCAATGTAGGTGCAGGCTCCAAGACTAGTGCTGTGGATGGAGACCACCCCACATCTCAGGGAGACAGGTTTCCTTTGCTCTAGTCTTGCTGCCCACCCTCAGCCTCCTTTAAGGGGCTATGGGACAAGTTGAGTGAAAGCCTCTGATAACTCGGAGCCTATCCACTTTGGATAACTTCAACTCCAAGGTCACTGACTAGTGAGAGATGCTGCTTTAGGATTGACAAGGCACCTCAGTGACGGCCCAGCTTCAACACGAAACGTCTCTACATTTAGGATGTTTCCTTCGGATCCTTTCACATGAACTTTTCTGAATTTGATATACAAAACGTATATAGTTTTTGAATTTTCAAGAATTCTCTGAATGTGATACATACCAACAGTATTACTGGCAGTATAATTATGGGGATTTGGGATAGTCTTTGATGATATATTTCATTGAATAATGATAATATATAATAATAGTGTTCACATTTTATGATGTTGCTTGAAGATATAATTATGAGGAACTAATGATGCTGACAGAAATGTGTTTGAAAGTCGCCACTGAAAAATGTAATCCACAGATGCCAGCCCCATTCTAGATCTTATTTACAATGTTTTTCAAGAGAGAAGTTCCTGAGTTTAAAAGCCTTGTCATCTTTACTTCCTTCAGACACATATAAAACATAATCTGAATTTGTACTTTTTATTCCTAAATAAATGAGTGGTTTGTTGGAAGAAAAGATGTAAGGCCACAAAATCTTTGAAAAAGAGTTCTCAGGATCAATAAAGTCATTTTGCAAATTAGAAGACAACGTCCATACCGGATGTTATGTAAGTTGCTCAAAGTCAGGCAGCCAATTAGTGGCTGACAGGACTAAACATGACTCTCTCCATACACCATGTCTTTATATCTCCGTCTATCCAGATCTTAATATCTACCAATACCCAATATCAGGTTGATGTCTTTACTCACTTGCACCAGTGTTTCTCAAATTTCGGTAGTTCATGATTCCCATCTGCACCATGTGTATCCAATTTCTTACTTTTCTTTAAATCAACTCACACTTTCATTTAAGGTTATTTAAAACCAACATTTATATAATCAATATAAATAGAAGACCAGTGTTAGTTGTCATAAATAGGTGGCAAAAATAATCATTTTGTGTCCAAGTGCCAGTAGAAGTTTTCTTCCCAAAATTTGTAAAACTATCTTCTCCCAAGCTGTCTTGCTTATGCAATAAAAGATATAAAAATTCTTCAACTATCAGGCATCACTGACCTAAGGTGAAAGTAATCATCAAGATAAACGTGTGACCTTAAAAATGGTAATTGATGTATTGAAATAGTGGGAAAGAATGTTCTCCGTTTTATCGCGACACTTTCCCTCAGCAGCTTAGAGCTGGGTGTTGGCTTATAGCAGTGTGAGCCCTTTAAATCCTCCATTAATATTCAACAAGGTCCATCAGTCTTGGGGAGTGCTTGAAGCCATTGCCCAAGTAGAGCCTGAAGTCAGGAAAACATTTCTGGTTGGAACAATTCTTGCTCCACCATGTGCTAGCTGTGTGGTATTAGACCTGCTTTAAAGTCTCTGAGCCTCAGAGGTTTCTCATTTTTAAAAAATGGCGACAATCAGCACCTTCTATAGTTACTGTGAAAACAAAAAATGTGCCTATAATGTTTACCCTGGTATGAACTACGCAAAGGGCTCTCAATACACTTAACTATATGGCCAGTTGATTTTCTTCCCTGGTCTCTCTTTTCTGGTGTTGATGTCTTTCAAGGTTTTGGTAATGCAATCCAAAAATAGGAAGCAGAGAGAGATTTTTTGGCATTCGAAATTATAGTCCATTTTTATCCCATTTTCAGACAAAGAAATGGAGCTGTCGGATTCGTATCAGTAATGCATCTCCTCTGCAGGTAGTAAGTGGTAAAACCAGAATACTCCGTCTTCAGAGCTTAAGCTTCTGATAATTCTGCAATCTATGCTACACATTGTGGTATACTATAGATTGTGGTGATTTGAGATCGCTGCAAATTCTTTGACACTCTTCACACCAAGAAGTGGATTCTATGCGCCATCCCTTTAAACCTGGGTTAGCTCTGTGATTAGCTAATAAAATATGAAGGAAGTGACATAGCACCAGTTTCCTGGTCTAGGTCTTAAGAGATCAGTAGCTGCCATGTCCTACGTCTGTAATTACTGCTTCTTGGAGTTTCGAGTCTTCATGTAAAAAAATCAAACTACCCTGACCATGGAGAAGCTCAAGATTACATAGAAAGTGTATGTGGCTCAGCTGAGTGCAGCCTCCCAGCCATCCCCACCAAGGACCCAAACATGTGAATGAAGCCCTCTCAAACCCTCCAGAGAAAGCCAGCCACCAGCCAACTGCCAGCGTGACCCGGTCATTACCAGATGGAGCAGAATAACCACCTAACAGAGCCCTGCCCAAATTCTGGTCTCACAGATTGTGAGTTGTTTTAAGCCACTATCACCGGGAAGGTTTGTTACCACAGAAACTGGAGCACACACATTATCTCATGTGACTCATGGGCATTTTTAATACCCCAGCCATGCACAGCCAGTACCTGGGACCGGCCTGTGGAAAGCACAGCTTCGGCACAAAGTCAGCAATAAATTTCAGAACCAAGCAACTGTGGCCCTTGGTCCTGACAGTTGGAGAGCTAAGAGGTACATTCTCATGGCTACCACAAGCAGAAGCATTTCTATCCACGGGAAGAAGAGGGGCTTCTAGGGCCAACAGGAGGAGAGAATTAGGACCAAGCCTGCTCCTACCCGACTCCATGTCCCCCTGAAGCCGTTTTTGTGAGCCAGCAAAAGCCTGGACAGTCTCACCAATACTCCCCAATCTGGAGAGATGCAAACAGAGTGAGATAATTTTTTTTAAGTTCATTCAACCAGGTTGTTGATAAATTTTTGGCTGGTTTTGTACCCCCCTGCTCTCATTTCATAGGTATTGAAGAAGAGAAATGCTGTGTGTTGGTTTCCACTCATGATATTGGCCCATTTGTTTTTATGATCACATCAGCTACTGTGTGGGGAATGGATGCAAGAAAGGCAAATTAGAAGCAAAGAGACCATGCAGGTGTCCAGACTAAAGTGGTGACAATGGAGATGAAAAGAAGAGAATTGATTGAAAATGCTTGGGAGATATAACCAATCGGATCACAAGTGGATTAAAATCCCTGCCTTCACTGTGGGAATCAAAGGTGTCACAATTTAAAAATATTAAACACTATCATTACTTCACTTCTACCACAATCCTGCCATCTCAAAGGATGCTTTTAACTCCATTTAATCACATACTATCCTGTTGTGATTTCCACAGAAAGGCCCAGCACTGTCATTTTTGTCAGTTAATATTGTTTTTTGAATTTTCTGTTCCAAATGATCTCATCTACTAAAAGCGAGCGAGAACTCAAAATCACTTTATAAAACCATCTGGATAATAATGTTAGAGCTCAGCAATTTTCAGTTAAGTGGAGACAATGTCCCAAAATAAGAAATTCGCCTGAAGGTTGGAAAGAGGGTATAAAAAGCACATACCAGATGTCATTGTGAGCTTTTTGTGTTTAATGACCAAGATACCCCACTGAATTTCTCAATGAGAATAAAGGATTACCTTAAGACATTGCCTTTGATGTCCTTTCTGAGCACAGTACCTGCTCTATTTAACCTAAATGGAAGTGTATTCTATTAGATGGAGATCAACCTATAAACCTACAGACTTTACACTTGGGAAACAAATGCCTGGGTTGTGTATACAAGAATGTCTTCTGCCTTCTCACATACACCAACCTTGATGACACGCCCTTCCCGTGGTGGAGAGGTCATTAAAGTGCCTTCGTGGAGGTGTCTGCAAGTTTGCATCCAGAAAAAAGGGAATGAGGATCATGAGGGAGAGCAGGAATGCTAGCTCTGAAGACCTGGGGAAGATTTGGAAAGGAAAAAGCACCTCTTAAATTAGGGATGCTTGGGGCCATCTGCTTTGGTGGTGTTAAGTCCTGTCCTCCATCTCACCTATGAATTCTTCGGTAACGTCGACATTACACGTGGAAACAGTTCAATGAATAGTCTGGACTCATCGGGGAACATTTTTATTTGTCCTTTTTCACTGCTTCCAGCATGTTCTGATGGATCTCCTTTTGATGACATTCCTGGTAGATCCTGTGACTTTCCAATCTCTTTGGATTTATGAACAATCTCTTTGCAGTTGTAAAGACTCAATTTCCAATGCTCTCAAGACTTGTCGAACAAAACAAAACTTGAACCTCATGTTTGATTCCAAGCTTTTTCCCTCCCCCACTGCCTGTCTCCGCTGTCCACACCTTCTCCAGTCAGGCCTGACCTTGGCTGGGGATTTTCAGTAGAGATTGAACTTGACATTTTCTTCTACCTTCTTCCACCTCCTCTCTCTCTTTCAAGGACAATGAATGAAAAAGATAGATTAGAGAGAGGGGCAAAATCTTTTTTATTTTCTTAGATGGTCACTAGTTTGTTTCCCCCTTGGCTCACACCAGGTGGCCACTTTTGTGTCACCTTCATTCCGATGTTGGCCTTTGTGGGACACAAGTGAAGATTCTCCAGAGTCAGTGTGGGAACCACTCTACTGCTGAGTTCCTGGAGAGGGTAACGTGCTGTCCATTTGTGCTCTTTGCAGCACCTCTGAACTCCTGTTTCCTCTGGGATCTCCTCCAAATGGGTCCCCCTGCAGTCAATGCCACCCACCCTCTTGGCAAGAGTCCTTTAGATGGTTGCATGTTTGTGTTCCACCTATATTCAAATGTTGAAACCCTAACCCCTAATGCAAAGCTATTTGGGGACCGGGCCTTTGGGAGGGGATGAGATTATGAGGCTGCATCTTCCATGGTGGGAGCAGAGCCCTTAGAAGAGAAACAGGAGAGAGCTTGCTTCCTTTCTCTGCTCTCACTGTGCCATGTGAAGACGCAGCAATAAGATGGCCATTTGCAAGCCTGAAATGAGAGACCTCACCAGAATCTGAACATGATAGCACCCTGATCTTGGATTTCTTAGCCTGCAGAACTGTGGGAAATAAATTTCTGTTGCTTCAGCCATCCTGTGCATGGTATTCTGCCATAGCAGCCCAAGCTGACTAAGACAATGGCTTAAGCCTGAGCACCTTCTGTGTCAAGGGAAATACAGGTGAAATATTGCCTCTCTCCTCCTTTTTCTCCTCCCAGATATTACGGGCTGTACCACCCATGCTCATAGCTCTAGAATTCTCCAGGTTGTAATTAAGACCCACTGTTCATATTCAGAGAGCCCCCTAAACTCCAGCATTGAGCAGTCAAGCCCTCCAATCGCTTATCCCTGCTTTCTGGTGGCAGAGCTGGAATGGCTGCCATGCCTCTAAGCTCAGCCAGCAGCCAGCCACGGAGTGAGATGCCAGCCTGCCCTTGCTGAAGGACCCACCCCTAAACTCTATGACAGCTTCCTTGGAACCTTGGATCTGGAGATGGGAATGCCACAGAACTCCCCATGAGGTCTAAATTCACTACATCATGAACTATTGGGTGAGCTCCCATCACAATAGTCAATAGATTATTTTAGAAAGCCTTAAAGGGTATGTCTGCAAGCTCCCTGTCACTCTCAAAAACAAGCAGGAATATGTCTGCTCTCCTCAGCTCTGGGGCTTTACAGGAAACTGAGAAAACAGACAACATTTTATATATAAGCAGATTACACACATTGGTGTGAATGGGTCATTCATTGTAAATATAAAGAGATATGGAGGCTGCATGTTAGGTTGGCACTAGTTGAAAACCAAGTTTGCTGGGGTAAGGGGCATGCAAAATGGATACACATATAAGCGTAACTTGATTACCAGTTTCTGAGCATCCCTGTGTTGAGTAGGGAAAAAAGCACACCAGAGACACATAATGAGGGCATTTACAATTAATCAGCAAATATTAGCAAGAACCATCAGTGTGTCACGCACTGTGACAGGTGCTGGGGGTATAGAAATGAATAGGACCCAAAGGTAGTAAAAGGGGGGCAGGTCTCATTTGCAAAACATTATTCAGGCACCTAAAGGGTAAGTGAAAGCCAAGAAAACACCCAATCATGTTCCTTTTAAAATGGATTTGTAATTGCATTCTTTGGGAGCAGAGTGTAATGTCAATAAACTATGGTATAATGAACTGACTTGCAATTCAATTTGTATGGGGAAATGTGCAGTTTTTCCACTAAACTATGTGGCTTTTCATCATTATTTGAAGAACAATTTCCGCCCCACCTGATATTCACGGGAAGAAGTGCACTCATCACAGAGGCTCAGTGACTCCCTCCTGCAGCAGTCTGGAGAAAGCTCCAAGCATCATACATCATTGCCACTGAACTCTTGCTAATTTCTCAGAGTGTTTTAGGAACTCACGTAAATGGTTATCTTTAAAGATGCATCATTAGAGGAAAAAAATGAATCACATCCTGGAGTTAGGACTCCATCAATTCAATCAGTGAGCACTTCCTTTTGCCAGTTAACTCGTCAATCACTGTGACTCATACTACCCAATTCCCACACACAGTGACTAGTTTCCAATTGCTTGCACAAGAAAATGTTTTGTTTTGTTTTGTTCTGTTTTTCTGGGTATGGTCCCCATGTATTAAAATCCTACTAGGTCCTCAGAACTTAGTACAGATTACCTCTTATAACAACCATAGAAAATAGGCAATAGATGAATAAATGCGGTTCAGACACATTAAATAATTTGCCTACCCTCATGCAATTAGCAAGTGTGGACTGAGAATGTCAAACCATGTTTCTCTAATATGGAACCTAGACTCAGACCCAACACCATCCCTTTAAAGAAAACTACAAAAAAAATCCTGAGAAACAGAACCAAGAATTAGGAAGAAAGAGTCATACATTTCTACTCAATAGGTCAGTAGCAGCTACACCACTCTACCTAGGATAGGCCACATACTTGAGAGTTTTCCAAAATGCCCCAAGGTGAATAACATAATTATGAACTTTCTCTAGTGTAGTGGTGTTGTACTCAAATAAGAATATCCACACCTTTCAATCTTGCTACTTTTGTGAGTTTCCAAAATCAGTGCATCTCAGCGTGGGGTCTATGCATCATCTGGCCCCACAGTTCTTCCTTAGACTCTCCACATCTCCTCCCACAGTCCCTGTGCATTCAGAGTCAGGACAAGGACCCACTGACTCCCCAGGTAGCCCCTTCCATCTTTGCAAGGCTCTGAGAGAAAAGGCTTCATCTTTCTGAGCATATCCTATGGTTTCCTTTGGTGGGTCTGTGTTTTGGGACTTAGAATAATTTTAATCCACCTTTTACATGACAGCCAGTTTTCTATTTGAAGGCATCTCTCACATTCCCAGTTGAAATATCTAAGCATCTCTTGCCTTTCCAAAATACAAATATGACATGGTTTTTAAATCCCTTCATTATTCTAGTCATTCACCTCCAGCCTCCATTCTTTCTCCATCCTTGCTCCAAGCCTGGCCAATTGCAAAAGCTTCTTGACTGGTTGCCTTGCTTCATTCTTAGAATCCTGTACTCTGAACAAACTCCACTGAGAAGCTCAAATTGGTCATGTATCTCTTCCACTCAAAAAGCTTCAATCACTTCACATCAGAACAAAATCCATACTCTTTACCTGACTGTATTAGAAGTTCACTCTTCTGTTCTCAGAGTGTGAATGGGCACCTAACCTGAAACTAAAACTTCAGCAATGCTGGGCAATTTTAAAACTTTTCTGCATTTTATTCACATTTAGATACTTATGTGGAATTTGTCCAGAGCAAATTCAAGAGTGAGCTTGGTTTTCATAATCTGAAATGCAAGCAGAACAGGTCCAAAAGTGGAAAACCTTAACCTCCAGCTCCAATGTTGAAGTTTTATGAGCTTTTCAACCTCTTGTTGATCCTATCTCTTCTGATACTAACTCTAAGGTTTCCATTATTATGAATATCTAAAATATAGCAAGTTTATTTTCAATCTTCTCATCAAAGGGCATTCCACATTTAAAAAAAATAATAATAATGTAATTTTAAATATGCTATAGCATCTAAACCAGGAATTTTCAAGGCCCAGTTTGTAGGCCCCTGAAGTTATACTAGGTCTGACAATTAAGTAAATGAACTCAGCTTAGAAAGTGCTACATACATCATTGCCGAATATCACTATGGTCACCTTCAAAGTAGTCACCTTGGGAAGCTATGCACCCATGCCAGTGCCTAGACCATCCTTCAAAGCAATTTTGGAACTCTTTTTCTAGAATGGCCATCAGAGCTGTGTGACCTGTGATGTTCTGAATGTCATGAAAATGTCTTCCTTTCAATATTTCCTTTATCCCCCTGTAAAGGAAAAATGTCCCTGGGGGCCAGATCAGGTAAGTAGAGAAAGAGTGTTTCTATATAGTTATTTGTTTACTGGCTAAAAACTTCCTCACAGACAGTGTCATGTGAGCTGGTGCATCGTCATGATGCAAGAGCCATGAGTTGTTGGCAAAAAGTTCAGGGCATTTTCGTCTAACTTTTTCATGCAGCCTTTTCATATCAAAAAAGACTAACAACATTGTTCTGACTCTTGATTTGGACTGATGGAATGTTTCTGGTCATGGAGAATTGGCTGACTTTCTTTTTGCACTTGGTAAACTTTTACTTTCCTTTGCTTTTGTTCATCAGTGAGTTCCTTTGGAACCATTTTTGCACACACCTTTCTCGTGCCAAGATTTTCAGATAAGGTTTTCCTAGCTGTTTTTCTATCAATGCTTACTTGGTCCGCTATGCTTCTCACAGTCAGCTGACAATTTTGACACACAATTAGATGAATTTTTGCAATGTTTTCATCAGTTCTGCTTGCTACTGGCTTCCCTGACCTCCCTTTATCAGTTCCACTTTCTCTTCCCTCAGAAAAATGTTTATTCCATTTGTGCACTGCCATTTTCTTCATGGCATTATCCCCATAAACTTGGACAAACGCCCCTCATTTCACTTCCACTTTTGCCAAATTTAACAAGTAATTTAATGTTTGTTCATTGCTCTAATTCAAGCTCTGACATTCTGGAAACTGCATACAAAAACACACAATAATGAACACCACTCAGCAAGACATTGCCACATGTTGATACCAACACAGCTGAGATATAGATATACCAAGGCTATGAAATCTTACCAAGTTGTACAGTGCTGCCAAGATAAGTGCAAGGCGTCAAGTTCACAAACACACACCTCATGTATGAAATACTGTGTGTGTGTGTGTGTGTGTGTGTGTGTGTAAAAGAGAGATGGAGGGAGGGAGCACAATGCACACAACATACCCTGACAACCTGCACCACCCCATTCTAGCACTTTTTGCTTAGATTGCAGTAGTGTGTTTATTTGTTTGCCTTCCCATATAGACTGTGGACTCTGTGAAGGTCAAGTTCACTTCTGCATCTTGACCTTGGTTCCACCCCCATGGTTTAGAATGGTGCCTAACATCCTCTTGATAACCAGTCAACACTGGCTTTAAAAGATAAGTTAATGAAAGGGTACTCCTACTCCTCGTTGTGAAAACCTCTGTGTGAACTACTGGAGCCACATGAGAAGATCATACATGTTCCATTAACCACTCATCCATTTATTCATTCCACTACAACTCCTTCCTGAGTTTTTACTAAGAACTAGCACCATACTAAGGATGAGGACACAATGAAGACTATGCAAGCAAGACAGTCATCCTCATGGAATTTTCAGTCCAGTGTTGGAGATGTACATTAAATCAATAATCCTAGAAATATGCAATTACAGGCTGTGATAAATGCTATGAAGGAAAGACACAGGAAAACCTAATTTAATGGCAGAACCTTAGAAAGGCATCCTGGGAAGAATGGTGTCTCAGTGACCATATGGAGACTGAGTTGGGGGCTTTACCTAAGAGAACTAGGTTTGTATCTGCTAGCAGGGGACTTAAACCTGAAAACAACATGGACCAAGATTCAGGTCTTCTGAGAGGACAGGAAAGAAGAGTTTGGCCCTCCCAATGGAGCCAACCCTTACCTGCTCACATGCCAAGTCTTCCCTTATTCTGGGCTGCAGAGGAGTGGCCTAGAATGTCTCAGACAAGGCCCTACACTGATCTTTGACCTGAGTCTCTGTGAGAGACTCTATACTTCCATGGCTTCCAAACTCTTCATAAAAGTCCAGCTCTAAGGCAAACAAACACAGTGTTTCTCTTTTTTACAATGGGTAGTGTCGATTTCATCTCTTGTTTTTAGGGATCTAGTATCGCTGGAGGAGACCCACTTTCTGCTACTAGCATTTCCTTCAAATAAGTCAGCTGTGGTGAGCAAGAAAACAGGAAGAGGAGAGGAGAAATCATGGCTTGCAATTGGTAAGAGTGCTTTTGTTTGCACATCTTGTATTATTGATATTGCTGTTTAGCATAATTAACTATCTTCTCCAGTTTACACACAGTCTGCCTCCATTTGATAGCTGGACCATCAGCAAAGCAATCCATTCCCTGAGGCTGAAGGCAGGTGGTTCCGAGAGAGGCAGGATGCCAGTTGCTCAGAGAAGCAGGAGACATAAGCCTTAATTGTTGCTAAAAATATGTTCACTGGAAGAATCAGACTCTTTCAGTCTGCCTAGAGTGAATAAAAGCATCTACGGATTCAGCAATCTTAAGAAAGGCCCCAAAGAACAAAGAAGAAGAGGTAGACAAATAGGAACAAATAAACTGTATGAATGTGGAAAAAAATGATAGCTAATACTGGAGAGTAATACTTCTCTTTATTCAAACGATTGGCAGACAATGACTATTGCCTTGGAGTGTGATTTCAGACTCAGCAAAGCAGTGTGGTTTAAGTTCCCCTATGCCTTGTCGTCAACCTTTGAGCAGTCCAGAATAAGTTACCCAGCTATTAAAGCTGAAAGAGAGCTTAGAGACAGAATTCTACATTATATGATGTGTTACTATTACATGGTGTATTATTTGTATTGTATATATGTATATCTCAGTAGCCTGAGTTAATATTTTTCTGTCAGCCGTTAATCCAAGAAAAGTTGTCCATGAAGATAAATAAATAATTCATTTTGACTTGTTGAAAACGAGTCAAGATGAAAGAATAAATACATATGGGGATGTGTAAAAGCAGCTCTGCGCTAGCACCCAGCAGGACCTAGAAATTCAGGTCAAATAAAACTCTAAGCAAGTATTAACATAGTGCTTATTGTGTGCTAGAAACTATTCTCAGTGTTGTGTGTCTATATGTAATTCATTTAACCTTTTAAAAAAATCTCTCTGAGATAGGTGCTATTACTATCCCAATTTCATACATAAGAAAACTCAGAACTGCATGATTTCACTCATATGCGGAATATAAAACTGAAAGCAAAGAAAAAAAGAAATGAACAAACAAATAACCCATGGACACAATCAATAGTTTAATGTTTATTTGGGGA
>PVJL010001960.1:10043-224391 GCA_004026885.1 Lyroderma lyra | reverse complement strand
TGTGTGTGTGTGTGTGTGTGTGTGTGTGTATGTGTTCTGTTGGTTCTGTTTCTCTGAGAACCCTAGCTAATACATCCTATTAAGTGATAACAATAAAGATAGTGTTGCTTAATCAGAGCTTCAGTTTTTGAGCCAAATGGCCTGGGTGCATGTCCCAGGCCTACCACTGTGACCCTGGGCAAGTTATACAACCATTCTAAACCCTAATGTCCTCGTTTGTAAAGTGAGAATAATAGTGGTGCCTACTTCATGGGGCTGCTAGGAAGATAAGAGTGAATGCTTAAATACATAGAAGGTTCATAGAACAATGATTAGCACCCAGTAAGCATGCAATAAGTATTTGTGGTTAGCATTTTCAGTCATCAGCATTTATTAACTCAATAAAATGGCAGTCACTATGCCATCTGCTTTATACACACTGGTTATAGAATCCATACAACGCTACTGCAGAGGGACTCATGCTGTTCCCAGAGTATGGTGAAGACAACGAGGGCAGCATGACCCAGGGGTCAGAGTGTGCCTGGACTCTGACATACCTACCACCAAGGCATGTCATGTCAACCTCAGTTTTTTTTATAACAATTGATTTTATAGGGCTATTTGGAAGATTACATAAGATATAAAAAGCTTAGCATCGTACTGGGCACATATTTAACACTTCACAAGTGTTTGAAGATACTACCGTTATTAAGACATTAATAATACTTACTGTGGTTAAGAGGGTGAGTCTCCAGTGATGTCAGAGCTTAGGCCTGAGCCCTGGTCTGGCTGACTCAACCTAAGTTAGTAACCCTGCTCTGTCAGCCCCCACCAGCCCAGCTTTGCCAATCCCAGAGCAGAAGCTGAGGACAGTGACCATAAGAGAGCAATTCAGAAATCCAATACAAACTGAACATGTTGAATGCTGCCCCTCCCCTTCCCAGTCATCTGACTAATGAAGATACAACACTTTTCCCCCTTGGTCTTGTTTCCTTTTCCCAATTTACTTCACAAAATTGGTATCAATGTACCAATGGTTTTTAACAAGTTCCAATTATTTTTGCTTTGTGAAATTAAAAATACAAGAAAAAAGAATGCCCTGCCAGAGATGTCCTTCACTGTTAGTTTATATTTAATCCACCTAAATATTTTTCCTCCAGAAATTAAAAAATAAAATAAAAGCATTCCTTGAGCAGACACCGCGGGGCACAGACAATGCTTCAGATGCCATCTTCTCAGAATTGCTGTCTTTACCCTCTGGGAGTTCCCTGAAGCAAGAAGTCAGTTGGACTCTGCAGAAAACTCTGAGGGAATGGAGTTGGATGACAGGTGCACCATGGAGACACCTGGCTCCCTAGTCTTGCCCTCAAGACTTGAAAACAAGTTTTCAAAGTGCTTTTCACAGACTTATTTTTAAGGGCTGTTCTTCTTACCCAGATATGTACCTGACCTATGGCTTCCGAATGCTAGCTTTGAGCTATTTTTATACTAGTGATCTTGAGTTTTGGCTAAGGCACAAACTTGTCACCTCTGCTGGTCCTCTCTGTGACAGCACAGACTTTGGTAAGACAGTGGAGGTGCAAACTGAGCAATGAAAAGTAACACTCTGGGCTTCAGAAAAATAGGCCTGGACCCTGAGCGCATGCACCACCCCCAGCAGGAGCCACTTTTTGTGACACTTGTCTCTCAGCCCTCCCCTACTCCCCCACTCGCCTTGCCTCACACTTTCTCTTTCTGAGCCCTCCTCTCCATTTTCCCTTCCCCTAAGGCTGCCTAGGAGACTGCCTAGGCAGCCTACAGTGGGGCCCCACGGTGCCAAGAAGCCTAGACAGTGGTCTTTAAACATAATGTTTTGTTTTTATTAGCATACTCCCTAAAGACCACTTTAAACTTTTATTTTGATCTCCTCATAAGTTTTTAAGTTTACATCTAAAATATTTATGTTTTTAACAGTTTATAAACATGCAATTTCCAGACTATATTGCATATGTGTTCTAAATACATTTTCATTACAGCCCTGCAGATTTAGGTCATCTAATTCATAGAAAATGCCTGCCTTCTACCCCAATAGACTAGGTAGTCTTCACTGGTTGGCCAGACCAGTCAGCCAAATCACATTTGCATTCTGACAAAAAGTGTGGCTTCACTTTTAAATCTTAATGCAACATGTTAGTGTCACTGTGACAAATATCTCATTTCTGAATTCTACGTTTAAGATGGATGAGATAAATCAATCAATGGGTAGATGGATAGGTAGCTGGAAGGGAGAAAGAAAGGGAGGAAGATGGGTGTCGGGCTGTGATTCTGAAACCAGCTCCTTCAATACTCCTTAGCTAAAGTCTTCCTCAGGACCTAAAGATTCCCAAGTTGTCTCTTGTTTTCAGAGCTTCAGAGACTTTTACACACTGGGGAAGGGAACAACAGTAAAACTGAGTTTGGGCTAAATGTATGGTTTCTTTTAAAAAGTAGACAAGGGCAACTGTGAAAGGTTAGAGTAAGTTTGCAAGCAGATCAATTTTTTTTCCTGGTTTTTTTGTGTGTTTTTTTAATTCATTTTTATTGTTAGACTTATTGGGGTGACATGTTAGCAAGGATTACATAGGTTTCAGGCATACAATTCTACAGTGCATTGTCAACTTGTTGTATAATAAGTTCACCACCCAGTGTGAGTTCTCTTTCCATCACCTTATATTTAGCTTCCCCTTATCGGTGTGATATTGATCAGCAAAAATTACATTGGTCCCACGTATACAATTCTACATTACATCTTCTGTGTGTTATATTTTGTGTTCGTTACCCAGAGTTAGTTCCCTTTCCATCACCGTATATTTGTGTCCTTGTCCCTTCTCCCCCACCCCCTGCCCTCCTTACCCTCAGGTAACTACTAAATTATTAACTGTGTTCATGAGATTTGTTTGTTGTTTTCTATTCTATATTAATCAAACTAAATTTCTCCATCCCTTTCCCTCATTTTACCCACTCTCCCATCCCTCCTCCCACCTTAAAGAAATCCCTCTAACATTGTAGTGCTGGTTTGGTGGTGAAAATTTTCTTTAACTTTTCCTTATCTGAGAATCTCTTTATCTGTCCTTCAATTTTGAATGCTAGCCTTGCTGGATACATTATTCTTGGTTGTAGATCCTTAGTTTTCATCATGTTGAATATGTTTTGCCAGTCCCTTCTGGCCTGTTATGTTTCTGGTGAGAAATCGGCTGAGAATCAGATGGAGGTCCCTTTAAAGTTACTATTTGCATTTCTTTTGCTGTTTTAGAATTTTCTCTTTTTCTTTAACTTTTGCCATTTTAATTATGATGTGTCTTGGTGTGTTCTTTTTTGGGATCATCTTGTTTCAGATTCTCTGTGTGCATCCTGGACTTGTATGTCTATTTCTTTTGCCAGGTTAGGAGAATTTTCAGTCATTATTTCTTCAAATATTTTCTTGATCCCTTGCTTTTCCTCTGTCCCTTCTGGCACACCTATTATTCTGATTTTTTTTCATTTGATATAGTCCCAAAGGAATCTCAATCCATACTCATTTTTGGGGGGAAATTATTATTATCTAACTGTTCTGGTTGGGTGTTTTCTGCTGGCTTTTCCTGCAAATCACTGCTTTGCACTTCTATTTTACCTAGTTTAGTGAGTTTTATTCCATTCTTCATTTCAGTTAATGTAGTCATTCTCTCTCCCTGGTCTTTAATAATGGTTTCTAAATCTTCTTTAATGCTTGCTATCTCTCTGTTGAAATTATCGTTCAGTTCTGTAAGCATTTTTATAATTATTGTTTTGAGCTGTGCTTCTGATGGGCCATCTCTCCCCATCTCTTTAATTTAAGGTCCCATTCTCTGGTTTCTCATTTTTGCAGCTTCTCTGGACCCTCACTGCTGCAGGTTCTTTGATATTCACTGCTGATACTGGAAGGGCAGAGGTCTGTGGGGGAGCGACACCTGCAACTTTGTTTTCTTCCTGAGGCTCCTGGGGTTGTGCAGGGAGTTTGGAGGTATTGCATCTTTCTGGTCGCAGTTTGTCCCCTGCGCAGATTCTGCCCTGAGCCTTGGGGTCAGCTGTCCTGTATGCAGGTCTTTCAGATGGTTCTGGTTGTGAGCTGAGAAATGTGCATGCAGCCCTCTCTCTCCTTCTGGGCCAGAGCATTTGCACTGCAGCTCCTCCCCACCCAGCTGCTCCCCCTTCTTTGGGAACCACAGTGAAGTCTGGCCACTGTATTTTGTGGACTGGGCTGTACCTCCTGGGCCCAAAGTGAGGTGGTTGTGAAATCTCACACCCCACCTGTGGCCTTCCTTTCCTCTGTTCAGGCAGATGTATTTTTAAGAAAGAGACTGTCTGGAAAATAATTCCACTGCAGCCTACATGCCCTGGTTCAAAGACCTATATCCTTCTGTCAGTCTGGGACTGTGTTATCATAATGGGACAAGTAGCAGAAATGAGAAATGAATTGTTTGTTGTATTAAGCCACTGAGACTTTGCAGATGTTTCTTACCAAACAATAAGGTAAGCTGCCCTGACTAATACTTCATATACAAGGGCTGCATGGAAAGCATCCAGATATGTATCTGTTCTCATTGTATTGACAATGGTTGGATTTTTTCCAGACACTCTCATATAATAAAGCTAATGTTCATATCAGGGCCCTACCTGTATCTGTGTCTATATTTTAATTGATATGAAACTTAGCAATTAAATGAAGAGGATTTATTGCCCAATTCTCCCCAAAACTCTCCATCTATCCAAATCTTACCATTTAGGGTCCACATTTCCCACATTTGCCTTAGTATCTGCCTTTGCTCTGTCCTCTCAAAATGTTCTTTTCCCTCTGAACCAGGCATTAGCTTGAAGATCAACTCTGATGTCTCCAGGAGAAGGCAGGCAGTATAAGTGGGTAATTGGGAAAACTGGAGAAAACTTGTCTTGCCTAAGGGCACCCCAATTTAATTAAAACAAGGAAAAAGAAAAATATGCACTATAATGCCAGACAAATAAATAAAGCTCTGGTCTGCTGGGGTGTGACCTTTGTAAAATTCTTAAGAAATTCATTTCTTCAACTGATGTTTTAAACTATTATTTTGAGCTTTTACTTTGTCTTTATAAATAGCAGTGAATAAAAAGTGTTTAAACTTTGTATAAGTGGTCTACTGCTTATCTCTCCAGCAAGAATATAAGCTTCCTGCAGGCCAGGGCTAAGTGTGTCTCAACCCTATGTTCTACATAGATTCTGATAAGGTGCTTTCCTAAATGTTTTTTATGTAATCTGTACTGAGGTCTTACATGGGGATGGAAGGTACATTAAAAATTGTAATTAGCATAGCATAGTAGATTTCATTAGTTTGCTTTAGTCACTAGATTCATTTCTCCTCCTTGGAACGCCCATGTCATGGTAATGCAATGCTCAGAGCCAATTCTGCAATTATTCTCTGTAAGTGTCATTATCCCCACCACAGGATGAGTGAGGGTGTAGGGTGAGCCAAGTAGGCTGAAAGGCTGTTCTCTGGTGAAAACATTTCTCTAGGGAGTCTCTGGACTCCAATTGACATGGTGCACAATTCCATCTAGGCTGACCAGATGTCCCCATTTAAATGAGACAGAAAACAGTGGTTCTGTCCCATTTCAAAAGGTACATATGGTCAGCCTACTGACACCTTGAATTTAGCCCAGTGAGAGTAGGCTGACCATATGTACCATTTGAAATGGGACTGTATCTTTGTTGTCTGTCCCATTTACAGTGGAACGTCTGGTCAGCCTCGTCCCATCTGTCTTAGGAGCAGATGACAACAGATAATCCTTTAGAAATAAGAAACCATTCTCAGTCCTTATGAATTGACTTCAGTTGCTACTCCCTGCAACATAGGACAAACAAGCTCCCTTCACCCTGTGGAAGTTTTGGGAGCTAACCTAAGTCTCAGCACTTTTACTGGTTTTAGTTTCATTTACTTCGAGCAATTAAATTCATTTATTTTAATAGCTTAACAATTTTTGCTAGCATACAATGTACCCATCATTGCAAAACGACACTTTCCCCCAAAACATTAATCAAGATTACCAACCGCCTCCAAAAAAACATCACAAGAGTAGTGTCCTGTCAGAAATATGCCTGCACTCAATGAGATTTTTTCAGTAGTTCTCTACAACTTAATTATTTCAAAAACCCTTTTAATCTACCAGACAATAATAAAGTTCAATAGGAAAACTGTTTTGACATTGGGGGGAAAGTGTCACATAGTATTATTAGAACCTTGAAGTGGGCTCCATTCGAAGAATGTCTAGATGCCATCCTACTACCATATTCATCCTTATATTCATACCCCTCTGACCTGGAGCACTGAGATACACACATTTTCATAACTGGAAGCATCGCCACCATCTTAACTGTCACACCCTCCCTCTATTGCTCTGTGTGTATAACACTGGATTAGGCCTTAAAATCCAGAGACCTGAGGGGGCCTGACTTAACTGAACCCTCAAATGGAGTCAAGTCCCAGTCCAGTTGCTGATGTACTGGGCTGTTACTCAGAGCTCACATTTAAAGGTGGCCCTCTTGTTCTCCTGACTCAGCCTGCATTCCTTATCTCTCTGTCCCTAAAATCACTATCTGGGTCCAAGAATCTTCTTCACCATACTCTGACATCAGTTAGCATTTGTAATGTCTGTTCCCTCCTTTTCTAAGTTATCTTTCAGGACTTATTTTATTTTATTTTCCCACAGTTTCAGGACTTATTTTAGAACCTACTGGTTTTATAGCATGAAGCAATCCCTGACTGCCAAGATGGAAGTAGTCTTATTAGCTCTGAGGCCTCCCAGCATTTGCACATGCTATTCCTCCTGCCTGGAGCCTGATTCACAACCTCTGAAATGAGTGTGTTGTTGAAGATAGAAGATGGGATAGGTGGGCACTCTCAAAAGCCTTTTCTGACCATGCCTTACACATGCTAAGGTGCCCATTCTCCATGTGTCCAGCCCATTCCTCAAGCCATTCCTCCACCTCATCACTGACTTTCCTTTAACTTAACACCTTACCTGTCATACTGTGAACTAGTTGAAAACACTCAGCATTATTTATCTTTGTGTCTAAGTCCCTTTGTAAAAAGAAAGAAAGGGAGAAAAAGAATGGAAGGAGGGAGGGAAGAATAAAGAAAGGAAAGAAGGAAGGTAGGTGTGGTTAAAAAGAAGAAAACTTTTGCTTTCTCAACCACTATGTTATCATCAAATAGATGATTTCCCCTAAAATTTAATGAAATAGTTTGAAAATCCACCTGAAAATCTGAACTAAAACTATAAAACACTTCAATAAAAAGGATTATTGTTGCATAATTACAATTAATTGACTGCTTGTAATTAAAGATCATTTTAGTCAGAAACTTTCTAATGTAGAATGCTACCCCTTCCCACATTTAAGGCAGAACAAAACACTAGGTCCCTAGGGTCAGGGATCTGACAGGCTGTGAATCCACACAAAATATATTATCTTTGGAGATTCCAATTCCTGGTGGGAAACTGTTTGGTCTTTAAAAGTCAGTAGCAATAATACACCAAAATATTCATAAATCTTAAGAGTCTGACCAACCAGCAGCTTAACACAGTGGATTTTAGGCAATAGGGTACAGGGGAAAAATAGAAAAAAGATAAATCTATCTAACTGTTAACTCTAGGAAGATTTCACCTTGTTTGAAGAAAATCTAGACTTTGGATCCTTTGGTTTGGAAACAATTATCTGTGGCCCTTCTGGAGTAAAAGTGCCCCAAGAAAGCCATAGACTTGAGTTAGGTGACCTAGTTAATGGAACTGGCCTCTAACTTCAACCCAAGACCATAAATAAAGCCCACCTAGCTATTTCACAGTTAGGCGTAGTAAGATTAATGAGCCACTTGTGGACTGCCTTCAATTTGTGTTATTTATGGCTGAGGTTTAGATGAATAAAGTAGTAGAGGTCTAAGGATTGGAGCAGCTCTTTCCATAAGTGGTAAACACACATCAGACTATCTAAAGGTTCACAGAAAACGATCCTAGTGTTGTAGTGGGATTTAATTCTATTTAAGTACCTCTACTACATGCCAAACACATACTGTGATAGAGGCAGGGGCACAAAGGTAGATAGGAGACAGTTCTTGCCACCAAGGAGCTCATAATCTAGAGGGTAAGACAAGCTATTAATTAGTCATTATTAATAATAAATCATTTAAATTTAGGATGTTTTCAGTAAAAAATAAATAAGGCACAGTATTTATTGTAGAAAGGAAGTAATTATCTGTCATAAACAATGAAAGTTTTATGGGGACAATCGACTTTGAGGAATGAATAAGAGTTTTTTCTAAGTGAAAAGATGAAAAGGGCATTCTTGGTAGAGTGACATCATGGGTAAAGGCAGAGAGGTTTGAAATACTGTAATATAATGTGTTCAGTGAACTACAAGAAGAATGAATGTTCAGAACAAAGCTGAGTTGAAACTTCAGACTGCCTCATCTTTGGGGTACCCACATTGGACCATACAGAATGTAGAGGTGCCAGACTGGACTGTTCCTGGGCTTCCTGGGGATGAGGAGAGGGGTCACTTATGAAATTGTTCTTGGGTTGCTCCTATAAAGTGCCTGAGAACTTATTGCTGTGCCCACACTGCTAGCCCTTTGGATGAGGGACCATCTCTGGGGAGAGGACTCCAGGTCAAGCTAAACTAAGGGACAGTATTGGAGAAGTGATGAGGACTACTGATTCCATTATTACAGGAGTAATAACTGGTCAGGTGACTGTTCAGAGATAAAGCCCTGAAGTGCGTGAGTTACCCTTCTCAACAGGAATAGCTCCAGATATTCCTAGATTATATGGGTTCTCTGTGGAGGTGGGCTATGTATACTGCACTGAAAGCTTTATTTAGACCATTTTCTTCAGCTGTTGCATCATTGCTATAAAGATGTGTGCATTGTATATCACTTGGAGCACATAATCACAGAGCACTACAACGTAAGCAGAGAAAAAGCAGTTTAGCATTATCTTCTCAGTGAGATATGTGTGCAACAGCAGAGCCTACAAGATGACCCTGTGATAGGGACTAAGTCATAGATGTGTACATATATTCAAACGCACCCACTAGTAACTGAAGCACTTGCACATATACTCACCTTTTCCCCTAAACAGTATTATTTTTATTGACAGTTTACCAGGTACTAAAAAGATTTTGTGTGTGAAATGGCATCAAAAGCAAATCCACATCAATCACCATATCCCTTTTTCAAATAGACATGTGTTTAATAAATAGCAAATATTGCTTCCATCAATCCAGGATTTAATACTGTGTATTCTGAATCACTTGATTCAGTTGATTTTTAAGTTATTATTATCTGTAATTCAGCTGGACAATGAATCTTTCCTTAGTAAAATTGCAAAATGTATGCTGTATTTCTAATTAATTGCCTCTTACTTGCTAGCCACTGAACTTAAGCTCAACCTCACAAGGTTTTCCTAGAATTGGCTGGATTGTATTGGGTCCCAGAATTGTCCTTTCACAGGAATTGAGTGGACAAGATTACAATTGCTCTAGTTTTCATGAAGTGGAAAATGGTACCAGGAAATCTCACCTAGTAATAAGACATATTTCAAAAAACAAGAAAAAAATTACCTAAACCTTGCAAAATGGCTTTCTAAAATCATGCACAATTTTTTTCAGAAAACTTATTTGGCTGGAAAAATTAAGACCCCTCTCCAGTGCATCCCACCTCTACACTCTTCTGGTTTACTCTGTCCTCCAGTATGGGCTCTCACAGACTGGCCTTGGACCTGTGACTCCTAAATTTCAGGTTCCTTTTTATTAACTCCCAAAATACGATCTTCTGACTCAGGAAGGACAGTAGAATTTCATCCCCATGCTACCGAGAGAACAGGGTTAAGAGAAAACAGAAGTGTGTTTTGGGACTTCTGTTTCTGGTAAAGAGGAGGACTAGATACTCTGACAAAAATAAAAAATATGGCCCACTCCAGAAGAACTGGATGTTGGATAAATTACAACAAAGTTAAATACATTTCTGAGCTCACAAAAATAGAGCTCAGGCAAATCCTCAAGGGCAAGAGCAGATAAGCTAACAACAAACAGCAACAACAACAACATAATGGGGTGAATAAAATTAGGGTAGCAAAAAATTAAATGCCCTTACTAAGGATTTAACAATTTGAAATTAATGGCTGGTAGTGCCAGAACCTGGAAATTGGATTGCCCATGTATGAGCAAAACTTAATCTAAGAACATGAAATGTTCTTCTCACTGAGAGGCAGAGGGAGGAAGAGGCAGAGGGAGGCAAGGAGGAAGGAAGAGGGGGAGAGGGAGTGGGGGAGAGGGTGAGGGAGGAGGGGAAAGAAAGAGAAAGAGAGAAAGAGAGAAAGAGAGAAAGAGAGAAAGAGAGAAAGAGAGAAAAAGAGAGAGAGAGAGAGAAAGTCAGGAAAAAAATACTCTGCCTGCAGCAAGTAGAGATGCCTGTCTCTGCCACAGATCTTTGAAAAAATAATGATAACCACATAACCACATCATCTTCTCTATGTACAGGTAACTATTGACCTGCATGATTATGAATATTGCACTTATATTATCTTCACGGCCAGAAAAATTCAAAACAAGGAATTAAAGAGAACAAAGTTGATAATATCCCTTGGCTTTAATTGAAAGCAAACGGAAATCCTCTTTGGAGAAAAGCAGGGCAATCTTGACCTCTCCAGAAACTCAGATTAAACTCAGCTAAATATAAATTCACAATAAAAAAAATGATCAAACATAGAACGAAACAGGTTACCATGAGTAAGAATCAATAAGACAAGCAAAAGAACAAACAAGGTATATGATCCCCAAAGTAACATAACTTAAAAATATCACATAAAAATATAGAAAAACTGTGTATAAAATTGTTTAAATAAATAAAATGTTACATGAAATATGAGCAAGGACAAAAGAAATTACTAAAAAATCACCAGAAAGTTTTGGGAAAGAACCTAATAAAACTTCTAAAAAGAAAAAGATCTAAGCATTGAAATTAAAAAATGGGTGGGCTCAATAGCTGTCTGCACACAAATGAAAAGAAAATTATAAACCTGGAAGAATTATATTGAATGTGTCTAGAGAGACCAGGAGATGGCAAATATAAAAGAAATATTAAGAAACGTGGAGTTGGGAATAACAAGATCAAATGTGGATGTCTAATCAGGGTCCCTGAAGAAAAAAGGAACAAATGAGACAGCATGAGATAGAAAAGGGCAGAGCAATCTCCTTCAGAAACACAGACTCAATGCACATAAACAAATATTTTAAACATATTGAGAAAAACTTTAAAGATATCATACATAAAGATAAAATTGGGAGAAGGTTCAAGATGACAGATTAGGTAAATGCTATGCTTACTGCCTCTTAGGATCAGATCAAGATTACAACTAAATTATAGAAAAATCAACCTCACGAATCATCTATAGACTAGTTTAACAGAATCTCCATAACTAAAGATATGAAGAAAAGTCCATATCATAACTGGTAAGAGGGGCAAAAATGCAAAAAGGGCTGACCCCAAACCCCCAGGAAGTAGTTAAACACCAGGAGGGACACTTTGGTGGTAGAGGACCCTCCTGAAGTGGGAGAGGTCACAGCCCCACACTGGGCTTCCCAGCCAAGGAGTTCCCACAACGTCTGGCAGTAAAAATCACTGAGGACTATGTCCATTCCATTGAAGCAGAAAGTGGATAAAAAACCTAGACATCCTCTTAAAGGGCCCACACACAGATTCACTCACTTGCAAACACTCACATGGGCTCCAGTGGAGGGGTGGCAACTTGAGAGATGGCCAAGACATGGGGAAAGACTGAGTTATGTAGCTTTAGGACAATGCTGGAGGGACAGCTGCCACTGTCCCTGTGTGAAGCCTGCCTCACATGTAGCCTAAAAACAGGGGCCATCTATGTGGAACCCCCCACCAAAGGGACCAAACCTAAGACTGCACTGGTCTGAAAAATCCATGCATATGCACCACCTTGGTAATGCCCTGCAACTCTACCCTGTCTGGCTAATGCTGCATCATTGAGGGTACTTTCAGCTCCTGGGTGGCCAGCCCTGTGCCATAAGCTATGGAAGAATTTTATAGCAGCAGAATGCCTGCAGTGGTCTGGAGAAATTTTGGTGGTGAGCAGTCAGCCATAACCTGTACTGCACTCTCTCTTGGGTGTCTCTTGGGGATCTGTGGGTCTGAGGGAAGCAGTGTTCTCAGGGTGTTTTGCACAGTGGTCAAGAGGCCGATACTGGTACAAGAACTGAATCTGCATTAACTTTCAAAATACCACTGACCATGCTTCATAACTCTCTGGAGCCCCTCCCAACTCAGCTAGTGCTACATTGCTGGGGACACTCTCAACACTGAGTCAACCAGCCCAGCCTGTGTACCTATGAAGGTTCTTTCAAAGACTGAGTCTTACAGATAGTCTGCAAGTAGCTACAAGCCTAGGGGGGTCCTTGGCCTTTTGCCAGGCTGCCCAAGGTCCAATACTCATGGCAGCTAGCCTCAGTCCACAGCAAGGGCACCCCCCACATGCCTCCAGGCAGCAGCTGACCACATATAGTTTTGTAGCTTCTACCAGGTAGCCCCAGGCTGGTCAATAGGCAAGGCTGAAATTGACCTGCATAGGAGCCCCTCCCAAAAATCACCAGAAACAACAAACCCAGAAGCCGGCTCCAGACCACACCAGTACACTACAGGGTTAGCCCCACAAGCAGCACACCTAAAGGGTGGTCTCAACAGGCAGAGGAGCTTACTGGGGTGAATCACCCTCAGGGGGGTCAACCCCACATAGCAGCTCATACACTATAAGCATAGCCAATTATCAAAGCCAGCCAGCCTAAAAGTCATTCTACCCGCTGGTGAACCAAAAGCAATCAAGGCTCAACTACAACGGGAGAATACAAGGGACATTCCTGCAAAATACTCACAGGTGATCAGAGAGATTGCACCACTAGATCACACAGGACACATACTACATATGGCCACCTAGCAAAGACTGAGAAACATGACATCTACCTAATACATGGAAGCAAACACATAGAGGCAGCCAGAATGAAGAAACAAAGAAACATGTCCCAAAAAGAACAACAGAAGAAACCTCCAAAAAGAAAATGAAAGGAAATGGAGGCAACCAACCTACCAGAGACAAAGTTTAAAACACTAGTTATAAGAATTCTTTAGGAACTTAGTAAGAACCACAACAGCAGATAGCAAGCATAAAGAAGGACATAAAAACCATTTAAAAAGTCAGAAATAAAGAATACAATAACTGAAATAAAAAATACACTAGAAGGAATCAACAACAGATTAGATGAAGCAGAAGACTGAATCAGAGATATAGAATACAAGGTAGCAGAAAACACCCAACTGAGGTAACAAAAAGAAAAAAGAACAACAACAAAAAGTAGTTTAAGGGACCTTTCTGACAACATCAAACATAACAGTATTTGCATCATAGGAGTACCAGAAGAAGAAGAGAGGAGGCAAGAGATCAAGAACCTATTTGAAGAACTAATGACTGAAAACATCCCTAACCTGGTAAAAGAAATAGACATACCAACCCAGGCAGTACGGAGAACCCCAAATAAGATGATGCCAAGCAGGCCCACACCAAGACACATTATAATTAAACGGCAAAGGTTAAAGACAGAGAGAATCTTAAAAAAAGAGAAAGACAACTAGTTACTTAAAAAGGAGCTCCCACAAAACTGTCAGCTGATTTCTCAACAGAAACTTTGCAGGACAGAAAGGAGGTGCAGGAAATAGTCAAAGTGATGAAAAACAAGGGCCTACAACCAATATTATTCTACCAAGCAAGGCTATCATTTAAAATAAAAGACATAAAGAGCTTCCCAGGAGATCCATTCAAGATGTCAGAGTAGGTAAACGCTGTGATTACCTCCTCCCGTGACCATATCAAAATTACAACTAAACGACAGAATAACCATCATTGAGAATTGCCTGCAGTCTGGCTGAACTAAAGATGTATGGAAGGAAGAACCTCAAGACTGGTAGTGGGACTAGCCCATGTGACCAATAAAAACGGAGGGATATCTCCACTGTAGAGGTCCCTGCTGAAGAGTAAAGGTTCCTAGCCCTAACTAGGCTCCACAGCCTAGGTTTCGAGTGCCTGGAGAAGAATTACCCACAACTTCTGCCTGCAAGTAACAGTGGAAATTGTGGCTGAGTGAGACAAGCGGGGGTTATACTCCCAGGTGCTCTTCTTAAAGGGCCCATGAACAAACTTATTCACTGACAGACTCACTTGCTCTGAGCTCCAGCACTAGGTCAGCATATGGAAAGCTGCCAGGGACATACAGGGAGGAACTTTGTTGCCTGGTTTCAGGGCAAGGGCTAGAGAAACAGCTTTATACTGCACAGAGGAGCTGGCAGAAGCCACTGTTTCTTCTTTGAACCCTTCCTTTTCCTAGCATATAGAAGCAGGTGGCCACTATATCTGAGTTTTCATCAACAAAACTAACACTGTTCATTTGCCCAGATTCCCTGAGACCCCGCCCAACCCACCTTTCAGGCCCACCCAAGCTGTTTTCAGTAGCTCTGCATAAACGGCTTGTTTTGGCTTATACTGTGGACTTTCCTAAAATCTCTCAAAGGTTCACAAAACCCAAATAGTATCATGTCTCATAATTCTGGCTGAGCCGCCCAAAGCCTGGCACTAGTGACAGCTACCTTGGTTCATAGTTTGGCTCTGGAGGCACCTCCAAGCCCAATGTGGATGGTTGTGGCCATCTGCAGATTGCTTTGTGGCTTATGCCAGGTGGCCCTGGGCAGGGCACAGGCTGGAGCTGAACTTGGCCTGTGGTGGGACTCATCCCAAGAGGCTTCAGGACTGGCATGCACTGTGGCCAGCTTTGGACCCAGTTAGGGCAACACCCAGCTACCTCCAAGGATGACACATCTAAAGAACAAACTGGTTAAGCACCAGATCCCTACTAAAGCAAATCCCCAGCCCCTCCACAATAGCTCTTCCACTAGAGTCATGGCCAGTCATCACAACAAATGAACCTGAGGATCAATCATTCCCATTGTTGTGCAAACAGCAACCTAGACTGTACTACAACAGGAAAGCACACACAACCTACACAAGTGACACACCTGGAGCACCACCTCAGGTGACCAGGGAGACTGCACCACAGAGCCACATAGGAAACCTACTACATAAGGCTACTCTACTAGAACTGGGGGACATAGCAACCCTACCTAATACATAGAAACAAACACAGGGAGGCAGCCAAAATGGGAAGACAAAGAAACATGTTCCAAATAAAAAGAACAGAACAGAACACCAAAAAAAGAGTTAAACAAAATGGAGATAAGTAATTACTAGACACAGAGTTTAACACACTGGTTATAAAGATGATCAGTGATCTCAGGGACAACTTCAACAAGGAGAGAGAAATCATAAAAAATAAGATAAAAAACATAAAAAGGAACCAGTCAGAAATTAAGAATGCAATAATTGAAGTGAAAAATACATAGAGGGAGTCAGCAGTAGATTGGATGAAATACAAGACTGAATCAGCAATGTACAAATTAAGGTAGCAGAAAACGCCTAAATAGAGAGAGGGGGAAAAAAAAAGGAGAGAGAGAGAACCCAAAAAATGAGGATAGTTTAAGAAGCCTCTGGGACAACTTCAAGTGTACCAATGTTCACATCATAGGAATACTAGGAGAGAGAGCAAGGAATTAAAAACAGAGCTGAAGAAATAATGATGGAAAACTTCCTTAACCTAGTGAAGAAAATAAATATATAAGCCCTGGAAGCAAAGACAGTCCCAAACAAAATGAACCCAAAGAGGCCCACTTCAAGACATATCATAATTAAAATACCAAAGATTACAGACAAAGAAATAATCTTAAAAGCAGCACGAGAAAAGCAGTTACTTATCTACAAGGGAGCTCCCATAGACTGTCAGTTGATTTCTCAACAGAAACTTTGCAAGCCACAAGGGATTGGCCCAAAATATTCAAAATGATGAAAACCAAGAACCTACAGTCAGGATTACTTTACTCAGCAAAGTTATCATTTAAAATTGAAGGACAGATAGAGCTTCCCAGACAAGAAAAAATCTAAAGGAGTTAATCACCACCAAATCAGTATTACAAGGAATGTTAGAGGGACTTCTATAAAACAAAACATAAAAAAGAAAAAAGATAAGAAATATACACAATAAAATGACAATAACTACTTATCTATCAAAAATTACTTTCTATATAAATGGATTAAATGCTGTAATCAAAAGATAGAGTGACTGAATTGAGAAGAAAACAAGACCCTTACATACGTTGCCTACAAGAGACCCACCTGAGTTCAAAAGACAAACAGATTGAAAGTAAAGGGATGGGAAAACAATATGTCATTAAAATAGAAGCAAACAAGCAAAGAAACAACAACAACAAAAAACAGCTGGGGTAGCAATACTTAAAACAGACAAAACAGACTTTAAAACAAGGACCCAGTAATTCAACTTATGGGTATTTATCTGAAGAAACCCAAAATGCTACTTCACAAGGACATGTGCATCCATATGTTCATTGCGGTATTGTTTACAATAACCCAAATGTGGAGGCAGCCTGGGTGTTCATCAGTGAATGAATGGACAAAGAGGAGGTGGTACATATATACAATGAAATATTGTTTGGCCATGGAAGGGAATGGGCTCTTGCCATCTGTGGCAGCATAGAAGGAGCAGGAAGGTATTGTACTGGGTAAAGTATGTAAGACAGAGAAAGACAGATGCAATGTGATTTTGTTTATATGGGGAATCTAAAGTAAAAAATAAACAACAACAAAAACAGAAACAAACTCAGATACAGAGAACATCTGATAGTTGCCACACAAGAGGGGAGTGAGTGAAAAAAGGGAAGGGATTAAAAGGTACAAACTGGTTATTACAGAACAGTCATGGAGATGTAAAGTATAGGAAATATAGTAAATAATATGGTAATAATTATGTATAGTGCCAGATGGGTACTTGATTAGTCAGGGAGATCATGTCTTAAACTATATAAATGTCTCACCACTATGTTGTATACCTAAAATTAATATAAAATAATATTGAATGTCAACTGTAATTGAAAAATTTTAGAACAGAAATGGTAAAGGAGAATAAGATGCCCAAAATTCCAGGTATAAAACAAATAAATCATGCGAATATAATATATAGCATGGGAAATACAGTCAACAATATTATGATAATATATACAGTATCAGATGGTTGCTGAACTTAACCATGGTAATCACTTCTTTAGGTATATAAATGTAGAATAACTGTGGTGTATACCTAAAGCTAATGTAACATTGTATGTTAGCTATATTTTAATAACAATCTTTTAAAAAAGAGTTTTCCAGACAAGAAAAAGTTAAAGGAATTCATTACCAGCAAGCTAGTAGCATTAATATAAACAATGTTAGAAGGATGTCTTTAAGAAGAAGGAGGAAAACAAGCCAAATACCAAAAATATAAATAACAAAATGGCAATAACTATGGAACTATCAATAATCACTTTAAATGTGAACAGATTAAATGTTCCAATCAAAAAACATAGGGTAGACAAATGAGTAAGAAAACAAGACTTATGCACCTGCTGTCTACAAGAGACCCACCTCAGAGTGAAAAACGCACATGGATGGAAAGTAAGGGGATAGAAAAATATATTTCATTCAAATAGAAACAAGAAAAAAACTGGGGTTGCAATGCTTATATCAGACAAAATAGACTTTACAACAAAGACTTTAACAAGAGACAAAGGACATTACATAATAATAATAGGAACAATCCAACAGGAAGACATTACCCTAGTAACCATTTATACACCTAAGTAGGAGCGCCTAAATATATAAAGCAAATATTAGCTAACATAAAGGCAGAGATCAACAGTAACATAATCATAGTAAAGGACTTTAAAACCCCACTGACACCAATAGACAGAACTTCCAGACAGAAAATAAACATGGAAACAGCGAATCTAAATGACATGGTAGACCAGATGGATTTAATTGATATTTTTAAACAATTTCATCCCTAAAGCAGCAGAATATATATTCTTTCCAAGTACACATGGAGCATTTCCCAAGATAAACCACACATAAGGTCACAAAATAAGTCTCAATTAATTTAGGAAGATTGAAATTATAGCAAGCACCTTCTCTTACCACAATGGTATAAAACTAGATATCAATTACAAAAACAAACAAACAAACAGAAAAACATACAAATACACGGAGGCTAAATAACATGCTGCTAAATAACATGCTGCTAAATAATAAATGGGTCAACACTTGAGATCAAAGAAGAAATCTAAAGATACCTTGAGATAAACCAAATGAAAACATAATGACCCAAACATCTATGGGACACAGTGGAAATCCTAGGAGGGAAATTCATAGTAATGCAGTCCTACCTTAAGAAACAAGCAAAATCTCTAATAACAATCTAACTTTACATCTAAGGGAACTAGGGAAAGAATAGCAAACAAAGTCCAAAGTGAGTATAAGAAAGGAAATATAAATATCAGAGTGGAAATAAGCAAAATAAACATAAAGATCAATACAAAAGAACAATAAAACCAAGAATTGGTTTTTTGAAAAGATAAAATCAACTACCTTTAACCAGACTCATCGAGAAAAAAAGAGGAGAAAAAAAAAAAAGAGAGAGAGAGGACCCAAATAAATAAAATCAGAAATGAAAGAGAAATGAGAATGAACACCACAGAAATATAAAAAATTTTAATAAAATACTACAAGTAATTATATGCCAACAAATTTGACAATCTGGAAGAAATGGGTAAATTCTTGGAAGCACACAGTGTTCCAGGGCTGAATCAAGAAGAAATAGAAAATCTGAACCAATCAATTACTGCTAATGAAATTAAACCAGTAATCAACAAGCTCCCAACAAACAAAAGTCCTGAACCAGATAGCTTTACAGGTGAATTTTACCAACCATTCAAAAAATAATCAATACCTATTCTTCTCAAACTATTCCAAAAATATCAAGAGGAGGAAAAGCTCCCAAGCTCATTTTACAAGGCCACCATTACCCTGATTCTAAAACCAAAGATTATACAAAAAACAAAACAAACGAACAAAACAAAAAAAACTATGAGCTGATATTCCTAGTGAATATAGATGTAAAAATCCTTAACTAAATATCAGCAAACCAAATTCAGCAATACATTAAAAAAATCATACATCACAATCAAGTAGGATTCATTCCTGGGATTCAAGTTTGTTTCAAAACCTGCAAATCAATTAGCATGATCTACTCAACAAAATTAATAACATAAATCATATGGTCATATCAATAGATGGAGAAAAAAATATTTGACAAAATTTACCATGCTTTTATGATAAAAACTCTCAGCAAAATGAGAAAAGAGAGACTATATCTCAATATAATAAAGGCCATATATGACAAACCCACAGCTAGTATTATACTCAATCGGGAAAGCTAAAAACATTCTCTTTAATATTAGGAACAAGACAAGGATGTTCGTTTTCACCACTTTTATTCAACATGGTATTGGATGTCCTAGTCACAGCAATAAAACAAGACAAAGAAATAAAAGGTATTCAAATGGGAAAGAAAGGAGGAAAACTGTTATTATTTACAGATGACATAATACTATATATACAGAACCAAAAATATACCAAAAATATCTATTACAACTGATAAATAAATTTAATACAGGAGCAGGCTACAAAATTAATATTCAGAAATCAGTTGCATTCTTATACACCAATAACAAATGATCAGAAAGAGAAATTAAGAAAACAATCCCATTTACAATTACATAAAAAAAAAAAAAAAAACCCTAGGAATAAATTTAACCCAGGAAGTAAAAGACCACCACTCAGAAAATTATAAGACAATAAAGAGAATTAAAAAAGATACAAATAAATGAAAACATCTACAATGCTCATGGATAGTAAGAAGATAATTAAAATGTCCATACTACTCAAAGCAATATATAGATTCAATGAAATCTCTATTAAAATATCTATGACATTTCTCACAAAACTAGAATAATGCTAAAATTTATATGGAACCATAAAAATCTCCAAATAGCCACAGCAATTCTGAGAAAGAAAATTGAAGCTGGAGGTATCATACTACCTGATATCAAATTATACCATTATACAAAACCATAATTATCAAAATAGTATGATATTGGCATAAAAACAGACACATAGATCAATGAACAGAAGAGAGAGCCCAGAAATAAATCCATGCCTATATGGTCATTTAATCTATGACAAAGGAAGCAAGAATATACAATGGGGTAAAGATAGTCCATTCAACAAATGGTGCTGGGAAAACTGGACACATGCAAAAACATTAAACTGAATCAACTTCTTACGCCCTATATAAGAATAACTCAAAATGGATTAAAGACTTAAATGTAAGGCCCAGAACCATACAACTCCTAGAAGAAAATATATGAAGTAAACTCTCAGACATTACCCTTACTAATATTTTTAATGCTATAACTCCCAGGGCAAACAAAACAAACAAAAAAACTTAAAAAATGAGACTATATCAAACCAAAAGTTTTGTCACAGCAAAGAAAACCATCAACAAAAGGACATCCTATTGAATGGAAGAACATATTTGCCAATGATACATCTAATAATTAGCTAATATCCAAAATTTATTAAAAACCTCATATAACTCAACACCAAAAAAAATCCAATTAAAAAATGGGCAGAGGACTTGAATAGACATTTCTCCAAAGAGGACATACAGATAGCAAATAGCATATAAAAAGATGCTCAACATCATTAATCATCAGAGAAATGCAAATTAAAAACCACAACGCCATCTACAATAAATCAACAAAAAACAAATGTTGGCAAGAATGTGGAGAAGAGGGAATCCTTGTGCACTGTTAGTGGAGTTGCAAATTGGTGCAGACACTATGAAAAACAGTCTAAAGTCTCCCCAGGAATTTAAAATTAGAATTGTCTTACAACACAGCAATTCCTTTCTTGAGCATTTATCCAAAAACATCCAAAACACTAATTAGAAAAAAATATATGCACCCCTATGTTTGCTGCAGCACTATTCACAACGGCCAAAGTATGGAAACAACTGACATGCCCATCAATAGATGATTGGATAAGGGAAGTGTGGTACATTTATACAATGTTGTATTACTCTGTCATAAAAAAAGAATGAAATCTTACCATTTGCAACATGTATGGACCTAGAGGGTATTATGCTAAATGAAATAAGGCAAACTTAGAAAGACAAATACTGTATGATCTCACGTATCCGTAAAATCTAAAGAACAGAATAAATGAACAAACAAAATAGAAAGAGACTCATAGATACAGACAACAAACTGATGGTTGCTAAATGGGAGAGGTGTTGGGAGATGGGTGAGAAAGGTGAAGGGATTAGAGAATACAAATTAGTAGTAACAAAACAGTAACAGGGAAGTGAAATACAGTGTGAGAAATATAGTCAATTATATTGTAAAAACTATTTATACTGTCCAATGGGTACTAGTCTTATGGGGAAATCACCTCATAAATTATACAAATACCTAACCACTATGCTATACTCCTGAAAGTAATATGAAATAACATTGACTGTCCATAATGTTTTATTTATACATGTATGTATATATAAAAAAGTAAGTCTAGAAAGTATCCAGCCATTGTATGTACAGATATATATAAGTTCAGATTCAACTGCTTGCTTAATCTTTCCATATCTCAGCATTTCCACCTGTAAAATACCCTTTCCTTGGTTAATGTGAGGATTAAACAATATTAACACATATATTTTCAAAATATAAAGTATAATACAAGCATAGGGTTTATTTTAACATACATAAAGATGCATAAAAAATTTTATGGGTTTAACTTCTTGGCCTCATCATTTGCTAGTTGTATCACCTTGGGGAACATATTTAATAGCTCCAAGTCTCCATGTCTTCCCCTGTATAACAAATTACAGTACCTACCTCTAAGAGCTGTTGAAAGAATTAAAATGATATATTTAAAGAATCTAGTTGTTTTTGTCAGGAATTGTTTGCATGAATATAGAAAATTACTCAGACTTAGGCAAAAAAAATGGAATTTATTTTAAATATTAGTGATTTCACTTAACCCCAAAAGCTGTACATACATTTGGGCCCCCCGTGGGACTAACACCAACAACTGAGGCACTTAGAACAAATAGGGCGGCGCTTCATGAAGTTCCTTTCTCTCTCTGGAGCTGCAAGGGCTCCCACCTCAGCCTCTCTCTGATCCTTTACCTCACTACTTTATGCCTCTCCCCTTAAGTGGGAGATAAATACCCTCTCTCCTTCACCTCCCCCTTAAATATCTTTCAAGTTTAAAAATAAACAGTTAATGGCTATCCACTCACAGTCACAATTCCGAATTCCCAGAATAAATTCATATTGGGTTACGTGTCCATCCCTGGTCAAGCCAGCTATGGCCAGAAACATAGGGGCACAAAGTACAAACATGGCCACTCTAGTATCCTTATAGTACTTCTCAAGTGTTTGAGAAATACATTTTATACTTGTTATTGCCCCCAGATTCCAGGACAGATAGATACCACCTTGGTCATCGTACAACATTGCCTTCTCATACCTGTGAGATTTGTTTCCCAAAGATAATTACAGAAAAACTCGGGGAAATGGGTTATCATGTTTTGCACTACATTACTGAATTCCAAGGAGCGAGTCCTTAGGATGGAATCAGAAGACTGGCATTGTTCAAAGAATTGCAAACCCAAGTTCATCCAAAGCCTCTTAAACCACAAAACCCTCAGCAAATGCAATTGTTGATGGGAGGTGGCTTAGTCTCACCAGGATCCCTGAAAGGAGCAGAGACTCAGTGAGGGGCTGTCAATATGGCATGTCTTCACGTTCTTTGTGGGAAGGTTTTATTTGATAAACTACTTATTAACAGGAGCATGCTGTGAAGAAAAATCTTTATAGATGCTGTTGGATAACTCAGCAGGGAAGAAACACAATGCAAGTTCAATGTTTTTGCGTCTCCCTTAGAACAATCAAATCTGTGATCATATGTCACCTGTCCAGGGACCACCACTCACTTGTCCCAGATATCAGTGTTAGAAATCAGGACACCACTTTCAAGGCCCAGGTGGAGGGAGTTTTTCCAAGATCAATGCAGAAGAGCCAGACATGGGATATATCAAAGGGGAATGTGGTATAGAAAGAGCAGAGATTTTTCAATTCGAACAAATACAGGTTTAGATCTTGACTCTACACTTACAAGCTGTGTGATGTTGGACAAATTACTTAATCTTTTTGAGCCTTGATTTTTTCATTTGTAAAACGGAGAGCACAGAACTACTTGGATTAGTAGTCACAGGGATTAAACAAGTGGATGAATATTCAGCATCTGAGTCACCACGAACCAGCAAAAACAACTTTACTGATAAGAGAAATTGTGAGGTAATACAAATACGTAAAGCAGAGTAGATATAAGGCAATAGAAAGGTGATAAAAATTGCAGTGGATTGGTATTCAAACTCAATTTTTAAAACTGGTTTTTGAGAACAAAATCTCATTCAACCTCTAGGTTTGTGATCTGTGCCCTGGAATTCAAGAAATGTTATTTTGCCACCTCTCCCTTCCCTTTCCTGTTCTATGCTAATGATGTGCTCTCTGTTTTTAAAATCCATTTCAGTGACTCTTAATGGAGTGAGTTTTGAAAACCTATAATGTCATTCTTGATGATACTGGCAATTAGTGAGCAGAGAAATTAAGGGTGGTACCTCAGATAATGAAGAATCCTCCCATTCATGAGGGTAAAATGTTGCTTAAAATTATGTAAGCTTAGAACCTAATTCTGTAACTAAGGGAGACACAGGCATGTCTGTACCCCTTTTGATATATGCTGTATTTTCAGGAATACAACTGTCAGAGGGGAAAATGTGTTTTGCTTTATATGGAATTTTACCTGAAGTACTTGGCTATGAACTGAATTGTGCCCCCCAACAAATTTATATGTGGAAGTCCTAACCCTCAATTTCTGTCTGTTATCTCCAAATAGCAATTACATGGTTTTTGACAGGTCATTAGATTTAGATGAATTTATACGGGTGGGGTCCTCCTGATAGGGTTAATTACCTTACAGAAAAAAGACCAGAGAGCACACTCTTGCAAAAGACACATCTGATAAAGAACTGTTATTCAAGACACGCAAAAACAAAAAAACCTCTTAAAACTCAACAAGATAAAAACAGCTCAATTAAAATATTGGCAAAGACCTTAACAGACACCTCATTAAAGAAGATGTACAGATGGCAAATAAACACAGGAAAAGTTGTTTCACATCATATAGGAAATGCAAATTAAAATGAGATACTACTATATACTTGTTAGAGTGGCCAAAATCCAGAATACTAACACCACCAAATGCTGGTGATGATGTGGAGCAACAGTTACTCTCCTACATTGCTGGTGGGAATGCCAAATATTATAGCTACCATGGAAGATAGTTCGAGAGTTTGTTACAAAACTAAACATATTCTTATCATATGATTCAGCAATTATGCTCCTTGAGTATCTACCCAAAGGACCTCAAATTTTATGTCCACACAAAAACCTGAACACGGATGTTTATAACAGCTTTATTCATAATTACCAAAACTTAAGAGCAACCAAGAACTCTTCAGTAGGTAAACAAACAAACTGTGCTCCATTCAGACGATAGGCTATTATTCAGCAGTAAAAGGAAATGAGCTACGAAGCCATGAAAAGACACGGAGAAAGCTTAAGTACATATTTATTAAGTGAAATAAGCCAATCTGAAAACACAGCATACCATGTGACTCCCATTCTATGACATTCTGAAAAGGGCAAAACTATGGTGACAATAAAAGGCGGTTGACATTAGTGGGAGAGTTGGGGGAGGGATGAATAGGCAAAACACTGAAAATACTCTGTATGATGACATAATGATGGATAGATGTCATTATATATTTGTCCAAACCCATAAAATACGCACCATCAAAAGTGAACCCTAATGTAAACTATGGACTTTGAGTAATCATGAGTCGATATAGGTTCATCAATTGTAACAAGTATACCACTATAATGGGCGATGTTGATAAAAGGGGTGTCTATGCACTATGGGGCAGAGGGTATATGAGAAGTATCTGCTCCTTCCTTTCAGCTTTGCTGTGAACATACAATTGCCTTAAAAATAGCCTTTTTTGAAAAGTAATACAAATAAAGTAATGCCATTTGGGTATCTGAGTTAACCAATAGAACACACCAATAGAATTTTGCATTCAATGCAATCTTTTGAAAAGGTATAAGCTCCTGGCAACTTAGTATGTCTTTTAACATAGTCTTGCTCAAACATTCATATTTTGAAATAGATATTAATGTATTATAAATTACTTACCTTTTATATTTTCTCTTTATTGCAGGTAAGGCATTCTATCGATTTTTTTATGAATGGAAGTAGGTAGATTATATTACCTATGAAATTTTTTTCAGAATGGACATTACAAAATACTCCCTATAAAAAGAATGTGCTAGAACTCTTAAGGTGAGGAACATCTGATCTAGATTTTGGCTTTAGAACCAACTCATGGAAATTACCTTCAAAATTACCTAGGTCAACCTCAAGTCCCACTAATAAACTCTTCCGCAAAACCATGAAAGTAAAGGGAAGCATTCATGCAGAAACCAAACAATAGAGACCAAACAAGAGTATTAAAAGACTATTGGATTCTATTGAAAGAGTCACCAATGCAAAGAAATGCAGATAAAAATCACACTTCTCCAAACCCAGTGGCTAAAAGTTATTAAGGTGAGGGATTTGTCAATTTTCTGCCTATTTGCTCTTTCACTAAGCCTGTTCTACAATGTTAATGTTATTTTAATGTTGCTTTTACTCCATAAATTTTGTGGGATAAAACTTTATTTAGTCATCATCTTTCAAATGGCTATAATTAAAGAAAATCATATATTTAATTAAAGAAATCTACTTATTTGTGGAGAGTGGAGCAAAATCAGCCGCCTGTACAATGCTGTATTTAATGTGGAATTTCCATGGAATGATTTTGTAAAATAACGTTTTGAAGCTGGGTTTTAAATGCAAAGCAACTTCTTGCAATGGCAGAACATATTAGCTTAAAGATCAGCTGCTTCAAACATTTCTCTTTATAGGGTAAGATACTTAAGTGAGGTGGCAAGAGAAAAAAAAAAGGATCAATCAGCAGTTATTTGGGCTACAGAATCAGATTGGCTTGTTTGCTGAATTGCTTTCACTTTCAGCTGGGTTCACTGAATGATTTCCCAGTGTGGACAGCAGGCTCCCTTTCTCCTAGCACCTTCTAATCATACTGCCAGGTAGAGGGCCATGACTGAGAGTGGGGTCCAGAGATCTCAAGGCTCCTTCAACCTGCTGCAGAATGAGCTGGCTCTGTTAAAATGAGGATTTCTGAGCCCACCACAGGCTGCATCTGACTTTCCGGAAAGGGGCCCAGGAAATCTCAGCATTTTAATAAATTTCCCAGATGCTTCCCAAACCCCTTAGAGAACTACTAGTGTAATAACTTTCTGGGGTCCCCTTCCCCAGGGCCACATTATAACTCTCATGGGCAATTTCTACGGGCACTAGTCTCTCGGGCCTTTGCTGGACACTTCCTTCCAAAAAAATAATATATATATATATATATATATATATATATATATATACACACACACAAGTTTTTTTTAATGACTTGATCAGTATAAAGATAAATATACTAATTAATACCACATATTAAAACATTTTTTCAACCTGAAAGTTAATCTTTTTCTACTCATTTTAAAAGAACTCACAACATTTCTATGGGTCCATAGAAGTATTCTGGGCCCTAGGCACTGTGTATGCTGTGTCTCATGGATACATCTGTCCTGCCTGCCCTATATCCTTTTAAGTCCACACAGTCTTGGGACTACTTTACCTTCACCTCCAGTCGAATCTCCTAACAAGATGACACCTATACTGTTTATATGGAGGTGATTTAGGGAAATAAAAATGCAAGTAAACTGAAGAGAGAGCATGATGATGGAATTAACAGAATTTCCTAGGAAGCTTTCAAAGTATAATATTTATTCCCAACATGCTGGGGTGAAGGTGAGGAGACGTACGGTTTGCAAAATGCCTGAGGTTGAATCTCCAGCTCCTGGATGCTGTTCAAAAGTCTCTCCCCCATGTATCTTGTTACTCATCAAGCCCAAACCATATTTTCATTAATAACTGTGCCAAGCGCGAAGTGCTTCTCACACAACGCCTCATCACACGCAACGCCTCATCACACACATCTCATTTGATCTCTGTAACAATTATACCCCCATTTAAGAGATATGAACATTGTGGCACATTGTGGTCAAGTCTATTGCCCAGTTACCCAGCCAAGGAAAAATAGAATCAAGATCTGAACTTGAATTTCTTTGATGCCAGAGCACCCATTCTTGCTCCTTGGTCTCTGCTGCCCTGAAGCTCTGCTGTTTCTCCCTCCCACTGACTGAATCTATATCATGTTTCCTCCTGCCTGAGTCCTGCCTTGATGATCCACTCTCAGCCCCAAAGTGAAGGCCTACCCTTCACTTCACCCTCTCCACAGGTCCAGGTCTCCACACAATCCCAGCTCCAAACTGCCTCTCAGCACATTTCACTCACCTGCCAGCCAGTACCACCATCTCTTGCGGAATCTCCCTGATGCGGTACACCTGCCTATATTTTTATTTGGTTTATCATTTATTCATGCATTCAACTGACATTCAATATGTCTCTTCATATCAGCCATCTGCTCGGCACTAGAATATGAAGACATTGGCCCTGCCCCAAGATGCCCACAGCCTGCTGGAAGGAAAGTATACTACTGGTAATTATAATAGAGCAAGTGAAGAGCCTTGGAAGAGGCAGGAGCCCAGTCCCACGGGGGCTCAGGGATAATGAGATAATCACCAGATCCTGACTCAGGTGTCCCCCTGACTTCTGGCTTCTTTCCCCCAATGTGGCCCAGCTGGCTCTGCCCCCAAGCAAGGCTCTGCCCCAGATGCCTCTTCAGTCTGGTTTTTCCACTTCTGCCAAGCTCCACATTTGGGGAGGTCTGGAATGGTGGGGCTGCTGAGCATGTGGACACATTTGAAGGGATTACCTCTTTCATTAGTCATCCTGCCCAGAAACAGCAATCTTTAAAAATCCCATTTCACTATTTACCCAGGAATTTCACTGTAACACTCCAGAGCGGAAAATCAATAAAATATAAATCCTTCCTCAAGGGAATTTACTTAGTGAAGTACTAAAAGGCCTAATTATTAAAGTGGTCTCCCCTTTAAGCCACAGACCCCCCATAAACCGGTTAAATACATTTTCCTATATTTTGAAGCTCAATTATTTAAGTGGAATTCATATTTCATGCTAATACTATGAAACAAAAAATATGTTCAGAAAAGCCTCTTCTGTTGGGGCACCCACAGCATTTCCTACCATCTCTCTCTACACAGTGGTTCTCAGCCTTCCTAGGGCCACGGCCCTGTAATACAGCTCCTCATGGTGTGGTGACCCCCATAACATTATTTTCGTTGCTACTTCATAACTGTCATTTTGCTACTGTTATAAATCATAATGTAAATATCTGATATGTGTTTTCCGATGGCCTTAGGTGACCCCTGTGAAAGGGTCGTTCGACCCCCAAAGGGGTCGTGGCCCACAGTTTGAGAACCGCTGCTCTGCAGCCTATCTCCTGTCTACTCTGCTTTGTGACAGACTTAGGACTCTGCAGTTTCCTTTTGCCAACTGAAGTCCCGTCAGGGTACGAATACTGTCTCACTCACCTTGGTGTTGCCCACCGCACACCGCCTGGCACAGGAATCACTCCACGAGTCCAAGATGGCAAGCTGTTGGCCCCTGGGCCAGATTTTGCCCAAAGAAGCGGAGTTTTAAATTTTTTAGAATTAATTTCCCATATTTGAAAACTCCCACAGAGTTCTCTAAGTTTTCTTGGAAAAAAAAAAAGGAAATGACAACGGGGAAACACAAGGCCTGAGCTCCCACTGCCTATAATCAACTCAGGCTGAGTGTGCCCCCTGTAGGGAGGTTTGAGGGACAACGCCCCTTGTGTGCTTAACACCCTCCCAGGACCTGGGAGGCACCTGTGTCCGTTGGTCCTGCAATCCTTGCTTGTCAAAATAAACTGACCCCACTCTCTCTCTTCAAGACAAACCAGGACACCCTAAAACAAGGGGCTGTCCCAAAGTAATAGAGGCAAAAAGCAAAACGGAATGAAAACACAGGAGATCAAAATGGGATAAAGAAAATGGAGCACAGGAACCACGGCTGAGAAAAGCTAGGCTGGCGTGCCAGGCTGCCGGAGAAATGCCCACTCACCGCTATACCAAGCTTGTTCAACCTGTGGCCTGTGGGCTTCATGTGGCCCAGGGTGGCTTGAATGTGGCCCAACACAAATTCATAAACTTTTTAAAACATTGCAAAAATTACGCACGGATCTATTTTTAGCTCATCAGCCATCGTTAGTGTTAGTGTATTTTGTGTGTGGCCCGAGGTAATTCTTCCAATGTGGCCCAGGGAAGCCAAAAGGTTGGACATCCCCACTCTGCACTTAGAAATGTCCAAACAGGACAACTTAACTTTAATGGGAGGGCTCTAATATAAGGACAGGCTCTCCACAGGCTGGACACTGTAGGGACAGGCAGACTTACCTCAGGGCCACCACATGGCACCCTGTCTGACTTGAAATGCTGTGCTCCCCCCTTCCAGGCCGACCCAGCCCTGCGCCAGCCTCACCTCATGTGTGGGGCACAGCCACAGGCTGCACTGCAGGAAGACAGATAAAAGAAACCCTCTAAATCTGGCACTTAGGGTCTCGCAGCCCATCCTTGCCACATTGACTAACCTTGTCTTTTCCCTTGGCTTATGGTGAAGGTCTCAAACATCCTCATTTCCTCTCCATATTGTTAAGTGTCCACTGGGGTCCCCACGGTGGGCACAAGCAGATGCCTGGCTGAGAGGCGTGGGCTCATAAATATGAGCACCAGTTTCAGCAATGGGATCCCGGGCCACGAGTGATTATGCACCTGCCGGCTTACGAAACAGATGTAGTGATTTACCAAGAATGAAGCTGAGCCCATGTGAATATCCTGTTTCCTAATTTAGTCCACTCCAGATGCACATGAAACAGATTTTCACACAGCAGAAGATGCACACAGACACACTTTGAAACCTACTAGCTCTCTGGGTTGTAATATGGAATATTTAGGATCAAAGGCTACGTCCTCTAGAAATTACAACATTAGAGGATCAGGATACCTAAGAAAAAGTATGGAAATACACTTCAGTGCACTCAAGCCTTTTCCTCTGCTGTCTCCACTATTTAAATACCTTCCCCTTCCCTCCATCACCTTCTAGAGTGGGCATGTCCGTTAAAGCAGGGGTTGCAAATCCCGGCTTGTGCTGGCACTATGCCCTGCCTTACCTGAAAGAGTGTTCCCCATCCACAGGCAAGCAGCAGAGCTTCTCAAAGACACTCTGCCAGCCAAACAAAGCATCTTCTGCATTCCTGGGTCGGTGTGTCCTCAAATCCATCCCTACCTTTCCCAGCTCTGCTCTGTGTCACAGGGCCCACAGCCCTAGCTTTCTCAGGTTCCCACATCAGTGGGCTTCACATTGTTCTGCCAGTGAGAGTCCCTGATGGAAGATTGGGGGTAATGAGAGTGGAAAAAAGTCAGGCCGTTGCTCCCCAATTTTTTCTTGCTCAGGACGTATCGCCTCTGTCATTTCAGCTCCCAAAGGACAGGCTGCCATAGTTCCAGCCTCCTTCAGATGACTCCAAGCCCTGCTGGTAATGCTGCCATCTCCCTTTGTCCTTCTAGCCCAGGGAGAGTAATGGCTTTCAGTTTTGATCATCTCTGAGTTAGCATATGCCTTAGTCAGCTCAGGTTGTCATAACAAAGCACCACAGACTGGGTGGCTTAAACAACAAAAATGTATTTCTCACAGTTAATGGAAGAGAATAAATTCAATATTAAAGTACTGGTCAGTTCAGTTTCAGTAACGGGATCCCAGGCCATGGGTGAAGACCCTCTTCCAAGCTTGCAGGGGGCTGCCTTCTTGCTGTGTGCTCACACATGGACTTCCCTCTCCTGTGTGTGTGGAGAGAGGACAAAGAGAAAGGAGAGGAGGGGAGGGACAGTGAGAGGGTGAGGGAGAGGGCTCTCCTGTTTCTGCTTATTAGGGTATTAATCCCATCATAAGGCCCCACCCTCATGACCTCATCTAAACCTAATCACCTCTTAAAGGCCCCATCTCCAGAAATCATCTCACTGGGTGTCAGGGTTTCACATGTGGAATTTAGATGTGACACAATTCAGTCCCTAGCATCCTGTATGGCATTGGTCCCCATTCCCAGCATTTTTGGCACCAGGCACTGGTTTCATGGAAGATAATTTTTCCACAGACTGGGGCAGGGCGGGGAAGGGGTGATTTCTGGGTGATTCAAGTGCATTATATTTATTGTGCATTTTATTTCTATTATTTTTATTATTATATTGTAATATATAATGAAATAATTATATAACTCACTTGCCACTATAAAGCCTACCACCAGATACAGCTTGTCACTTGTTATTTACTAATAGGGTTCTGATGTGAGTCTGCAAGCAACTGATTTATTATGATCTCTGTACAGTCAAACTTCTCTGCTAATTTTATTCTGCATTTGCAGCTGCTCCCCAGCGCTAGCATCACCACCTCAGCTCCACCTCAGATCACCAGGCTTTAGATTCTCTTAAGGAGCATGCAACCTAGATCCATTGCATGCACAGTTCACAAAAGGGTTCACCCTCCTATGAGAATCTAATGGTGCTGCTGATCTGACAGGAGGTAGAACTCAGTAAGTAATGGGAGTGATGAGGAGCAGCTGTAAATATAGATGAAGCTTGGCTTGCTTGCTTGAAGCTTACTTCCTGCTGTGCAGCCCAGTTTCTAAGAGGCCACTGACTGGTCCATGGACTGGGGATTGGGGACCCATGCTGTATGACTTCTCAGCTCCTCCATCACCTGTGCAAACAATGCCTGGCTTAAAGTCCTTTCTTTAATACCTAGAGTGGTTTCTGGTTTTTTTTGGTTAGTCTCTAACTTTAGACCAAGACAGCCTATAGCCATGATACATAATGTTTGAAAGTACCATGATACTTATGTTTGAAAAAACAGGCATGCTGATACAGTGCTGGTGAGGGAATAAGTGGATTCAACATTTCTAAAAGGCAATTTGGCAAAATGTATCAAAGCCTTGTAATTTTCACTCATTTATCCCAGCGATTCCAAATCTAAGCATTGATTCTAAAGAAACATTTGGATGAAAAACCCATAGAATTGTGTACAAGGATGTTTATCATGCTGTTAATTACAATAATCCAAAATTGGAAGCAATTTAAATATCTGATAATCATCCATAATTAAACAAATCATGGCACATTATTTGATGAATGATAATGCATCCATTAAAAGTGATTACATTAGTATACTTTCATTAGCATGGGAAAATATTCATAATATAATAAGGTAAATAAAATCAGAGAAAAGTATATATACTGTAGTAAAATACAAACAAACACTATACGTACCCACAAAACTAGAAAGAAATTTACCAAAATATTGTAATGGTACTAGTTTAACCACCATTTTTTCTATGGATAGTTAAATTGTAAATGTTTTTCAAATTTCTTTCTTACATATTTATTTTTTAAAAAAATACTGTTTTTATTATCAAAATGAATCAATACAGCTAATAAGTACCAAATATAACAGTAAAGATAATAAATTTTTTATCCTATAAAAGCAGTAGATGAATAGGCTGTTTTCATAGTTGAATTTCACTACAGATCCTATGTTCTTTCTGCTATTCAAATGAAAGAAATGAGAATGAGAGAGTTGAGAAAAGAGAGAAAAAGAAAGAGAAGTGATAAGAAGAGATTTACAGCAAGACTAACTCTAACAGTCTGACTCTCCTCTAGTCTCTGAAATGATCCATCTATTAATGGGGCCATAAGAGAACCCCCAAGTGGATTCCATCTTATCAATGTCCCCTTCTCCACCTTAGCCTTGCTATTATTAATCATGCTTTGTGGGGAGCCATTTGCTTATATTCAAACTTCAGAAACAACATTATGAAACTCACACCCAATTTTACATTAAAGAGTTTGACTGGGATGTGATGTATTGCATCCCCTCATCCTCTCTGAGAATGCACAGGAAGAATTTCTCTTTGATGTCAGTACCAGAAATAATTAAATTTCTACTGAACAATTGGTTCATTGCTGTCTTTTAGTCATTGTAAAGTTCGTACTTTATCATGATTCCCTCTTCATGTTCACTGTTTCAAAGTTCAGAGGCATTTGAGTTCCATATCTAAGAAGTGTACAGGCTTAAATGACTTCTGTTCCTATAATAACTTCACTACTGATTCTTTGTTTTTAACTGATTTGATTATATATTAAAATGTATGTTAACATATGCATGTTTGCAAGCCATCATAAATGCTTTTTAAAATAATCAGATACTGCTGGTACCTTTGTCATATCTCCCAGCTCACATCTGGTTTCAGATCCAGTTGGATGGACAGCTCCTGGGGCCAAAGTCTCACCTCAAGGGTGATGTGCATTCTGCCTCAGGGTTTTCTCCAAAGTCCTGGGAGCTCACCAAGCTGCTGCATGCATACAGCCTGTAAGGGCAGAAGAGGTAATGACATTGTGGGTAACCATCAGTGAGGAAAGGATGAGGGTAAATAAAGGCTCCAGTCGCACATTTACATGCTCCTCAGAAAATCTGAAGCAATTGAGCTCCCATTTCCTATAGCAATGAATTTGATAATGCACCCTTATATTGACATTCCTTCTTCCCTGTCTCACTCTCCCTGTTTCCTCACTCCTTTTCCTAGGATCAATTTCAAATAAACCACCTGCTCTCAAGGCCTACTCACAAGCCTCTGCTTTCAAGAGAACCTATACCATATGGTGGGATAAAAGGAAGGAAGAAGACAAAGAAGCAATGAATAAATTACTTGATATATATTAATTGATAAATGAAAATCAGTTCACAAGAAAGAATTCTTTCTACCCAGATCCTGACTGTGAGTTCCTTGTCTGAGAAGAGTGAATGCTCCCAAAGTGAACACTATACCTACTGCATACATACGCCACTCTCCCCTCAGATAATAATTTCTAGACCTTTGGGCAAATAATAGCTAAAATTTGATCAAACACAGTCGTGATATGCCATGGATATCCCAAATCCATTTTTGATATTTTAGGCATCAGATGAAGGATAGTACTCTGCTAGACAGATTATCTCCTTTGGATGCTTGTAGAAACCAGAGGAGTGGCATTCTGAAGACCAGCACAGGCAGTGGCAGAAAACCAACTCCACCCAGCAGCCACCCAGTGCATGGCCAGGATATGCTACTGTATGGAGTGAACAAATATCTCAGGAAAAGTTTCAGAGGCCACAGGGAGACTTCTGATCACACAGCATCTGTCCTAGAGAGTGACACTGAGGACTGGAGAGTTCTTCAGCCTTAGGCTACAAAATGTCCCACTTTTCATGCTTCGGAGGAGCTTCATATTGCTTTTTGTATCACATGCATAATGGCCATCCAGTCAAATTTTAATGAACTAATTGAACCAGATGTTTATGGCTCTTTCTCCTCATAAATCAGTTTTGGAGAGTGGCAGTGATAGTGGTGATGATGCCTGCCATTTATTAAATACTTGCTCCCCAATGTCCTCATTTGACAATTAAAGAAGCAGAAGTCCAGATAGATCAAGCGTCCTGCCCAAAGCAAGTAGCTGGCCACTGAAGATGTTGGAAATTTGTCTCCCAAGCCAATATTGTTGCATTATTATTTGCTGCTTCTACACTAATGTGCAGATGAGAATTTAAACCAAGGTGTTCCCACAATTTATGCTATCCCAAGAAAGCTAAATATGGGAATAAAAATGACACATTCTTCACTAAAGATGAGGAATTTTGCCTGGTCACTCTGTGCTCACGCAGTGTGAAATAGTGTCCCAATCCATGGGTATGGTCATCAACCCTTGGGGCAGGGCCTGAGGTGGGGAGCTGAAAACCCTTAACCAGTCACCTCTACTGGCCTCCAGGCACAAGTAGGCATGTCTATCTGCCTCAGTTTGCCTTACAAATAGAATTATCATTTTCTATTGTGCAATGATATGAAAACATTGGGTAGGACTACCTTAACAGGTACAACTGATTTATTGAACAGTCTGGAAATCTCAGTGAGTCCAGGCATAAAGCAGGTTTGTTGTTGTTGTTGTTTAGTTTTGTTTTGTTTTCTGTCTCCATTCACTGCTTTCTCCCTGATCAGCCAAATTCTCCTTTGATGACAGTTCAGTTTGAGCAGACCAATACCTCTCCAGGCAATTTTACAAAAGAATAAGTCCATTCTGGGATTGACTCTCTTTTGCCTTAAAAGTATATTCCAGGGAGTTCCCTGATGGTGTAGTGGCTTGGGGCTTCGGTGTTGGTGCTGCCAGCGCTGCGGCCTGGGTTTGTTTCCCAGTCAGGGAGCTACCCACATACCAAAAAGCAAAAAAAAAAGCATATTCCAATGTAAGTAAAAAAGCTGAATCTCATGTAAATTCAAAACTTCCAACCTGCTCTTTGCTCAAGTCCAACCCGTGGATCAAGATCAGAAGTAGTGAAATGGATATGTTTTGTTTTTGTTTTTTTCCTATTTCTCCGTCTCTTCTCTCTTTCTTTTCTGACTCTCAGTGGGCAGGAAGGAAGGGAGTTGAAGAAAGACAGCGAGTACTTTACTTAACAGAACTCACTATTTTGATTCCTAATGGGCTGGCTATCAAGGCCCCCAATAGGCAGATGTGTTTTCAGTGATGGCTCTCCCATGGGTGGCAGGAGTGGGTTCTTTGCATGCCCTTTTCTCGCATGGTGATACACCTTCTGGCTAACCTCTCAAACATCTTCCTCCACTCCTACCCTTGACAGCATGTCCCTAGTATCTTACACTGGTCCCACAGTCTGGCAGGGTACCATAAGAAGGTTGAATCTAGTACTTTCTGCAATAAACACTCAACCCATAGAGAACTCACTCATCCTACTAAGTCAAAGACAGTATGCAGGCTGCCCTCTCCTCATCTAGACTTCAGGACTCTCCAAGCAATGAGGAGACATGGTCCTTTTCTCACATGCCTTCAAACTCCCAGGATATATATCAAGCTGCAGAGGCCTTTCTCACTGTACCCCACTCTGCTCTAAAGGTGGTTCAGAGCAGACCTGTTGATTCTGCACACGTACCCAGCTGGGTGAGGAGTGAGGTGTTCAGCTTCCCTAATTACATGCATCCCTCAATCTCTATAAATAGTACCCTCATTTGACTTGGAAGAAAAGCTCCTAGGGAGAATAGAGAGAGTAAGAGCGTCCCCCTAAGTTGACACCTCACAAGTCAAATTCATCCCACTTTCCAGGCTTCTTTTTATATGGGCTAGAAGAGGTGCTGAGGTTTCTGTCATTTCTGTGTTGTTTTCTTAGGTTCTGATGACCATGTCCATTGCCTTCTTCAGAAGAGAGTGTTATTCATTCATTACCTATTATTCTCAGTGTTGAAGCTGTATATAAAATTCTGACACAAAGATAATGCCTATTAGCAGACTATCCATATTTACAAATGTATAAAATGGAACATGCCCTAAAAGAAATGTTACCCTTTAGGTTAGACCAAAAAGTAAAAAAACAAAACCAAAAACGAACAAACAAACAAAAAAACAAAAAGAATCAGAGAAACTAAATAGACAAAATTCTGTGTCAAAGGCATTCCAGGTACTTTAAATAAACCTGAGTATCCAGGAGGAGTTTTGCCAAAGGTGCATAAATCCCACAAACAGAGTATACCTGCTTATTCTGACATTCACCCTTACAGCTTCCCGACACTTTTCTTTCCCCAGTTGCCAGACACCCACAGGTACCACCTCAGGTCCCAGTATTGAATTCAAGTGCTGAAAGCTTTGATAATCCTCTCTGAATACATTTCAGCAGCTTAAATTTGACCACTTTCCATAGTTTGCTTATTTGTCTTGTTTCCAGGCACCACGCCACGCCTCAGCCCCCACCCATGGGACTGACTGGAGCACCTGTCTTCTCACCACAGGACCCTCCCAAATCTCCACAAAGTACTTGGTTCCTGATCTTCTCCATATATCAGTTCTAAAATTAAAATTCAGGAGATAAAAAGAGAGAGAGACATCAGAATTACTGATAGCTAACAAAGCAGCTTTTGCCTACAACACTCCAGGTCAAAAATAAAAAATAAAAAAAAAAACAGCTGACTGAAATTAACCAACAAAATTTCACGTCTCCAAGTATCTACCATATTCACATGACTGTTGGGCACAGGTTAGCGCTTGCCCCTGATCTTGTGAATCAATTTTAAAAGCTGGTTGGTTGGCTGAATTTGACTGATTCTTTATCTATTCTTATCCTCAAAGTGTTCTTGGCTATAACATGTGGGAGCCAAAGGTGGAGCAACCTCTTTTGCAGTCTTATTTCATGCCCAGGATGGCAGCAGAGACACAGCATATCTCCTCACAGGGAATGAGGGGGCAAATTCCTCTGTCTTTTTTTGGGGGGGGCGGGGGGGTCCTTCTCAGCTTAGAGCTTTTTCTATCTTATAAGATTTTAGGCATTTTAACTAATGCTCAGGCCTCATCATTGGAAACACAATTATCGACTTTAAATTTTTTGGTTGTTGAGCCCAGTGCCAGGAGTAAGTCAAGGGGGTGGCATCTAATCAGTCATGTTTTGTTTTAGCAGAGGAATAAAATACACTCATGCAACTGAAGAGTGAACTACAGCATAAGCTAGTGCATTTTCATACAGCCATCAGAAGACTTGATTTACTCCCCACTCACCAAAACTTTACAGCTTCCTCATCAAAGAAGACAAGCTGTTTGCTGTCTCTGAGACTGTAAATATGGTTAATGTGCAGAGCAGTGGTACACTCACTCTCAGGCTGTTTATTAGGAACAGGTGTTTTGTGATTCTTCCTTTGCCTCAAAGATGTGTTCCTGAGAAATCACTGAGAGCCCAATGCATGGTGGACCTTAATCCTATCTAACAATAATAGCAGCTGTAAGAAAAGGTATACAAAGGTTGTCTGGAAAATATCCAGCCATAAATGCCTCTATTTTTCATGTTACATGGCTGGATATTTTCTGGAAAGCCCTCATATAAGATGGTCTTCATTTCTGGAACCTTCCTCCATTCTGGAAGTAGAATAGTCTCAAGCTTTCAGTGGTAAGGAGCAAATTATTCATTTCAGCTTATTAACATCTTCTGAATCCATAAAGATGGGGCATAGGAATGGTAGTAAAAAAGAAGGAAGTGGTTTTGGTCACTACCAGCAGTGTGGCCATGGGTAACTGGTTGTATAATTAGAAATGTTTGGGTCAACTTAAGTTGAGGTATAGAAAGAGGTGGGCCCAGGGGACACACAGGAAGAGATCTAGGAATCCCATGCTCTAGAGTAGTGCTAATACAGTGTGCCACATTGCAATTTTAAATTTTCTGATAGCTACATTAAAAACATAAAAAGTATTTGAAATTATTTTGAATAATATATTTCTTTAACCCAGTATATTATCATACTGACATGTATTCGATATAAAAATTACTTATGAGATATTTTCCATTTTTTCCATACTGATATGGACTGTCTCCCCCCAAAATTCATATGTTGATATTCTAACTCCAGAATGATGTCAGGAGGCAGGGCCTTTGAGAGGTAATTAGGCTTGTGTGAGGTCATGAGGGTGGTGCCTCCACGAGGGAATTAGTATCTTGTAAGAGGAAGAAGAGAGATCAGAGCTTCCTCATTCAGTCACCTGAGTTTACAAGTAGAAGAAGGTGGCTGTCTATAAGCCAGGAGGCAGACTTGCACTGAATACCACCAGATATGCCAGCACCTTGATCTTGGGCTTCTCAGTCTTCAGACATTGAGAAATAAATGCTTGTTGTCTGAGCCACTCAGCCCATGGTAATGTGTTATGGCAGCCTGAACTCACTAAGACACACGCACAGTATTTAAAATTGGGTGTGTATTATACACTTATAGACTATCTCAATTCAGGCTAGCCACATTTCAAGTGCTCAATAACTACATGTGGCTACCATAAAGGACAGTGCAGCTCTAGAGCAGTGATACTCAAACTTTAATGTTAATTGGAATCACCTGAGGGTCTTATTAAACTGCAAATTCTTGTTCCATAGGCCAGGGTAGGGTCTGAGTTTCTGGATTTCTCAGAAGCTCTCAAATGTTCTCAATGCTGATGATTCATGAACTACATTTTGAGCAGCAAGGAACTAGAATACCCTTCAGTGGTGTGCGGGCACTGGCTCATAGAACTGACTTTGTGCCTCTTTTCACAAATCCATGTTCAGTGTGATTTACCACCAGTACTTTAAAATTGGCCAGAGTAGTATTTAAACTATAGAAATTGGCAAACAATACAAATTAGAGCATTACTTTGGCTGGAGAGCCAGTTGCTGAACATTTATCAGCATATCACTGCTCACAGTCCAATAGGGAATCCACCAATTTCTGACTCTTTTCTCAGTAGTGGTATTATGGGTAATTCTCCTTCTTTTTCACTTTCTCCTCATCCTTCTCTTCCTCCTCTTTCTCCTCCTTCTTCTCATCTACTCACATAATGTTTTTTTATAGTTAATATTTACTGTTCACGTAATTTTTAAAAAATAAACTTTTTAATTCAAAAGTTGACAATGCACTGTATGAATTGTATGCCTGAAACCTGTGTAATCCTTGCTAACAGATGTCACCCCAGTAAGTCTAACAATAAAAATGAATTAAAAATAAATAAGTAAATAAATAAACTTTTTAAACAAGAGACATACACAACATTGAGTGATGGTGGGGGGCGGGGATTGCTTCTAGTAAACGTTATGCCACAAATTAACTTTGTGGTCTAAATAAGTCTTTTAACTCTGTCATTCACATTCCCCACCTATATAATGGGCATAATCTACCTATTTAAGATACATACTTGAAGAATAAAGTAAGATGAGAGCTTTGATTTTCAAAGTGACTTGACCCAAATCCAAGGAAACAATGAAAGTGAGTAACTACCTCAGTGATGCAGATCTCTACGGCTCTGGTGTAGTTAGCTTCTCCTCCGGGCCACAGCTGTTATTGAGGACAGAGAGATGGCCTTTACTTCTGAAGGGCACAGGTATGTTACTACGAATTTGCTGAGCTCAGGTTCTTTACCGAGTCCCAGATGTCCTTGCTGCTTAAGAAAACTTCATCAGCCAAAACAATCTTGAAAAAAAAAAAAAAAAGAATAAAGTTGGAGGATACAAACTTCCCAATTTCAAAACTTGCTAAAAAGCCATAGTATTCCAAAAAAGTATAACACCAACAAGAAAATAGACATAAAGATCAATAAAATAGTATTAAGCATCCAGAAATAAACCCATGTGTCTATGGTTAACTGATTTTGACAGGGGAGCCAAGACCATTCAGTGAGGAAAATATAGATTTTTCCAACAAGTGGTAAAGGCACAGCTAAATAGCCACATAAAAAGTATGAATTTGGATCCTTACTTTACACTATATATAAAAATTAACCCAAAATGTATCAAAGGCCTAAATGTAAGAGTTAACATGATAAAACTCTTAGAAGAAAGTATAGATACAAATATTAGTGATCCCAGATTGGGCAATAGTTTCTTAAATATGACACCGAAAACACAAGCAAAGAAAAAAATATTTAAATTAGAATCTAAAATTTTTGTGCATCAATGGGCATTATTAAGAAAGTGAAATGATAGCCTACACAATAGGAGAAATTATTTACAAATTGTAAGTCTGATAAAGGATTCATATCCAGAAGGTATAAAAGAACTCCTAAGCAAAAACAACAAACAATTTAATTTAAAAATGGGAAAAGGACTTGAATAGACATTTCTCCAAAGAAGATATGCAAATTGCCAATAAGCACATGAAAAGACGCTCAAAAGAGATCCAAGGTGGCAAATTAGATAAACGCTGTTCTTGCCTCATCCCGTGAACACATCAAAATTACAATCAAATTATAGAACAATTACCCTGGATAACCATCAAAACACTAGCTGAACAGGAATTTCATAACTAAGGATATAAAAAAGAAACTACGTCAAGACAGGTAGAAGGGGTGGAGACACAAAACTGGCCAGCCCCAAACCTCTGTACAGTGGTTGAAAATCAGGAGGGATGTCTCAGGCACAGAGGTTCCCCTCAGAAGAACAAGGGACCCCAGCCTCATATAAGGCTCCCCAGCCCAGAGTAGTGGTGCCATCGCTAAGGCATGGAAAAGACAATTTAGTTTGGCCCCTATGCTCCAAATAAGACTATCGAGGCTCAGAGAATTTTAGAAATTAGGGGAATTCAGGTCTCTAGACTGTCAACTGGACACACTTTCTCCTCTCTTGGAGTGGCATATCTCTTCTCCTGCCATCACTTCTGCTGCTACAACTGCCAACAAGCAGTCAGATTTCTGAGGGTTCTGACCTTGGCCATCACAGGTGTCAAACTGGAGGGCAGTCCCTAAAGCATTTCTCAGACTATGCTGACAGCATCCTGGCAGCAGAGTGGGCACTGGCATAAAAACCTGTTCCAACATATGGCATTCCTCTTGAGCTGCCCAATCTGCCTGCTTCTTCAGCAGCTAAGAGCTGTTGGCAGCTGTGGGTGCAAAAAGCCAGCAAGTTGAATCCATAGGAACTACAGTGCAACACATTTCCAACTGATGGGGCAAGCTGCCAATCAAGGCAGCTCCATTTAAAGCTTGCTGGTTATCACACGTTGCTGTGTCTTCAAAATCACCAGCAGCCCTCTATCTAATATATTAAGGCAGCATCTGCAAATCTGATGTTATCTAATCTTTCAACTACCAGAAAACCACAAAACCTTCCTCTAATCTTTTCCCAAACCCAAATCCTCCTCTTTAAACCAATGCCCAAATAGGAATAATGCTGTTGACTTGAAAGCCTTGGGGATGGGGGTGTTGATTAGCTTTGCAAAAACTCTAACACATGGCACCTAAGTGTTGCCTCCCAGAGATGGATCATAGAAACACGGACAACCAGATAAATCAGCTGAAAATAAAAACAAAAGAGAGAGATTTCGATAAAAACCAACTATTAGAGATGGTGTAAGACACCCCCGGAAGTGGGGCAGGAGGCATGAGGGCTGCCCCTGCCTGGTGCTGGCTGTAGAGCCTCTGCTAAGTCACCTCCCTTTCCTGAACTTTGCTTTTCCTAGTTGTGAAATAAAATGTTGGATTCAGAGATCTCCAATGTCCCTTCTAGTTCTAACATTCTGCCTGAGAAGGAAACCAGGTAAATAAATTAGCCACATGCTCACTAAATGAAAAACAAATTCCAAAGAGGTATGTAGCTTCCAAGCTACTGAACCACCAAGGCCCAATAAACACCCTTTCCCACAGAGCCACCCCAGGTACAGCAGAGATAAGTTCTGCAGCAGGGGATAGGCAGACTCTGAGGCATCCAGCAGCACTGACCCTGCTTCTTCTGAAAACACATTAAGTCACCAGCTGCCATGCACCAGTGTGGCTCAGACAGCATTGGACATGGAGACAGTATCGGCTATGGCAGCATGGGTTCTCTCCAAGAAAAGATGGGAACCTACTGAGAAGCAAGCATCACTACAGATGCTACAGGTGGGTCAAAATTCAATGCTCATGGCCAAAAAGCTGTACTAGAACCTCACCACTAGTCATTTAAGGAACTGAAACCCCAGGGAGACAGAGATCGCAATTAGGAAAAATATCTATGCTGGAGCTTGCAGAATGGCAACCAGTAGGCCAGATTTGGGAAACAAAACCAAACCTGTTTTGTTTGGCCTGTACAGTGTTTTCCAAAATATTAAATTAGTTTTCAACCTCAAAAAAATTGGGAATTATTTTACATAAAACCCAGATTTCCAGCTTCTCTTGAAAAATAGTATACTGCTACCATTCCTACCTGGCTGCCATCATCTGGGGCTGAAGAGTACTTTCCCATAACAGATGGGGGGCATGGGTTCCCAATGAGTCACAGGCCAGTCATCAGCTTCACTCATTTATGGTTGCTCTTTGGGCTCACCCAGGAATACAGTCAATGAAGCCCAGGCTCATTAATGTGTGTGCAGAGGGAGAGGCATGGCTTTGTCTCTGCAAAGTTTTCATCTCCTAAATGATAAGCGTGGCCCAAGGCCAGCACCTATCTAAATCATAAATGTGACAGGCAAAAAAGATACTGAAAAAGAATAATTGAATGACCTCTAGGAAAGGAACAATTGTACAAAAGTAGCATATCCATACTGTGAAATACTGTACATTTATTGAAAGAATCAGATCAGTGGCTCTAAACTAGTGATATTTTTGTCCTCCAGGAGATATTTGATGATGTCTGAAGAATTTTTGGTGCCACAACTTGGACAGGGGCAGGGGAAGGGCTAGGTACTGCTGTGATCTAGTAGTTAGCAAATAGCAATGCTGTTAAACACCCAACAATGGACAAAACAGCCCTTCCACAACAAAGAATTATCCAGCCCAAAATGTCAGTGATGCCAAGGTTAAAAAAAACATGACTTACATCCATCCTTATTAACACGGAGAGATTTCTGACATTAACTGAGAAAAGCAAGATACAGAGCAGTGCATATACACCATTTTTAACATAATGATAGAAAAATAAGTACACACATTTAATAAACAGCATTGTGATATGATTTACATGAATTTGCAGAGGATATTTCAGTATCTATATGCATAAAATGTTTCGTGAAAGAATAGGTCATCAAATGTTAACAGGAGCCATCTCAGAGTGTTGGCATTCCAGGTGATTTCTACTTTCTTCCTTGTACTTTTTGGTATTGTGTGAATATTTTTAAATGAATGTGTATTATTTACAAAATCAGAAAAACACAGTAAAGTTTTTTTATTGTGAAAAAATCAATCGATAATTCACATACATGACTTTTAATAATAGATTCATCATTCACCCCATCAAACCTTACTCCTATGCCATTAACAAAGATAACTGTGATTATCATCTCCCTCTTCTCCCTTCACCTGTCTGACCTTGAAAAACCCTTGTTCACCAAGAGTCAGAAAAAGGGCACATGTTTCTTAACAAGAGAAGCCCAGATAGCTAATTAGCTAAATAGACAGTATCAAACAGCCAGAGTTAGGTGCCAATCAACAACCAACCAGCTAACAGTACCATGGCTCCTCTTGCCACTCCTACTCAATACGTTTCTCCTGAGTGCAAAGAGTTCCCAGAGAGAGAGCACAGCCAGAGGACAGAGGCCCTACCCTTAGTGAGCTTACACACTATTAAGGAGATATACAAAACCCACAGCAAACTTGGTGAAAGGCAGAGAGCCAATAACAAACTTCAGAGTTCTCGCAGCCATCTTTTCTGAACAGGCCAGCCTTCCTGTCTTCATATCATGCCAACCACTCTGTGGTGTAAAAAACAGGGCTTTCTGCAATGTCAGAGGCTCCAAAGGTCTGGAGCTCAGTTAGGCTGCATCTGTATCTGCTGACGCAGACACCAGTACAGAGGCAAAACAGATGCGGAGAGTGGCTCCAAGCTTCCCTTGCTTGGGTATTATAACATCACCAGCAATGGGCTGAGGGTAAAGTGGCCTCAGCTTCTCTGCCTACCTCCCATCCTCTTATGCAGGAAACAGATTCAGTCCATCCCTAAAACAAGTTAGCAATAAATATATTATACATGCTATTAAGTAGTTACACTTCAACATTAGCTAAAGAAGACAGCCAAAATGTACAATGATAAAAATGAGCTTCAGAACTGTGCTATGAGATTGGGACTTCGCTATGTACTTTCCAAGCATGTCTTGAAACCTCACAAAATTCCTGCAGAGTCATATTATCCTCATTTAATAGAGGAGGAAACTGGGGCTCAAGAGAGTTAGATTCATCCCTCTGTCCACCCAGCTATTAAATGCCAGAGCCAAGATTCAAACCTATGTCTGTTTAAAGCAGCAATGTCCAAACTTTTGGTTTCCCTGGGCCATATTAGAAGAATAACTGTCTTGGGCCACAAATAAAATACACAAACACCAACAACAACAACAAAAGAACACCCATACACACACAGACAGACACACACACACAAAAAAAAACAGTCACCAAAAAAAACCATAATGTTTTAAGAATTTATTCAAAGCTGTCCTGGGCCACAGGTTGGACACACCCAGTTTAAAGCCAATGCTTCCATTAGATGATGGCTTTATCCACATTTATTCGCAGTAACTCAAAACACTCCATGTAGAGGGGAGTTCACAATGTCCATCAATGAGAAAAGTAGCTATTGCATTCTGGAGTTTATGCTTACATCAAATACTTCTCTGCCCTTCAGTGTATAACAGTAAATTTAATGTGTCACCAGGTAAATAAAAGTGTGATATCCAAAATTGAATATCCAAAGTATCAATATTCAGGAGATTCACTTAAGTGAAACTAAAGATTTGTATAGTTTTAAGCATAACGAGTAGAGTTTCATTTTTCCTGAAGTATGAAGAACTAGCCAGCCAATGACATGGGGACAAACAGAAGAACCCACAGGAGGTTATCATCAATTTCAAATCTCCAGTTCACACAAGGATTTTTAATGCTACTTATTGAAGTACAAAGTGGTGCTTATTATAATTAAAACCTCATCTGTATTTTCTCTGATTATCAAGTTAACATCGTATTCGAATGCCCCAAACAAACGTGATGGGCTTGTCAGTCTCAGCTGGCTTCCCTTAGACCAGCTCCTCATTAAACACAGGAACCAGCCTCCCAGGAACCTCCAGGTCAGGCTGTCTTGCTTGGGTTGTGATGACTGTTTTGCTTACTTCATAAATAAACAATGTTTCTCAACAGTTTTTGTACCTTAAAAAAAAGAAAATGAAGCCCCATTTGGTGAATATAGTATTCTCATGCAGTTCTCTGTTGGAAAAAAAAAAAGAAAAAATCAAATACTAAAGCCCCCTATTGCTAATCTCTATCATTCCAAAGATACCCTATCTTCAGAGTAGCTTCACAAAGTAAGGCTGGTGTGTCTAGCATATTTTCTGCTGTTTTATGTAAGAAAATGGCAATATTTTGTTTTGTTTGGCTTTGTCTTAACACTGCATCGTGATAGTGAATCTGCTTCTTAAACTGCATACAATCTGCTTGCTCCATATCAGAAAATCCTGATTTTTCCTTCTAGGAGGAGCCAGCACCCTGGTTGAGACTCAGTCCTGATGTATAAAACACTGCAAAAAATAAAAAGGAGAGGAAACTGTCCAATTTCATCATGAAATACAGCCTCTCCCATCTGATGGGAGAAGAAAGTGCAGAAGAGAAGAGCTGCTGGCGGACACAGAAGAGGGAGGTGTGCCTTCCCTTCAGAGGAGCAGTCCAGCACTCCCTCTGGAGATGGTGGAACAGCCTCCACGAGGCCTCCACACTTGGCCCCGCGCATAAATGTCCAGCTCGGCAGGCCACGGTGACATGTAGGTGGATCACGGACCCTGCCCATCCTCGCTCCCTCTCCACGTTGAGGAAGCAGGCCCATGCCTCAGCCTACTCCTCACTTGCAAGGGAGAAGCGATTTATAAGAGGGAGTGGTGAAAGAAAGAGAGGGAAATGATGACAGGGAAGAAAAGGAAGACTTTAAAGTTAAAGGGATATGGGAAGTATAAGAGAAAAAGAAGGAAAAGAAGAACACCCAATGGAGGCACCCAAGTATGTTTAGACCATAGAGAAGGGCAGGATCATCACAATGACATTTTTACATTGGTGACAGTAACTACTGGTTATTGGATTCTTGCTGTATAAGAGGGAGGGATGGATATATAATATACATACATACATTTGATTCAGTTTTATTTCATTTGAATTAACTTAATCCTAAAAAAATCCACTTATAAAATGGATATTTTATTCCCCGCTTTCTCCTGAGGAATATGAGACTCTCTTAGCTAGTAGCTTCTCCAAGGTAACAGAACAAGAATTAGACTCAGTTTTTCTGGAATCGAATTCTGTGCTATTTTATTATACCACTTATGGGTTAACAAACGCCAAAGAATGTATATATTTAGTTGCATATTTTCTTGTTCAAATTAGTCACCTGTTTTAGTAAAGTTGCCATTGATGAAAACCACCTGGGGGCCCACTTTTAAAGTTTCCATTATGGACTTAAGCACAATCTTTCGATTATCTTTGTTGTTGGCAAGTCTCCATGCTTTGAGAGTAGAGCTTATTTAGGGGACAGTCAAAAGTCACCGAAAGCAAAGTTGGTTGAAAGCTTCAGGTGACCCTGGTAGGTGACATCATTTGAAGTTTAAAGGAAAAGAGTGTGAGTTTTTGTGGGTCTTATCTACTATCTCAGAGAAATTCCCAAGGAGATTTGGTAGCAGATTCTGATCAATAATAGCTCTATCACTGCAATAAAAACTGAGACCTAAGAGAGCCCCTTCAAAGTTTAACATTGAACTAGTATAGTTGTTAAATTCCATCATTGTGACAATAGTCATACCTAAGTCATTCTTCAGAGCGAATCAATCTGATGTACCAGTAAATGGGATGTTTCATTTAAAAAAAGAAGAAGAAAAGAAAAACTGGGTAAGGACTTAATCTTTGATGTTAATGCTGTTAAGACATCTTGTGCCCCAACCTGTTTCTGAAAAGTCCACAGAAAAACAATAATGCCTCTGGGGCATTATTTCCTTTAAACTTCAAACTCCTGATGGTTGTGAGCAAGATGATGGATGACTAGGCATTTGGGATGAAATAGTCTGCCCGTCTCCTTGCCCCGAGACTGACTAACATTTGAGCATCTAACAGGGTCGCCTCTAATGCATTTGAAGAATGGCGTCATAGTTAGACTCGCGAGGATCCTCTGCTGTTCATGGTCCATGTAGCAGGTGCTCTCCTCTGAACAGTTACTGTTGTTATTCAAGAGCTGCCAATGTTCATTACAGCAATGGACTGGAGGAGTGCTGAGTGCTGAAATGTCATACGAAAAGAAAAGTCTGGGCAGCCCCCCCTTTTTTGCATTAGAATTCAGCAAAGTGAGTAAAGCAAAGGCAGGCAAGATAATGAAGTGGCTGCACAAGCATTTATTTCACTATCCTTTTGTCTTTGAGAAAGTGTTAATAACATTAGCAGTATTCCAATAACAGGACGGATTGTAAAAGATACATTTATCAACCATGTGTAGTTTTCCTACTGGAATGTATAATAAAACTTTTCAAATGCAAATCTCTTATCAATGAACATACAAAGGGGCAAGATAAAGGAGGGGGGATGACATTAAGCTAATTCTCAGTCATCTCTGAAAACCAGAAGGATTAAAACTTTTAAAGTCAACTGATAAATTTCCCCATACTTAATTTTAAGCTTTTATTTAGTTTTTGCTGTCAAGACTTTAACCAAAGCTCCTTACAAGGAATCATAATTCTTTAGAATTTCAGGGATTGGGTCAAAATCAATGCCTTCCCATCACCTACCACACAAAGCCAGAAATCCTCTTAACACGGCCCTCCAAACTCAGACCCTGTCCAACAATCAAAGCTATCCGTAATCCAACCCACTCTGCCCCCAATCATTCTGTTGTTTGCCCATCACAAATCACTGGCTGAAATCCAGTCCCCTGAAAGTCTACTCTATCTTATATCTGCCCAAGTCCTCCTCATCCTCTGATGCTGCCTCTCCACAGTCTTGTCTTTTCCTTCTGTGTCTCTCACCCCCTCATGTAGTCTGAACCAATTCACAACCTGATAATAAGCCATCTTAAACTGATCACAACTTCCTCATGGCTACCACCTCCCAATATGAATAGTGCACTCACATAACACAGAGATGGTACTGGGCAGACACCGGTGATAAGGATTTGTTGAATGAGTGGTACACTCTATGGCCCTATTCTTCCTTCTGTGGAGATACAAACAGGTCAAAAGACAGGCAGAGAGAGACAGGGAAAATAAAAAGGAGAGGCAAGGGACCTGGATACTCCACAAACTGGACAATCAACTGTACAATGATCTAAATAACACCGAGTTTATTGTATACATTAAGGAAAGTATACATATGGCCAATGCAATTTATATTAAAGGTGTTTTGAGAACTATGATGATTGGTTAAATGTTGATTCAACAAACCTAATATAAAGGGTACTTCCAGGAAAAGCAAATAAGTAGACAGAAATATTTCCTGAAATCAAATAAAAAAATCATAAATATGCTCAAGAAAAGTTTCTTCCCCAAATCATTCTCAACTTGAAAGGATAAATTTAGTTGATTATTGAGATATTCAGACATGCTGATGATGTTGATTGTTCCTGCTAGTAATAAATAAAAACATTAAAATCTTCCAGGCACATGATGAGTGCCATTTCCACACAAACACTAGAAGCCTCCATCTGTCTTTCAAAAGGCTAAAGCTGCATTGGAGTCTTCATTAAAAACCCGAGGAGATCCTCCCCATGGCAAGAATGATGCTAATGTTTCTATCCAACCGAAGCAATAACAAATACTTGACAAAGCCAAATATCATGATAGAAAGCTGAATTGGTGCTAATCTGAAGATGACAAAACCCATGGTATTCTGTGTGATGAAACAGCAACAACCTCACTGAAACAGACCCCGTCAGCACGGCACAGCACCATTTCTCAATGAGCCATCTTTGCAACAGCAAAGTTTCATGAACACAGAGGCTGAGATGCAGCCCAAGCAAGGCACGTCACCAAGAGCGATCCTGTAGTGGAACCATGTGGCCGGCCAACAAACCGTTTCATCATTTACTTGGTTTTGTGTTTTTTTTAACTCAGCAACATTTCCAAAAGGGACTATGACTTGAAATGGTTTTAAAATTTTAACATGTTACCAAAAAAATGCTTTTGGAAGATTAAATACCCAAAAAGCATAAAATATATGCCTCTAACCCAAGCTTGTCCAACCTGCAGCCTGCAGGCCACATGTGGCCCAGAACAGCTTTGAATGGGGTCCAACACAAATTCATAAACTTTCTTAAAACATTACAAAAATTGTGCACAGACTTTTTTTTAGCTCATCAGCTATTGTTAGTTAGTGTTAGTGTACTTTACGTGTAGCCCAAGGCAGTTCTTCTTCTTCCAGTGTGGCGGAGGGAAGCCAAAAGTTTGGAAACCCCTGCTCTATCTAACCCATTCTCACCCCACAAAAACATCTTTGTATTTGTTTGAAAAGCATATGGAAAAAGAGAATAAAGACCCAGACCCTGAAAAATACTTTTTAAAAAAATGGCATAGAATGGAAAACAACTAGTTTTCCATTTCCATTTGGACACGAATGACCACAAAAGGATTGGCACAAGATGACTAATTAAAAACAAATTTACCCACTCAGGATGCAAATGTTGCACTCAGGTTAAGAATACATATAGAGTCGACCCTTGAACAACAATGGGTTTGAACTATGTGGATCCAGTAAATGTAAATTTTTAAAATAAATACAGGAAATGTATTTGCGCTTCCTTATGATTTTCTTATTAACACTTTATTTTCTCTAGCTTACTTTATTGTAAGAATAGAGTATATGAGGCCTGTCCAGAAAAAATCCAGTCATAAATGCCTCTAGTTTTCATATTACATGGCTAGACAGCTTCCAGACAGCCCTTGTATAATACATATAACACAAAATATGTATTGCTTGACTATGTATGCTGTTAGTAAGGCTTCCAGTTAACATTAGGCTACTAGTAATTAAGTCTTTGGGGAATCAAAAGTTATATGCAATTTTCAACTGTGGAGAAGGGACAGCATCCCTCACCCTCATGTTGTTCAAGGGTCAACAGTATTTGGCTACTAAATTATTTCACTGTACTTGGGGAATTTACTTTGGAAGTCAGATTAGCATTGATTGAACCTACCTTCATATTCCCATGGACTGATCTATACTGACTAGATAATGCCTCTACATTCCATTTTGCTTTGTTGACTGAATCTTCTTCTACATTAAAAGCACATTTAAGGAAGGGTGATAGATCATTTGTATAATTCTTTATGTGTACAACAAATATTTACTGAGTAGCTGTTATGTTCCATGTCCTGTGAATAAGAGAGACCCACCCTCCCTTCATGGTAGGTCTTCAAACCTATTACCCAACAAGCATAGAACAATCAAATATTAGTGAGATTTTGCTACGACAAAGTACAGTATTTTCTAAAGCCTTTCTAAAGCAAGAGATCACAATGTACCTAAAGTGATGAGGAAGAGTCCACTGAAAAAGTAAAGTGTAAGCTCAGTCTTTAAGTTCAGTAGGAGTTGGCTGGGTAAAGGGGAGAAGAGAGGATGGCAATGTATTCCTAGTTGAGAAAAACACATCAGCCAAGGGCCAAAGGCAGGGAAGGAGGGCCAACATGGCTAGAAAGGAAAGACAGTAGGATGATGCTGGAGCAGCAATGAGGGACCAGACTGTGCAGAACACTGAAAGCCACATTGAGGACACTGGACATTAAATCACAAAATGTTTTAGGTCCAAGATTAATATCAACAGTTTGCATTGTAGCTTCAGAGAGACTAGGTGAAGTGTGGGTGGGGAGCAAGATTAGCTGCAAGGACACTAAGAAGCTCTGGCAGTAGTCTAGGAGAGAGAGAAAAATATCTTGCACTACTAGGCTGATGGGAAAAAGAAAGGGGATTTGAGAGATATTTAGGGAGAAACAACAATAAGACTTGGTGATAGGTGGGTATAGGGAGTAAGGGAGAGAAAGGAACCAAGCTAGACATTAGGATGATGTCGGCAACACATTGAGATGTGGTAGCTTGGAGGGGAACCAAATCTCAGGGCTGAGGGATGGGTGAATAGAGGTTACAATACGAAACATCAGACTCGATGTCTTGCAAACAGGACATGTTCTTTGCTCAATTAGACTTAAAAATGCATTGATAAAGAAACTTAGAAACTTCTTCATCAGTCATAGAAAGATATAGTTTTAGATGAGTAAAAAATTATACAGATCTTCAAGTAGAAATAAGTCTATGGTAACCAGCCATCCCAAATTTGAGGCTAAAATGTTAGTCTTAGCAATTTCTGAATTACTACTGGCATCATTAATGCTTCTAGAAACAAGGGATTTATCTACCTGTGTCCTGGGACCATGGTGCTTTTAAATGGAGAACTCACACTAAATACCAGTATTCTGGAACAAACAAATCCATCAATTACCACAGAATTTATGTTAAGATTTTCAGAAAGCTTGTAGGAATGCCGAAGAGTTTTTCAATTTTTACAATGGACAGAAAACTCTGGAATTTGTATTGTTTGGACAAGATCAAACAGAAATCTTTCCTTTCCCCCCGAGTGTCTAGTTTGTTGTCATATTTCTCAAATGATGATTCATTTAATTATTTTAGCCCTAGTAAAAAAGTGGGTGACAGTAACAATTTTCAACTTGCTTATTCTTAAATAATTCCTTCACAAAAGAATAATCAATTCCTGAAGCTCTTGGATCACACAATTCAATAATGTCCCTGGCCTATCACCAGCCTAGAGGACTTTGCTCTTGGCTGCCATACACTCAATTGTCACCTGCTGCAGCCCTTGCTCAGCACATTTCATATTTTTAATGTCACAGGCTTCAATTCCAAATAGCATTACCAAATCTCTCTTCTCTGACATGATCTCCTTCTGATGTGAACGAGCATTTTCTCTCAGGCCTATTATAAATATCATAAGAGAGCAGCTGGGAAAGAGAAATGGGAACTTTATAGCAGGTGATTTGGAAATTCAGAGAAACACAGAAATTCTGGGCAGAGATAGATGCAAACAGAGGAGAGGTTAGAAATAAAGGACAGGATTCACTCACTATATATGGCCTTGATGTCCCTGTGATACATAATTTCCTAGTAATAGACTTTAATCAATTCAGGACAAATGAGGTTGAACTCTTAACAGCCAGAAGATATAATGCATTGGCCCAAAGATGTCATATGTGGGGGCAAGGAATAGGAGTATTAGGCATTGCATTCCAATGGAGCAGCAAAGGCTGGTGGGATAGCAGATACCCAGAAAACTCTGTTTAATGGAAAAAGTATGAGGAGTTTCCCATACACGAGCCGATATGACTGTTTATATGGCTGAAATCAGTGCTTTGGAAGTTGTTTGCTCTCTTCTGCCAGTATTCTGGGCAGCCATGTGGAGAAAAAAAGAAAGTTATATATTTCATTTGCAAAAAGGAATTGGTTTTGATAGGAAAGGATATTGAGGTGATTTTTAAAAATTTTCTTAATAAAGAGATTTAAATATCAAGTATTTGACCACAGTTCAGCTATTTAACAACTAAATTGTCACTCAGCCCCACAAGGACAAAAGATGACTGACTGATGGCAGTCAATTCATAGGCATTATATTGGCCAAAAGAGTTAAGGAGGTAAAGTTCTACCAAATGATCCAGAAATTCTATTTCTGGTTATTTATATGAAGAAATGCAAAACACTACTTAGAAAGTAATGCCCCTGAGTTCACTGCAGCATTACTTACAATAACAAGATATGGAAGCAACCTAGGTATCCATCGATAGACAAATGGACAAAGAAGAGAATGAATGCCATAAAAGAGAATGAAATCCTGTCATGTACAACAAGGGTGGACCTAGAAGGTATTATGCTAAGTGTAATAAGTCAGACGGAGAAAAACAAAACCATATCGTTTTACTATGTGGAATCAAAAAAACAAAATAAGCAAGCAAACAAAACAAAGCAAGACAGACACAAACTCATAGATACAGAGAACAAACTGATGGTTGCCAAATGGGAGGGGATGAGGTTATGGGCAAGAAAGGTGAAAGGGATTAAGAAGTACAAATTGCCAGTTATGAAAATAGTCACGTATACCATAAGGAATAAAGTGAAAAATATTTTAGTAACTATGCATAATGCCAGATGGGTACTAGATTTATCAGAGTGATCACTTCGTAAGGTATATAAATGTGTATAATATTGATGTCAACAGTAATTGAAAAAAGTTTTTAAAAATAGCACATGACACTCCATTCCCCTGTGCCCCCAAAAAGTTCTATCATGCTTTGTCCTAATTTCTGTCTGTGCAACACTCATCTCCTTAGTTCAGGGTCAGTGACTAATACAGAGACTAGAGTCTACCCTAGGATTTGAAGCTTTAATCTTGGAAATTTAGAATCTAACCCCTAGACTTGGTTCTGGAAACAGAATCTTTGCTGTTCCATCTTAGATAACCTGCCTAGTGCCCCAAGTCCTATGGCACTGGGGCCCTGCTCTGCCATCAATCAGTCACCTCTCCAACCCATTTCCCCAGTGATTGGCATCTTGGACTGTTTATTAGTATGTGGTTGGCACAAGAGGACAGTGGGCTGATGGGAATATACCAATATGCACAAATAAAGAATGGACTTACTGTACAGGTATTTATTGAGTACCCTCCATGTGCAGGCTCTGTTCTAGACACTACAAATAGATACAAATATGAAAAGTCATGTACTTGTTTCTCAAGAGGAAGGTAGACAACAAACAGGTATAGAGCTCCTTTAATGGCAAAGAGGGCAATTCACAGAGATAGCACAAAAAAGGAAGCAACACAACAGACTCCCACATGGAAAAGTGAGCCCCAAGTCCCCACAGAAATGTGCAGTACTGGTGCTCCCACCCATGAAGAGTGAGGATTCCAGCAGACACAGAGTGGACTCTTATGCCATGCACACAGCCGCCTAGACTGATCCACGGCTTTAACCACAAGCCTGCCTCCTTAACAGGTACAAGTGGAACTAATTGGGTGGACCTTTGAACAAAGAAATAAAAGTTCAATTTCCAGGCCTGGTATCCCTTTGCAGACCATAACCTCAGGCCTGCTTAGGATTGCTCCTAAAATAAAGGGAATTTATAATATTCTTTTTGTGATTACCTTCAGGGAAGATGCAGAAGAGGAAACCAGGTGCCACCCTGTCTGAAAGCATTTTCCACTGACGGCTGCTGTGACTACTTCACCTTGAAGATAATACTACTTTGTTTAGAGTTAGGTACTGAACTTCTGATTTGGTTTAAAAATCAGAAAAAAAGTATAGATGAATCAATGAGACCCAGCTAGAAATGGGTTTTGATTTTTAGTATTGGTAAAATGCTTTGCTGAATAGGATAAACTCACGAGGTCAATAAAAATCAAAGAACCATTCTGTCTTAGGAAGTAATGAGCTTAAGAAAGAGTTTATTTCTGCTTAGGAGGCCACCAGTCATGTGCTGAGGGACAGGACTCATATACCAATGATCATGGAGCAAGCCTGTTAAGCATCACACACTCTACCGATACTTTTCAGATAAGACTCTAAGACCACACACAGCTCGTTGAAGTTCTTCCCCAAACAGGAGACCTGTCAGGGGCCCATTGTAGACACATTTTGGTCCAGAAAGAGCCATATCTTCCACTGGTCACATGCATCCTCAGGGGAAAAGTTCAAATTATAAAAGTTTCCTTTCCCAGAACAAGGGTGTAAAGTATCTCATGTCTAGAGGGCTCAGTTTGGTCAATACATGGGGCTAGGTCACATTTTGGCAGCAGCCCCCATGTACCCCTGCACTGTACCTGAGCCCTGTCTCCTCTGACAATTGTCTACCTGACTCAATGTCTTAATAGTGACACTGCAGAAGCCCCATGACAGGACACTGTGTATGTTAACATCACTGGCCTGAGCACCTTTGGCTCACACAGATGCTCAGAACACTGACTTCTGCCCTCTGAGTTCCACTTTTCCCAGCACATGCAGTGGGTCTCACTTAGCATGGCCTCCCGCCCCATAACTAATCCATTGCCATGTCCAAATATGCCACAAAATATGACAAGAGTAGTTTAAACCCTTTGGGTAAAACAAGCTTGTCCAACAAGCAACCTGCAGGACAGCTTTGAATGTGGCCCAACACAAATTCGTAAACTTTCTTAAAACATTATGAGGTTCTTTTTGTGACTTTTTCTTTTTTTTTTTTTTTTTAGCTCATCAACTATCATTAGTGTTAGTGTATTTTATTGTGGCCCAAGACAATTCTTCCATTGTGGCCCAGGGAAGCCAAAAGATTGGTCATCCCTGGTGTAAAACATGATTAAGATGATGTGACTATTCAGTCAATCTGAAGTCCTATAGCCCTTACTATGTATACAGCTCACTTGGTAATTTGCATATATTATGCATACTATTATCTTTCCGTATATGTGTACATACATACACATAGATACCCTTCCTCTTCAACATGATTCCATGCTTCTTAGGAACAGGGACTGTAATTCCTAGTCTGCATTCTCAGCATCTTACAAATACCTCCCATTTGTAAGTACACTAAAGTATTTACTACCACTGACAACAGTGATAAAAATTTGTGCAAGACTATCTTAGTCAGTGGTTCTCAGCCTTCCTAAGGCTACAACCCTTTAATACAGTTCCTCATGTGGTGGTGACCCCCATAAAATTATTTTCGTTGCTACCTCATAACTGTCATTTTGCTACTGTTATGAATCGTCATGTAAATATCTGATATGTATTTTCCGGTGGTCTTAGGCAACCCTTGTGAAAGGGTTGTTTGACCCCCAAAGGGGTCACGACCCACAGGTTGAGAACCACTGAACTCTTAGTGATCTCAGCGCATATTAAGCAATGAGAGAGTTGCATCTGCTCACGAGCAAGCTACAGAGATGAAGGGAAGAAAACTAATGAATGAGTATGCTGAATTAACAGGGTAGGCATCAGATTAAAAAATAAATATATATATATAAGTTTTAGACATTCCAAATAGGACCTGCAACAAGACCAAGAATATCTCTGGCTTTTTGGCTGAAAGGATACTTAAAGATACAGTCAATGCTCTTGTAAGGGACACCTATTAACCAAGTCACCAGAGGAATCCCCACACCCCATTTGCTCTAAAAATCACAGCAGCTGATGCCTGTGGCCCAATCCAAGCAAGTGGCTAGTAGGCCGCTCGTAGAAGGCTTTGTGCTTTTGTGCCCACCAGTTATATTCTGTGCCTGCCACAAGCCTGTCAAATTTATTCCTTAGCCTATTGTTAACAGTTTTGCATGTTATTAAAATTAGATAACTAAATATTAAGTAAACCAATGAAATATGAGTGAAAAAAAAGCTAATTCTATGAAAATTAGGCTGAAGAGTATAGAAGATTCTAAAGTTGTGCTTAATTGGGTGGGGGTGAAGGAATTTTGAAAGCCTGGAATAATTACTATAAATATCTAGAAGGATTCTGTGCTAGGATTGCTTTACGAGGGTATAAGGTCCCCTCCACCTTAAGAGAGAGAAATTGTGCATGGTTGATAATGTGTGTGGAAGAGTGAGGCCTTGACCCTACATCAAAAGCTTAGTAAAGAGATGTGCATTCACAGATTTTTAAAAGGTTTGAGCTGTGTATGTATCATTTCTTTAGCTTTCCATTTTTAACCAGTCTTTATGTTAAAACAACACACTGTCCTGTCACATCATATAAGAAGGCTTTTCACATCGACCCACCCCTACCTTACTCCAAAGACCCAATTGAGAAATTGCACAGAACTCAGGAAGCCAGAAGCAGCAGGAGTTGTCACCTAAACTGTGACAGAGAATAGAACAAAGAAGTCACTGCTAAGGATATTCTTCTGTTCTGCTGGTTATATATTTCATATGGTTTTGAAAGTTTCTGGGTCTACATAGAATATTTATAGAAATACACTCCATAACTAAAAATCAATAACAACAAATAGGAATCATGAATTACCTGCCACACTGAGCAATTCACCTTCAATAGGTCACCACATAGATTCAACACAGTCAAGCATGCGAACGGTCAGTTAAGTTAACAAGCAGAGCACTCATGCATGGGATTTGGGACCATGGTTCTGGAGGGATACACAGAGATTAGACATGGTCTTCTTTCTTGTGGACCTTACAGTTCAATAATCAGACCAGAGCCAGCAAGTTGCATTTAGTTCTTTATGACAGGAAGGCAGTATTAAGATGAAGGGGAGAGTGGGAAAAGCCAATTTTGAGCTTGCCTCCTTCAATAACTCCATGTCCACTGCCCAGTGGATATTGGGAAGTAGCAAGCATGGGGATAGACATATTTTATGGAATATGATTGTAGAAAGGTTTTCATTAGATTCATAAAATGTTAAAATAAGAAAGGTGATCTTAGAGATACCTTGTCTAACTGCCTATTTTTATAGATGTGGAGACCAAGACACAGAGAAGTAGTTGAATAAGGTAGTACCACTAAGAGGAACAGGGTTCAAAACAGAAATCAGATATTCTGCCTCTAAGTCCAGTGCCTTTTCTAGAGCTCTGTAAGGCAAAGTTCTCCCTCCCTGTGATTAGCATTTCTTCTTCTTAATTTCATGACCCAAAATCCATCCAGAACACTAAGGTTGATTGTAACCCCTGAAAGCCCATTTCTACATGAAGTCAAAACTCCTAGGTAAATCAGTTTAAAATTTTTAACAAGTTGAACAAAAATTTCATGTTCACTGTGTGGTTTCATGCAGACAAAATATTTAACATTCTGGAGGAATCATCTACATTTCCTTCCTTCATACTTTCTCCCCTCAAAAAAAAAATTACCCCAGAAGAATTTATACTGCTTTCTGTAATGCAGGCCTCTAAATAACTCAATTTAACAAATGTTTCCTAAGTTCATAAGTGCCTACCTACTGTGTGCATGGCATTTAATGAGTACCCACCAGATTCAAGGCTGGGTGTTATGAGTGAAACTACAAAGAGTGTCTCACATCTCAAGGAGCTTACAATCTAATCTTGGAAGCTGTACTCAAATAACACAGACTGGAGTGTGGTCAGGATTACAACGGAGGTTAAGAAACACAGATGTAGAAAGACATATGGAGGGAAATTTCACAGATAAGATTAGATTTAATCTGGGCCTGGAAAATGGGAGGCAAAACCACATAAAGAGAAAGCTCAGACATTCTTAATTTAAGAGTAGCCCATTGCCATATTTTTTCCTGCTCTTCACCCCCTGCTCATGTCCCAACCCCAAACTTATATTCCACTCAATTCAACTTTTCTAATCAATTTCTCCAGTCACGTCCTAGTTGCCAGATTCAATTGTAATTTTTAGTCCTGATCTCAAACTATCCTTTGAAAAGCCCTGTTGATCTTGACATTTTTTAAACTCTTCTCTGGTTCTCATCATTCGCTCTCTCATGTTGCCCCCATCTCGCTGTGAGCTCCCTCTCAATCTACCCGTTCCCCATATCTTTTATTTTTTGGTCCTATACATTCTATTTAGATGATTTTACCACCTCCATAGCTCCAACTCTTACCTTGCTCTGATGACATAAATTTAAATTCTAATTCCCTATTTCTTTCTTAAACTCCAAACTCATCTTTCCAGCTAGTCACTGACCTGCCAACCCAGCCAGCCTATAAATGCCCTAAACTCAACCTGCTGAACATATCTTTTCTCCCTAAACATCCTCTTCTTATGTTCCTTATTCCTTCCCAGAACACAAATGCACACCCTTTCACACCTCTGTACCTTTTTACATTCCCTTCCCTGACTAGGGATTCTTTTCTACAGATGACCTACTGACAAAGTTCATCTGAAGACAATTAACACACTTGTGACTTCCTCTGAGGCACACCAGGAAGCACCATGGTGTCCTGAAAAATAACAGATCCAATTTTACATCCTTATTCCGGCATTTATTATATAGTCATATAACCTTGCCCCTACTGAGCTTGCCTTTCCTCAGCTCTAATAACTACCTCAGAGGGTCATAAACTTCAGCTGAGGTGGTCTACGTGAAAACCCTGGTGCAGGAAATGACACCTGGAAGGTAAAGGGGTGTCATCTTCTCCCTCCAGTCCCTGGGCTACTAGAGCACATGGACCTCTGACTGCAGCCCTGGTTATGTGGTGTTCTCGTTCTAATCTTTCAGACTCCGAGCTCTCCAATGGAAAAGCCTAGAACGCAGCACCATGAGTAGGCACTCAGAACATATTTATTTATTTACAGTAAGACCAGAGACAACTCAGCACCTCATTCTTGAACTCAGGATCTTGAGCCAGTATTACTGAGGAAATGTTAAAAGAAATAGAGAAATTAAGGATGAAGTGCTTTGGGGAATAATGTAAAGAATCAGCATGGGGCACATTGACTTCTAAAAAGAAAAACGTTCGGCAGGCACTGGGGGCGTGCCTGGGGAGGGGAAGCCCACATTCAAGTAACAGGGAGAAGGGACAAGTGACAGCAGCAAAAGGAAAAGAGCAGGGGTGCGTGAGGACAATACAGTGACGGGGAAATGAACAAAAGAAGCAATGTCAGGACGGAAGCAGAGGGCCCACAGCACTGAGAGGTTCCTAGAGTTAGGACAAAAACAAGGCTGGGGGGCGGGGGGCGGTCATAAAGGAGAAAACAAAACAATGAAGACAGAACAGAGTGCAAGGGGTTAAGAAGTGAGCCGGTGGAAACCTGAGGGAAAATCTCCAAGGTAACTAAATCACATCTGGAATCTGTATGTTTGTGAATGTGCAGAACGTTCAATTCCTGACATTTGATACTGCCAGCAGCAGAGCTGGGGCCAGAACCCAGGTTTCTTGCCTCCCAGTTGTCATAATTCCAACATCCCACACTGGAAGGCACACACACCTTTTTGTGGGTCCACTTATTTTCCCACGTTCACCCCACCACAGCTCCAGGACTCTTATCTAGACACGGGCCAGCAGGCTTATTCAACTAAAGGCTAAGAATCTGATTGATTCCTGCCTTGCTTTGTTGAGAATTTCATCACTCAGGAGGCTGAGAGAGCAACTAGAGGAGCAGCTTTTTCTTAATTAATTTTAATCAACAGTCAGCCTTGAATGATGGAGTGGAGGTGATAGGAACTGGGGGAGGGGGTAATGAAATTGTCTTGTAACCGTCAGGGAAGAGAAAGCTGGTCGAAGTTAGACATGACTCAAGGGATTTAAGAGAATGAATATTACATTGGACTCCTGACCTCTCCATCCCCAGGGCACGAAGTTTCTAAATAGAAAACAGAGGGCCCTGAAACTAGTGCCAGCTGTTTAGTTTTTTATTATTATTAGTGACTTGGATAAACTCATGAATATTAAAAGTAGAGATAACACAAAACAGGAAGAGAACTTAGAGAACTGGATCTGGTCCTCAAGATCAGTTCCTCAGGAGGAACTAAAACTAAAAAGACTGATTTTAATTTAAAAATGTGAAGCTCTGCCCTAGGGTTAAAAAATTAGAAGAAATATAGGAAGGAAATAGTATAAAGATATTAAATATATTTAGGCTTTGAAATTTTAGAAACAAATGTTAAAATTGCCAATAATGAACACTTAGAAATGAAATATAATCTGTAACTTGTGAACAGGAGAAAAAGAATGAAAATTTTTAAAATCAAGCAGAAAACAGAAAAGGAAAAGAGAAGAAATTATAAAAGTGAAAAATAGATGGCATGAATGAGTTCAAATATATCAATTCTTTTAACTAATATAAATGAGTAAGCTACCTGTTAAAACTCAGAATATCAAATAGGATTTTTTTTTAAAACAGCTATACATCCTATATGAGACAATCATAAAATAAAATATTAGAAATTTGAAAATAATGTAAAAGCAGAAGAAATGCAGAAAAAATCCTGGCAAAAAATATCTAATGCAGTAATGTTTTTATAAGACAAAATAGACTTCAAGACAAAAAGCATTCATATGAATAAATAGAGTCACTAAATATTAATCACAGGAACTACTCCAGTAACAGATAACAATCATTAAATTGCATGCAGAATTGTAGAATGGAATAACTCATTTTTTTCCTTTTTTATTGTTAAATTTATTGGGGTGACATTGCTCAGTAAAAATTACATAGGTTCCAGGTGCACAATTCCACATTACCTCCTCCATGCATTGCATTATGTGTTCATTATCGAGAGTCAGTTCTCTTTCCGTCACCATGTATTTGTGTCCCTATCCCTTCTCCCTCAACCCCCTCCCCTAGAAAAGCTCAATTTAATAGTTCATGTAAAAGGTCTGGGGTTTTGCTTTTATAAGTTTAACAATGGCCTTGGGGTTAACACAGTTGCCTCCACAGTTGCAATCATGGCTAACATTGATAGTGTGCAAAAGAACTCAAGTTAAGAGCCACTTTCTCTGCCCTATCAAAATGTATCTGGAGTGCAGTGCTCAGGTCTGAGTATATTATCTGGAGACTGCCATTGTCAAATGGGAGAATGTCTAGCAGAAATTGACCAGGATGAAAACAGGATGAAAAAGACATCACCTAAGTAACAGTTGAAGGACAGGAGATATTCGAGAAGAGAAAAGTTTAGAAGGAGAATATCAAGCAAATCGAGCACTATAGCAAGTGGTGGAGCCAGGAATGGAACAGAGCAAATTTCACTACAGAGAGCATTCCAACCATTCTTTACTCTAGCCTATACTATACTGTCTTTCCATAAAAATACCAGAAGAAAAATAAAAGAAATAGTTTTCATAATATCATAGTGAAAAATTCTTCCCTAACCATAACATAAAGATCACTGCCACAAATAAAAGATGACTATTTTTAAAAAGGTAAATTTTTGAAATTTTACATAAAGATACAATAAACCGAGATTAATTAAGGATACAATAAACAACAGAGTGAAAATACACACTGCTAGTAGAGATATAGAGCAATTAGAATACTTAGACATGGTTGGTGAGAATGAAAAATGGTACAGCCACGCTGTAAAACAATTCGACAGTTTCTTATCAAACTAAACATTCATTGAGTGTACAACCCAGAAATTGACTCTTGGGCATTTATCCCAGAAAAAAATGAACATCTAACGTTCACACGAAACTCTGCACGTGGGCGTTTATAGTAGCATTATTCATAATACCCAGACTTTGGAAAGAACCCAGATGTCCTTCAATGCATACGTATTTAAACAAACTATTCATCCAGACCATAGACCACTACTCAGGAACAAAAAGAGCCAACTATTGACACATGCTACAACTTGGGTGAATTTCCAGAAAATTATGTGGAATGAAAAAGTTCAGTCCCAAAAGGTTATTTAATGTATGATTCCATTTACATAACATTTTTAAAATGACAAAATTTTAGAAACAGAGAACAAATTAGTGATTTCCAGGGGTTGATAGGAGGAGGAGGCAGCAAAGAAAGAATTGGATATGTTTAAAAAAGGGCAACATGAAGGGAGATCCTTACGGTAATGGAACTGTTTAGAATTGTGATTGTGGTAGTGGATACACAAATCTTTATACATGATAAAATTGTATGGAACTATCAAAAACACAAACATTAACAGATGGGAAAAACTAGAACCCTCAAACATTGCTAGTAGATATGAAAATGGTACAGCCACTTTAAAAAAGTTTGGAAGTTACTGGAAATGTTAAACATAGGGTTACTATATGATTCAGCAATTGTTCTCATAAGTATACGAGGGCTGACTAGAAAGTATGCAGCCATGTAATGTGAAAAATAGAGGCAATTATGGCTGGACTTTTTTCTAGACAGCCCTCATATACCTAAGAGAAATGTAAACATATGTCCACATAAAAATTTGCACATCAATGTTCACAGCAGCATTAATTATAATAGTATAAAGGTGAAAACAACCCAATCCAATGAATGAATAAAATAATGTGGTATATCCAAACAATGTATTATTATTCTGCAATAAAGAGGAATGAAGTACTGATACATGCTATAATATGAACGAAAATGTTATTTATGTTAAGTGAAATAAGACAGTCACAAAAGACTATATAATGTGATTTCATAAGTGTGTGTGTGTGTGTGTGTGTGTGTATAAAATTTATATTTGTATATACTAAGGCTGTCTGGCAAGAATCAACATATAAATGCCTCTATTTTTTATATTACATGGCTGGATACTTTCTGAACAGCCTTCATATGTACAAGTCCGATAATTAATTTCACAAACTTGCCAACATGCGCTTATGTTGGCAGCACTGTCATAACCTTGGTATATCTGTGTCTTACAGTTGTGTTCATGTTGACAGGTGGCAATGTCTTCCTGAGTGGTGTTCATTATTGTTGCAGTATATTTTTATGTGCTGTCACAAGAACGTCAGAGCTTGATTTAAAGCAATGAACAAATATTAAACTTCTTGTTAAACTTGGCAAGAGTGAAAGTGAAATCAGGAACATGTTTATCCAAGTTTATGGGGATAATACCATGAAGAAAATGGCAGTGTATAAATGCATTAAATGCCTTTTCTGAAGGGAGAGAAAGCATCACTGGTGAAGAGAGATCTGGGTGGCCAGTAATGTGCAGAACTAACAAAAATATTGCAAAAATTCATTGAATTGTGTATCAGAATTGTCAGCTGACCATGAGAAGTATAGAAAACCAGGTAAACATCGGTAGAGAAACAGTTACGAAAATTTTAACTGAACGTCTTGGCATGAGAAAGGTGTGTGTAAAAACGGTCCCAAAGGATCTCACCGATGAACAAAAGCAAAGGAGAGTTGAAGTTTGCTAAGACGTTTAGAGAGGCAAGATGATGTTTTGGGCCATGATATCTATCAGTGGTGATGAAATATGGGTGTACCAGTATGACCCTGAAACAAAGCATCAAAGTGCACAATGGAAGTCAACCAATTCTCCATGATCAAAAAAGTTTCATCAGTCCAAATCAAAAGTTGAAACTATGTTGCTAAACTTTTTTGATATCAGAAGGATTGTTTATTATGAATTTGTACCAATAGACAAACAGCCAACCAAGTTTACTACTTAGAAGTGCTGAAAAGGCTGCATGAAAAGGTTAGACAGAAACCACCTGAACTTTTTGCCAACAACTCATGGCTCTTGCATCAATGCATCAGATCACATGGCACTGTCTGTGAAGGAGTTTTTAGCCAGTGTACAAATAACTGTACTGAAACACCCTCCATACTCACTGATCTAGCCCTCAATGGCTTTTTTCTTTACCCAAAGATAAAGGAAATATGGAAAGGAAGACATTTTGATGACATTCAAGACATGAAGGGTAATACAATGACAGCTCTGATCGTCATTCCAGATAAAGAGTTTCAAAATTGCTTTGAAGGATGGACTAGGCACTGGTATCGCTGCATAGCTTCCCAAGGGGAGTACTTGGAAGGTGACCTTAGTGATATTCAGCAATTTTCTAAGATGAGTTTGTGAACTTAATTGTCAGTCCTCCATTTGTATATATGCATATATATATAAATATAAATTATGATTAGCATAAACATAAATTAATATGTATATAAATATGTCCTAAATTTATGGCATAATGTTTAAATGAAATCTGTGTTTGAAATTACATATATAGTGCCTTACCCTGTCTTCTCCCAAAAGTAACATCTACAACAAAGTTTCGTATGTGGGTGGTTTATTCATGAATATAATCTCAGGAAGCAAGGATGGAGGAGTAGGATGACTCAGCAGAGCAGAAGGGAGAAAGGCTATAAACATGAAATATTGTGTTAGACACTACAAGAAGAAATTGACTGCTCTATCTCTTTCTGGGGAGCCAGAGGAACAACAGGGCACATCTCTGGTCAAAGTTTTGAGTTCTGCATTTTGAGTGGTTCTCTCAGACATGCCACATGCCGACACCACTGTATTAGAGAAGCAGAGGCACATGGCATGTGCCCAAGGTAAGGCACGGTTGGGTTACACCTGTGGGAAACTGGTTGAAGCTATATAGCCATGGCTGGTGATGAGGAGGAGATTAAAAGCAGTACACAAAAAGTATCTGATAAATATAGAGTACTCTCAATTATATTAAATAAACCTATCAGACTAAAAACGTCTGGAAGAAATTTAGTAACAAACTAGTAGTGTTTATCTCTGGGCTATAGAACTATAGATAATTCTTGGTTTCTTCTTTATATTTCTTTTACATTCAAGTTTGTACAGTAAGTAGATACTGTTTCTATAATCATAAAATACAACAAAAATATATATTTTGAAGGAGCTGAGCTGTATGGTTTTGATAGAGTAAGTAGCAAGGTTGATATGAACAGCAAAAAGGAGAAATCGTCCTGGTTCATTATCAGCTGCCTGTAAATTAAAAAGATATAGTCATCAGAAAAGGAATGCAAAGGAAGGGACTTGCCTGTTAGGAGTTCCATTAACAGATGTTCCTAAATTAAGGAGGAAAGGAATACAAAGGAAGAACTGGCCTGCTACCCCACTCCCACATTAGATACCCCTAAAATAAAGAGACAAAGTCCTCAGAAAAGAAATGCAGAATAAGGAACTAACCCTTATCCATTATCAGCTATCCCCAAATGAAAAAGATAAGCTGATCAGAGAAATGCAATACAAAGGGGAAATAGCCTCACTTACCCAACCATAAGTACAGCTTCCCAGAACTCTGCTATTATGTAGCTTTGCTTCTTTCAAATAAATCACAGAAGAGGGAAAGGGGGAGGAACTTCCACCCATAGATATAAAACCTCCCAAACAATGTAAGGAGGTTCTGATTCCCTCCCTTGGGTCAGCCAGCTCCATCTCTCAGAGTGTATTTTTTATTAATAAATTCTTAACTATCCTATACTTTCACAAACTATGTCTCTTGACTGAATTCTTTCCTTCAAGAAGACAAGAGCCAAGGAAAATCACCATTTCACAGCAACAGTTTGAAGATGAATGCTTATACAAAGGCCAGAGGACCCAGATACAGGATTCTTCTACTGGATGGAAAGCTGGACCCTTTGAACTCTCAGATCATTGGCTAGAACTCTGTGATACTCAATTTGACTGCAATGCCTGGGCAAGAAGCAGGTGCAAACCAGGCACTCAATACAACATATATTTGCTAAGGGAATGAATGTGTACAGCAACACAGATAGAGAGTGTTAGAAAACTCCAAGGAGTTCCCTGGTGGTGTAGTGGCTAAGCTTCAGCACTGTCAATGCTGTGGCCTGGGTTCGATTTCCAGCCAGGGAACTGCCCACATAAAAAAAAAAAAAAGAAAAAGAAAGAAAGAAAAAAAGAAAACTTTGGTTCTCAGGAACTCACTATCTCTTAGAGAAAATAAAAAGCAGAGAATTAAAAAGACAGAATCACCATATGACCCACCAATTCCACTTCTAGGTACATAGTAAAAAAATAAAAAATAAAAACTTAGATCCACAAAAATCTTTTATACCAGTGTTCACAGCAGCACCACTCATAATAACCAAAGCTGGAAACAACTCAAATGTCTATCAACAGATGAATAGATAAATAAAATTTGGTCTATCAATATCATCTAATATTGTTCGGCCATAATAAGGAGTGAAGTACTGATATATGGTACGACATAAAGGAACCTTAAAAACATTATGCTAAGTGAAAAAAGCTAAATTTTAAAAAGCCACATATTGTGTGATTCCTATTATTTAAAATATCTAGAATAGGTAAAGTCATAAAGGAAAAGAGAAGTATTTAGTAGTTCCAAGGACAGGGGGTAGGGAGAAATAGGGAGTGAGTACTAAATAGGTATGATTTTTATTTTGGTAGTAAAAAATGTTCTGGAATTGATAATGGTGATCATTGCACAACTTTGTGAATCATCAGTAAAAAGGATCACTGAATTGTCCATTTAAAGGCCATCTACTGAATGAAAAAAGATATTTTTAAATGATACATTTGATAAGGAGTTAATATCCAAAATACATAAACAACTCACACAACTCAATATCAAAAATACAAACAATCTGATTAAAAATGGGCAGAGGATCTGAATAGACATTTTTCCAAACAGGTCGAAAAGCACATGGAAAGATGCTCAATACCATTAATCCTCAGGGAAATGAAAATCAAAACCATGATGACCTATCACCTCAAACCTGTCAGAATGGCTATCATCTAAAAGATGACTAAGAGTAAGTGTAGGTGAGGAAGCCAAGAAAAAGTAACTCTTGTGAACTGTTTGTTGATGGTAATATAAACTGATATAGCCACTATGGAAAACAGTATGGAGATTCCTCAAAAAATTAAAAAGTAGAACTATCTTATGATCCAGCAATCCCACTTCTGGGTATTTACACAAAGAAATCCAAAGTACTAATTGAAAAAGATACTCATATGCACCCCTGTGTTCACTGCAGCATTAATTACAATAACCAAAATAAGGAAGTAACCTTATTATAGGTGCCCATCAATAGACAAATGGATACAGAAGATGTGGTACACATATGAAGTCTGATAATTAAGTTCGCAAATTTATCCTAGAAAAAGTGCTACATACCTCATTGCTGAATATCATCAGAGTCACCTTTGAAGTACTCCTCTTGGGAAGCTACGCACCAACACCAGCACCGACCCCACCCTTCAGAGCAATTTTGGAACTCTTTTTCTGGAATGGCCCTCAGAGCTGTCACTGTATTACCCTTGATGTCCTGAATGTCATCAATATGTCTTTCTTTCCATATTTCCTTTATCTTTGGGTAAAGAAAAAAGCCATTGAGGGCCAGATCAGGTGAGTGGGGAGAGTGTTCCAATACAGTTATTTGTTTACTGGTTAAAAACCCCCTCACAGACAGTGCCGTGTGAGCTGGTGCATTGTCGTGATGCAGGAGCCATGAACAGCAAAAAGGGGTATGTTGTTGGCAAAAAGTTCAGGTGGTTTCTGTCTAACCTTTTCAGGTGGCCTTTTCAGCACTTCCAAATAGTAAACTTTGTTGGCTATTTGTCCATTTGGTACAAATACATATGAACAATCCCCTTGATATCAAAAAGTTTAGCAACATAATTTCAACTCGATTTGGACTGTCAGAACATTTTCAGTCGTGGAGAATTGGCTGACTTCCATTGTGCACTTAGACGGTTTGTTTCAGGGTCATATTGGTACACCCAGGTTTCATCACCAGTGACAGCATGGTCCAAAACATCATCTTGCCTCTCCAAAATGTCTTGGCAAACTTCAACTCTCCTTTGCTTTTGTTCAGTGGTGGGCTCCTTTGGGACCATTTTTGCACACACCTTTCTCATGCCAAGATTTTCAGTTAAGATTTTCTTGTTTCTCTATTGATGTTTACCTGGTTTTCTATACTTCTCATGGTCAGTCGACAATTCTGATGCACAATTCGATGAATTTTTGCAAGCTTTTCATTAGTTCTGCTCATTACTGGCCACTCAGACCTCTCTTCATCAGTGACACTTTCACTTCCCTCAGAAAAACATTTAATACCTTTGTACACTGCCGTTTCCTTCATGGACTTTCTTCATGAACTTGGACTGTCATGTTCCTGATTTCACTTTTACTCTTGCCAAGTTTAACAAGAAATTTAATGTTTGTTCATTGCTCTAACTCAAGCTCTGACATTCTCAAGACAACACACAAAAACACAGAACAATAATAATGAGTGCCACTGAATAAGACACTGCCACATGTTGACACAAACACAGCTGTGAAACAGATACACTAAGGTTATGAAACCTTACCAAGTTGTTTGTACAGTGCTGCCAACATATGCGCGCAATGACAAGTTTGCAAACTTAATTATCAGAACTTGCACACAATGAAATACAACTCAGCCATAAAAAGAAAAACAATGAAACCTTGCCATGTGCATCAACATGGATGAACCTAGGTTATTATGCTAAGTGAAATAAGTCAAACAGAGAAACAAACACTGTATGATCTCACTTATATACAGACTCTGAAAAACAAAACAAGCAAACACACCAAACAAAACAAAACAGAAACAAATTCACAGATGCAGAGAATAAACTGATGGTTGCCGTATGGGAGCGGGTGGGAGGATGGGTGAAAAAGGGGAAGGGATTAAGAAGTACAACTTGCCAGTTATGGGAAGAGTCAAGGGGATATATATTGCAGTATAAAATAAATAGTAATATTGTAATAACAATGATGGTGTCAGATGGGCACTAGACTTATTGGAGCCAGCACTTTCTAAATTACATAAAAGTCTAATCACTCTATTACACACCTGAAAGTAATATAATATTGTATGTCAACCACAGTTTAAAAATAAGTGTTTAATAAAGTAGTTAAAATGGTAGATTTTATGTTGTGTGAATTTTATTTCAATCAGGAAAGATGATAAGCAGCCCTGGGTAATGATACCGTGTGGTGTTTAATGGTATCAGAGTGTGGGGGAAGCAAGAGAGGTCACGTGGTCCGAGGTCATCAGCTGAAGCTTCGTGAAAAAGGTAGGAGTTTAGGACATGAAAGAAGCAGGATAACAGATGTTTCAAAGATACTCAATGAAAGCTTTCAGAATTGAATTCAACTATGAAACATTTCAGGAAGAGGTGTCAGCAAGGGCATCAAAAGAGTAAGAAGTAGGGCAAGTCCTGGGGATGATTAATCAAGTTCTCCAGGCATGGCAGATTTTAAGAGTGGTGGAGTGGGAGCACAGAAGGCCCCGAAAAAAAGGATTTGACATTCATCCACACATTTTACACAGAAAAATCCTGCCCAGACAATGCTTTCTCCAATTTCTTCTGTTTTTATTTCTAATCATAGGAATAGTGTGAAAGAAGACTCTCTGGTGTAGTTGTTTAGCCAGTTGGAAGGTCATGCTGTAGAACAAAAGAGGTTAGTGGCTTCCAACAAAATTTCTAAATCCTAATAATGCCTCCCTCGTTCCACATGTCCATTACAGACAGGCTACGGCGTGCTCTATGTCATCTTCACTCTGGAACCCAAGCTAACTGAGCACCCTCTACCTGCAACTGTCTTCATGACAGAGAACAACCAAACTTCACACTGAACCTCCAAGCTTCTGCTCAGAAAGGACATCTCTTCCAGTCTCCTCCCACTGGGAACAGTTAGTTGCATGACCTTACCCAAGGTCAATAGTATGGGGAAGGAACACCAAATATGGGTGACCAGAAGTCAATCTACCACAAGTTTCAATCCTGGCCTGCTACAGACTAGCTTTTGGCAAAGTTGCTTATAGTCTATAAGCTTCAGAGTCTTCATTTATTAGATGAGTATAATCAGTCCTATGCCATGGAATTATTATGAGGATTAAGTGAGATCATATAAGTAAAATATTTGGTACAATGCCTGGAATATAGGAATTGTTGACTAAAATGAACTGCTTCAGCAGACGAAAAGCTCCTTGAGGTCAGGGAGTTCTTTTTGCTCACCGTTTATGTAAAACCTAGCACACTTCTAGCATACTGTAAGTACTTCAATAGATGCTTGGTAAAAAAATGAATGAACGGATGGGTGAATGAATATATGCTCACTAAAGAAAATTTAGACAGCATAGAAAAGTGTTGAGACTAAAATAAAACAAACTTCCTTTTTTTCAATAAATGGCCAATGCACAGGGAATGCCCCAACGAGCAAGTTACAGGTCCTTGTAATTTACATCTGTCCTTACCCTGGCTCACACCTGGTGCAGAAATCAAAGCTTAAATGCACAGACTCAGCCTGTCTTTTGGCAGACTGAACACTATTTCTGAATAACCTTTCTAGCTCAATAGGGGCCTGGCAATAAAGAGTCCTTCTGGAGGTTGGTATCCAGATAGGGCTCTGGGTTGTGCTGGAAGCCTCCAGGAAGTGAGAATGACAAGAGACAGAAAATAGAAATCACTGCCCGCCTTCATTTTTTCTGGTACAGGGTCTCCAAAGAATGGAACCCCTCTCCGCCCAGATTCGATTTGCTCGTCATCAATTGAGGATAACAAAGAAGTTCTTTTTGAGATTTAAAAAAAAATTTTATGTAAAGTCCCATAATTTAAATTTATACCAGTAGATATGTAAAAGAGGAAATGCAAATAGAAAGCACAACAAAACCCAACCCTAACTAAAGTAGAAGAGTATCTACTTCTTTTTCATACTCTTCTTTCAAATAAATGAATTATATATTAAATTTGCTTTTGTAATTAAATATTTTCATTATGTGTAAACCCCTTGACTGACATGATCCATTATCATAAGGGATTACTATAGGTAAGATAATGTCTCCAACACACACACACACACACCCAGGCATGCACATGTGCGCACGTGCGCGCGCACACACACACACACACACACACACACACACACTATTATATGAGAAGAGACATAAAGGCTGTCCTAAGAGCTTCCCTAAAAAATAGAAATCCCTGTTCTGTGAAGATTAATTGGCTGAAGACACAGGGAATCATTAAATCAAAGACTTTTCAAACAGAAGTCTTGAAAGGCCCTTAACTCTGAGGTGCAATGATAGAGGTACTAGTTTGATTTAACTTGAAAAGCCCATTGGGTAATTGTTCCATTATATTTACAGTTCTTTCCATTCCCTGAGGGTCTGACAACAAATGCTTGTGAACACCTGTGCTCTGACCCCCTACTCTGCTCTGAGTTCTGAGGGACAGCAGACTCAAGACCGCAGTCCCTTCCTCTGAGGGGTTTACTTCTACCTGGGCAAACAATAGAAGTCCACAGGAAATTCAATGACAAGGCCAACAATGACACAACAGCTCACAATGTCACAGGAGGAATGAGGTTAATTGCCAAGAATGTGTCACAGAAGATCAGTGTGGAAGGACGGATAAATATACCAAAATTCACTGTGGCAGCTGCCTAGTGTATAGATTGAGATTAAATATGCTATCAACAAAACAGACTTTTCAAGTTTCTTCAGGCAAATGTTTCAGAAAAACCTCCACCCTATTCTCAAGTCCTTGACTCCACCCCTAACACCAGCACACCCCCTACACATACTCACACACACAATTCCCCAACTTCACCCTACACAAGGAGCTCCTCTTCCACCAACACACATGTACACGACACTCACACCCACACATCCCACACCCGCATGTATTACTCTGTGGAGCAGGTCACGAGCACCAAGGAAGGGGCCCCAACGCAGTCTTTTCCTGCAAGCCAGCTAGCCTGAAACTGGCAGAGAAACACTCCTTAAAGGAAACCAAATCTCCACCCTCCCCCGGAGGCAGGGCCCTTCAGGCCAGATGTTCCCTCAGTTCCTAAAGGACTCCCACAGCTAGCAGCAGAAGCAAAGCAAACCATGTTATTATATTTTGTAATGCTTTACTCACATGTTCAATTCACACACACACACACACACACACACACACACACACAGCATATAAGGTAGAGAGGCAACGAGTAATGAACCAGTCCAGTAAGAGATGTCACGCTTGGGCTGGTCCAAGGACCGCAGCTGATGAGTTTCTGACCAAGCAGGGCCTCCAGCGGCAGATGCTTTGGGTGAGTCTTCAGCAGCAAGAGGTCTCAGTGAGATCGGGTGATCTGCCAGCAGTCTAAAGTCCAGGGGTTTTATTCTCTTCTTGCAGATTTTATCTGTTCCAGATGACGGGTGCAGTGTTTACCTGACAGCATGCCCACACATGAACATGGTTGCTTATCACTGGGTCCGGACATGTCCCGCCTGCACGTGTTCTAAGGATGGGGTCACCCTGGTTTTCAAAATGGAGTCACTTATGTCAGTGTCCATACTGCTCTGTACAGAATGCTTTATAATGGAACGGCTCTTGCACTGTGCCACCTTTGTATTTCTCTCGACTTTCCCCCCTTGATCTGTCTACCAGTTCATGGCTAAAAGTCAAAAGTTTCATCATAGGACTTTAGGAAATGGGTGGACAATCAAAACCAAGTTCTGCTCTCTTGTAGAATTTGAGTAAGATCTGAGAGAGAGTTGAATATGGAGGATTCTGAGAAAAGGGAAGACATGACCACTGCTCTTCAAATATTTAAAAGGAATAAGCAGGCTTGCCATGTTTTACCTCTAAAGGTACGAGTGTGGGTGATCGGATTTGGCTCGACCTACAGCAGGACTTTGGGCAGGCGATGATGGCTGGTGGTGGCATGAGCTGTCTTAGGAACTGGTGAGCTCTTTGTCACCAAACAGAGTTCAAGCTAAGGAGTGGGCAAATGCCTGGCAGAGATGACCTAAGAGTCCTGAAAGCCTTGAGGCCTCTCTCGCCCCAAGGAGCGTCTTCCATTTGATCCCAGGAGTGTTTATTCATTGAGGAGTAGCTTAGTATGAATAAACAGAATTCCTAGGACAAAGTCATGAGAAATAGCACAGAGGTCAAGACCACCTGAGAAAAATGGAAAGATTAGACTCAGGTGTCGGAATGAGAGGTTTCACCGTGGAGATGACAGGAAGAAGTTAATTCAGGATTTAATTTTACATGACCTTGAATGCCGAATTAAAAAAATACATGATTTTATTTTAAAGGTTGTTGGTAACAAACTGGGAGTCAGTCGATGCCTTTTTAGTTGAACTGCCCGTGTTTTAAAAGGTATTTGGCCCCAATACAAGCAGTTAAGAGCCTAGTGCCTTATATTCAACAGACTTCACACGTTTATATTACCTTCTGTCCACTGTGACTGCTGCCACAGATGGTGATAAATCACTTACGACTTTAAAACGGGAACGTGAAATGACCGTAATCATGGGGACATCAGCACAGCAAGGCCATGCAGCTTAGATGTGAGGCGAGGGACTCTAGAACACTTGCACTGTAATAGTCCAGGCATGAGAAACCTAGGCCCAAACTGGAAGAGTGGCGGTAGGAGAGAAAATGAAACTAGAGATGCAAGACAAGTCCGAAGGAAGAGGTGATGAGAGAAGAGAAGTGTCTATAGAGGAAAAGCCTGGAGTGTGTTCAAATCCACATGCACCCAAGACGAGCCGTGTGACTTAGGGAATGTGACCTCACAGACACATTGCTTTATTTTCCAAAGGTATACAAAGGGGATAAAATTGTCTATTTTGCAGTGCTACTTTAAGAATTTTGTAATAATTTATGTAAACCTACAGAAAGTTCCTAGTGTAGGCCCTGCCACACAGTAAGCATTTCATAAATGATAGAAATTTTTATAATATATGATTATTAAAATAAAATTATATGATTATGCGCACGTGTGTGTGTGTGTGTGTGTGGTATATTGGGAGTAGGAGAAGTCCAAAACTATTAATTTCAATGCAAATTTGAAGCAAAGGTGTCCAGCTAAGTATTCTTGAATCTGAAAAATAATTGTTCACAGGACATACCCAGGTATAATTTTCTAGTTGGAAACTGACAGTATGTACATGCAGGTAGGGAAAACTTGGACTGAAGTTTCAGACTAATTGGGAAGGTTTGGGCTGCAAATAACCAAAAACTCAAACTCTCTTGGCTTAAACAATAAAGGAAACAGACTAGCTCTCACAATGAGAAGTCTAGAAATGGGACAGCTCAGGATTATCTAGTTTAAGGGGCCTGTGGTATCCTAAGGGGCTCAGTTTCTTGACTTCTTTCTCCCAGAAGCCCAAACATGCTGACTTACCTCTAGGCCTGCCATCCTCACAGCCACACGTGGCTGCAGCCATTTCAGAGATTACATCAAGATATGACAATGAGGCCACTCGTCCTGTGAGGAAAATATTTACTAGATATTCCCAAATGTATTTACTCTTTCGTCTCTTGGCTAGAATTTAGGATAAATTCTCCTCCCTAAATCAAACATTGGCAAGGAGAACCGGACCCCTAAGTTTGGCTTAGATTAATCCTGACATACCCGCTGAGTCAGGAGTGGGAGAAGTGGACACTCAGATGAATGACAAGAATGACTGCAGAGTAGTGGTATCTATCTCACTGGCTGAATCTTGGGGTCCAAGGCCTAGGGCGATGGTTCTTGATGAAGTCTTCTCACTGTCACCTGACTTGTACAGAACACAGCTGCCTGCTGATTGCTGGCCCCTTCCACCTCCTTTTCAGCATCTGGGTTGTCATGTCCCTCTAGGTGACACAGTTGTATCCCAGCTCCTCCAGGCATCCAGACTGAAGTTATCACCACAGTCCTGGAACTAGTTCAGTAGTGCAAGCCAACAGTGATGGCAGTTTCTCCCTTTCCTGCACCACCTGCAGCAACCCCCATTCTGGCATTGTCTTTGCAAAAGCGGGATAGACTGGGTCAGCTACATGGACTGCCTGACCAACCCGCCATCCCCCACCCTGCTGAGTCACACAACAGGCAGGAAGCTGGGCTGGATGGATGGATGGCTGACAGATGGTGGCAAAAGGTGACTGGCAGAAGCTAGAAGGTTGCCCAGTTGCCAGGAGGGACAATAAACCCTGGTCCTAGAAGAACATAAGCTCTTTGTCTCCTTGATCCACATGACAAACTCACTTTCAATCAGCAACTGATTCCTGTCCTCTCCTCTCCTCAGGTCCCTGTTTATGACTGACCGGGAGATGGCATCAGAGTATCAGACAACAGAGCTGGCCACCAGCAGTTCTCTGGCTGGTGCAAAGGGGAGGAACCTAGATGAACCTGAAACCCTCACATCACTCTCACTGAACAGGAGATTCAGAATAAGTCAATCTAAAAATTCTGGCAGGAAAAGATTATTAACCCATCTCCCTATGCCTTGCAAGGTCAAAATCTAAGTCATCCCAGAATGACAGTATTCTCTTACAACATTCATGAAAAGACCACAAACCTTCCATGGACTGACTCCCTTGGGAATAAACATGCAACCAGTGAGACAGTGTGTTTTAAAAGTTCAGCCCTCTGGCTCTGAAGCATTTTGTAAGTGGTCCCCCCAAGAAAATTGTTCATCACTTTTTCCCTGGGTTGGGCCTACACTTAAAAAATTATTGCTTTAGAACTGTTTCCACCAGTAATTAATTTCCTCTCCCATCTTACAATATTAAAAGTCATATTCAACTGGGCATTTAGAAGAAAACAGAAATGGCTATCACACATTTCCAGTGAGCATTTTTATGGGAGGTACTTAAATGTTTTAAATATTTTTCCATTAAACATTTTTTTAAATTAAAGCCAGAATTTTATTTATGTCTCTTAAGGATTCATTCACATGTAGACTATTTCATGGAAACATTTGTAGTTCAAAATTCACATTTGCCTGGTGATTAGAATTGCTGTAAGAGCAGTTATTTACAATCTTCTTCACCCCTCTTTGGTTTTCTTCTTTTTTTTTTAATTCATTTTTATTGTTAGACTTATTGGGGTGACATCTGTTAGCAAGGATTTCATAGGTTTCAGGCATACAGTTCGACAGTGCATTGTCAACTTGATGTATTAATTGAAATAATAATGTGCTGTAGAAAAGCACATGTATCAAAAGTGTATTGCTCAATGTACTTTCACAAATTGAGCACCCACATAACCAGTACCCAGGTCAAGAAGCAGAATGTCATCAGCACCTTTGATTAGCAGCACCCTGGCCCCTCCCTGCCAGTCTCGATGCGCCAGCACCATTTAAAGGTAACCCCCATCCTGACTTCTAGTAACAGCATTTCCCTGCCTTTGGATTTTATAGAAATAGTTTTTACAGTATGTACTGCCTCTAGCTACTTTCAGTCAACATTAGCTAAGATCCATGTTACATTTGTTTAAAGATCATCCATTCTCAGTGCCTGGTACATACTTTATTGTATGAATACAACATAATTTATTTATCTGTGCTACTACTGATGGGCATTTGGGTAAATTCCTGGTGTTGACGATTTCTAGTAGGCCTACTCTGAACATTCCAGCATCTCATTTTGGGGAATATATGTAAGCATTTCTGTATCTAGTACACACACCGAGGAGGGGAATTTCTGGGCCCTTGGGTATTTGCATATTCAGCTTTCGTAGATAGATTCTGCTAAATGGAATCTGCCAAAGTGGATCCACTGGACAGATGTTTGAAATGTGGAAAATCATTTGTGGACCCCACTGCTGCCTTCGTGGCTCCATTAAAGGACTAAGGACATCAGCTAAGGACTTCTACTTAAAAAAAATTTATTATCTTCTGTCCTCGGTTAAAAGAGGTAACACTTACTACTCCTCATAAAATGTACTTCAATTATTTCGACCCCGTATTGAAATCAGCTCTCAGTCCTGTTACACCTGGGCTGTAAAACCTTTCCTCACAGGTAATGCTCATCCAATGCCTTTGTGCTCACCTGAGGGGCCTCTTTACATAGGACCCCGCGGCTCAGAGCATTAGGTGATCACAGTGAGGGTTGGGGATAGCTCCAGAACCATATCCTTTATGACACACAATCTCTCTCTCCAGTATCAGTTAGAAAGGGAGACAGAGCATGGTCAGGAAGACACACACTTTGGGGTAGACAGGCCTAGGTCTGGACACTGATTTGGCCACTCTCTTGTGTAAACCTGAAACATGCAACTAACAAGGACATTTGTCTGATTGCACCCAAGAGCCTATAATTAGCCTTGCTTTTCTAAACGCGGTACTTTCTTTCCTGTTGGTTGAAAGAGGCGATTTGAATAAAATCTAAATTCCTGATCTTACCCAACTGGTGTCCCTTGACCTCATCTCCTCCCACTCTCCCCTCTGCTCATGACACTTTAGTTGTGTGGGGTCCTCTTTCTTCCCTCAACGTGGCAAGTGTGCTGTCTTTTCAGAGCCTTTGCACCTGCTGTTCCCTCCACTCCAGGTACTCTTTTTCATGATCACCACATACCTGCCTCTTCCTCATGGCTCAGGTCTTAGCTTAAATGTCATCCCCTTGGAGTGCCCTTCACTCACCAACTCCAATAAAGCAGCCACCACCACCCCTTTCTCTAGTCTCTTAACCTATTTAATGTTTTTTACAGCATATCATATGTGACATCATTTGCTTAGGTGTTTATTGCCTTCTATAACTCGCATGTAAGATCAATGAGGACAGTGACGATATTTCTTATTTATTACTTTTTCCTCAGCACTGAGACTAGTCCCCGGCTCATAGTAGGTGCTCAATAAATGTTTGAAGAACAAATGATTATAGTCCAAATAAAGGAGTGTGGTAGCCCATATCCAGCTATCACTGATTGCTTTTGGAGAAAAAAGTGAAAGCCCAGGTCCCATTCATCATAGCTCCAAACCCTTCCCCTCCTGAAGCCAGGATCAGCAGTTGTGCCGGCCCTGAGGACACCCACTCATCTGAAGTCCTGGTATTTCTCTTACCTCATTTCTACAAATCAATGCCATGAACTTTCTGTTCTGCTCAAACTCGCACTAATGCCTTACATTAATGAGTTGGACAAATCACCAATACACCAAGAAGACTGTTTCACTTGTCAAAACCAAAAAACATGTCGGCTGTGATGAATGCAAACCTGGAGCCTCATGGCTCTGCAAGCCGAGATGCTGTCCCCACAGCTTCCCAGGCCCTCAGAGCGAGACACGATCAATGCAGAAGCCACCCAGCAGGGCTGACCGCACGTCACAGGATGCTGCGTCTGCCCAGCCCCAAGGCAAGAAGCGATGGTCTGCTGCTTGTGCCACGTGGCCACAGCCAGCAGCTTTGACTGACTCACCGCTTTGCCGGGAAGAAGGAAGAGCTTTATCTGTTGGAAGTCCTCAGATTTATAAACAGTATGTATAGTGGTTCTGTCTTTTTCTGGAAAGTGTGAGTGCCATGGGTATCAACTAACATGTTTTTGTTTTGCTAACAGCAGTTCTGGTCAATAATTGTAAGAGGTCCAGACGTGACGCAAAATAACGAAGATGTTAAGAAGCTATAAGCATTCTTCAAATACATAGGTTTCATCTGTCAGAAGATGAACCAAAATATTATAATCAACTCTAACAGACCAAAGAATTTAAAGTTGACCTGGCCCAAGCCCTTTAAACTGACATAAAAGCAAGCCTTGAATACACCCTGATTATTCACAGCTTTGGTCCTAAAGCAGCTAGTCTGATTCATCCATGAACCAGGACCCAACTGCCCCTGATCTCACAGGCTTCTGGCAGGACCACTCTCCCATCAGAGCATAGCCTTGCCTCCCCACTAGAGCAAGTCCACTGCCATAGACTCTATTGTCAATGCTCCCATTCCAGCTGAGGGACCCAGACAGCTCAGGAATCATCCATGCCCACAGAACTCCTTGGCTAAGAGCATGACACGGATTGCTGTGGCCAAGAGATCAGGGGTACATCTACTGATGCTTTCGAATGCCCTGTCGGGGGCCCAGAAGCCCTGGGTGAGATCTTCGCTCAGGGATTTTTGTGTCCTTTGGCTGGTATGGACACATAGAGATTGCATTCCATGGCTAGCATCTATTCATGGGCTTCTACCTCAAAGACTCCTAGTGGAGTAGATGGTGAAGCTGGCCCAGTCAGCAGAAGCAGCACAGTCATCAAGAATTGAAGTTCTGGGGGCTTGTGGAGCCCACCTGGGGAAAGGTTGCCTCTGGCAGACCTTGACAGTGCAGTGACAGAACTATGCTCAATTGGTAGGAGAACAGACCAGAAAAGAGCAGAAGAGAAGAAATATTAAAAAAAAAAAAAAAAAAAAAAAAAAAAAAAAAAATAAAAAAAAAAAAAAAAAAAAAAACAGAAAAAAAAATTAGAAAACCAGGATGGTATCCTGGAATTGGCATGGAAGCCACAACAATTAGTGTAGTCACACTGGTGAGCCCTTTGGAGTCCCCGTGCTGCCTCCTAAAGTGGCAATGGTCATGCAATGCTTCTTTAGTGACCTCTGATACATAAACCTTTGATTATATCCACTTTCTCAGGATCATGAGTTAAAATGTTATTATTGTGTAGGGCTTACTCAGTGACCTAAAAGGACTCTAGTCAGAGAATGTAAAATAAATGATATGCAGCCCACAGATGAGGACTTTTCTTCACTATGAATCACATTGAAAAAATTGTACATAAAAATTGACATTTATATCTCTCTTGAGAAATGCTAAAATCTGACAAAAGTGAGTCACAGTCCAGCACGACAAGAGTCTGCCAGAGCTAGACAGCAGTCTCCTCTCCGGTGAAGCCACAGATTCTAGGTTCATTGCCATCTACCCTGCCTGCTTCCTCATTTAAGCAGCTGGGCTGGCAGGAAGTTCAGTTTGAGAGCCCTGGGATCAGCACTTACTACACCCAACAGTGGGTAGTGGGATCTGGGATAATAGTAGTCACAATAGTGATGGATGTAATTGCCATTGTCCTGGTCACTGTCGTTGAGGGGTTAGTGCTGAAGATTCTATGTGGCACAATGCCCATTTCAGGGATACAACATAGGCATAGATCTTCATTCAGAAGCTTTAAACCACTGGAAAGATCAACATAGGTTGATTTTGTAAGACACTGTAAAAATTCAAAGTGACAGTGATTGATGGGATATAGGAACAGAGGCTCCGTAAAGAGAGTGGGAGATCATAAATTGTAGGTTCATTGCTCGCTGTCACAGGGAATGAAAGATTCGGTCTACAGCCTCAGAGATGAGACAGACAGATGAAGCCACCCCCTATAATAGGTTTGAGTTGTAAAGTCCTGGGATATCCATAAAGAAGAGAACCTCTGCCCCTAAAGCCTGACCTCATATCAACTCAGGATGCCCTTAGGAGGGGACAACGTTTGAGCACTTAGTTTGTACTGGGATTGAATGAGATACTTTACCTACACTAGTTCATAGGAGAGGCAATCAGTGTAGACTGAAGAAGGCTTGTAGTTGGCCAATTGGATTCAGATGCTGGCTCCATGCCTTACAAGCTATCTGAACTTGAATATCTAAACTCTTTAAAATTTTCTATTTCCAAACTATAAAAGGGGAAATAAATGTTACCTATCATATTGTTGTTAGGAGGATTAAATTAAAGGGTTTAGCATAGTAGCTGGCTTATAGTAAATACACAATAAGTAATTATTATTATTATTAGCATTACTACTGCTGCTAAGCCTCCTTTTATGAGGTGAAGAAACTGAAAGTCAAAAAGGGTCAGCAATTTGCCCAAAGCTATCATGTTATAAGGAATGGAACCAGCAGTCACACTCAGGTTTGTTTGCCTGAGGCTATCAGGGGTTCTGGCACCTTCCTTCCAATGATGACTGGAGGCTGCCTGGACAAACATTAGGGACCCTAAATGAGAAAGAGAGAAAGCGTTTGGTAATGTTTTCGAGTACAACACTAAATCATTCCTGGTTTCTGGAACTTTTTTCTAAACATTGTTCTACCCATCAGTGAAGCTATTAGGCCCAATTCTCCACAGAAAGACAATGTCACTCATCCCAGGCACAAGTCATGCTTAATAGAGAATGGCAGAGCAGGGTCATCAGCAAAGCCACCTGGATCTCAGCCAGGCCTCCCACACGGTAGGTGAACCCCCTGCCACTCAACCCCACGCCCTGGACGTTCTCCAGGAATGAGTGACAGGTCCTGCCACGTGGGCAGTCAAAGGCATGGGGGAGGGGGGTGGAGGTTATATAGGAGGTGAAAGAAATACATCAGGAATGAATGAGCAAAAGCCAAACAGATGGCATGACCTCGCTGCAGGTGGCTGAGAAACCACAGCAACAAGCTGGCCAAATCGGCATATGTGTAACTGAGAGAACCAGTAGAGGGACAAAGAAGGAGAGTCCCAAAGGCACCAGTTTAGCAAAGAACAAACACAGCCAGGAATCTAAAGGAGATATTCATGGACTAGTGGAGAATCCAACCCCAGTGGTGTGAAGAGCTTGGGACTGGAGGGCAGAGTGGAATAATCAGGATCACAAAGCATCAGTTGAGAGTAGCAGCCAGAAGCTAGCCTGGCTAGGTCTAAAAGGTCAGAAATAAGGGACCACTAACACAGGGATGATAGAAAAGTTTAGGAATTTTAAATGGACTAACACCAAGGGGTCTTCTGATGTCTCAATGAGGGTAAAGGACCAGTTGGAAGCAGTCACCACCCCACTTCTCAGAGATAGCCAGTGTTAATGGGCATACAAGGCCAGACAATTAAGTTCACAAACTCATCCTAGAAAAAGTGCTACATACCTCATTGCTGAGTATCACTATGGTCACCTTGGAAGTACTCTCCTTGGGAAGCTATGCACTGACACCAGCACCTAGTCCACCCTTCAAAGCAATTTTGGGACACTTTTTTCTGGAAGGGCCATCAGAGCTGTCATCGTACCCAAAATCTGACAATTAAGTTCACAAACTTGCCACTGTGTGCTTATGTTGGCAGCACAAACAACTTGATAAGGTGTCATAACCAAGAGCATACATGGTAGGAAATGTATGGTTTTTCACTGTTATAAGCAATACTGTAAGTATCCTTGTAGTTGACTCCTGAATATAGAATTGGTGGATCAAGAGGCATGGGTATTTTAAAATATTTTATTACATAAGAAAAAAGTGAAAGATTGTATGAATTTATCCTTTCATCAGCAGTATAAAAGGGCAGTTTTCTCCACACCCTTTGAAGTATTATTATTATTATGTATTACTATTACATTGCCAATTTGCTAAATTCTATCTGCATTCCTCTGCTTATAATTGCACTCATAACTCCTAAGTACAGCACTGATTTCCCTACAGAAAGATGGCTTTGAAGGAGTAGGTAAAACTAGTAGGGCAGCTGCTGGGACCTGGCCTCAGGGAGATCCTTTCTTTGTGCCTGAGATCCTTTCTTGGTTTTATCATGGGTCCAAGGGATCAGCTCTGCAGATGCAAAACCTGACTTCTGTTCACCCACATGTGTTCTGGCTCTGGGAACAGATGTTTGCTAAGAAAATTCACAGGAGATGAGTTGCTAAACCAGGGTGCTCATTTATCAATTTACAAAAAAGAAATGTAGTCTTGCCAACAATGGGAATATTCATGTCCAATACCTAGGACACTTTCTTCTGAAAAACAAATTAGGAATCAGAAGGTTACTTGATGAATAAAAACTTAACCACACAGACAGAAAGCAGCAACAAGAAAGCATTTCTAGATACCAGCATATATCTGCAGACAGGGTCAGGGTCCCACCCACTGGGCAATTCTTTCTCCAGCTCTGCAAGTCCTGAGAAAATGCATTCTCACCAAGCCCATATAGAGACCCAATCACTTCACAGACATGGCAAGGAGAGGGGTGGCCCTATGATGATCAAACTCACAACTTCAGTCCCAGTCACCTCCTGCTCCAATTTTTCAAAGTTAATCAGCCATACAGGCCCAAGAGCACAAAAACAAGAGCCTCATTAATACTCTGTTCTAAGCTTCTGAGCCAAACAATCAATCAACTCTCTCTCTATCTCTCTCTCTCTCTCTCTCTCTCTCTCTGTCTCTCTCTCCCCCCCCCCGCCCCCCCCACACACCCTTTATTTCTGTTTTCTCATTCAGTGGTACAAATATTTTCTATTTTGCTTTAGCCTTCTTTAATTGCATGAATCCATGTTTTGTCTCCCCAACTTATACCTGCCTGAGACCACCCATTGGCTCTCAAATTGGTATGTATGTACCCAGGAGGATTCTCCAAGGTTTGCTGACTTATATTTGGAACCAGATGACAAATATGGCTTACCAGAGAAAATTGATTTTTCTAAATGTTACATAATTTAATACATTTCAATAGTAGGGAAAACATGTAAGTAGCAGAATTTAAAATGTATGAGTTTTTCATATCAACTAAAATCTTTGGAAAAAATAGGACTCAGAGAAATTCTAACTTACCTACAGCTGGGGTGCCCAACCCCTGGGCCACAGACCAGTACTGGTTTGTGGGCTGTTAGGAACCAGGCTGCACAGCAGGAAGTGAGCAGTGGGCTAGTGAGTGAAGCTTCATCTGTATTTACAGCCGCTCCCCATCACTGGCATTACCACCTGAGCTCTACCTCCTGTCAGATCAGTGACAGCATTAGATGCTTATAGGAGTTCAAACCTTATTGTGAACTGTGCATATGAGGGACCTAGGTTGTGCACTACATGAAAGAATCTAATGCCTGATTATCTGAGGTGGAGCTGAAATGGTGATGCTAATGCTGGGCAGTGGCTGTAAATACAGATGAACATTAGCAGAAAGGTTGGGCTGCACAGAGACCCTAACAAATCGACTGCTTACAGATTCATATCAAAAACTTATAAGTGAGTAGTAAGTGACATTTAAGCTGTATCTGGTGCTTAAATCATCCATAAACTATACCCCCACCTCCACCCCGGTCCGTGGAAAAATTTCCTTCCACAAAACTGGTCCCTGGTGTCAAAAAGTTTGAGTACAGCTGGTCTACAGTGTCTGATTTAACCTCTGACCATCCCCACGCCCCCACACCCACACCCTACCATGGGAGTGCTAGGCTTATGAGCTCCTGGGCCTCTTAAGCATTTTAGTGGGAAAATTTAGCAAGCACTATAATCCTTTTAGACGGGGGTAGCCAATCTTTTGGCTTCCCTGGACCACATTGGAAGAAGAAGAATTATCTTGGGCCACACATGAAATACACTAATACTACCAATAGCTGATGAGTTCAAAATAGGTCCACAAATTATTTTCTTAGTGTTTTAAGAAAGTTTACGAATTTGCGCTGGGCTGCATTCAAAGTCACCTTGGGCTTCATGCAACCTATGGGCCATGGATTGGACAAGCTTGCTTTAGGGTAAAAAAATGATTTTAAAACATTTATCTATAACCAATCTCAGTTTAGTTCTTGGGCTTCCATTTCAGCTGATCGTGGGAAACATTTAATCCTTCAGTATCAGATAACTTGACTTATTCTAATTCAAGACTTCCTTTGAGGGTAAGTATCCCCTGGATGGTATCTGGGGATTTCTTCATGGTATTAGGACGGAGCAGGCTCATCATTTGTCATTACTGCAGTTCACATCTCTTCTGGTCCAAATGCTAGAACTTCCCACGCCAGCCATGGCCTTAGCCATGGCGGGGGGAAGCAGGCTTCCTTGTTCTATTTGTGGGTTGATATAACGTTGGTGGTCCCCGACATGAGGCCTCATCCCAGGTAGTGCACAGCTTTCTCTGGAAGCTCTTGGCTATCTCCCAGCCTTACGGAGTGCACATTCTTAGAAACGCAGTCAAGGCTTTCTGTGGCTGAGGCCAGGGGGACATGCCACTGGGGTGTCCTCTTTGCTGTGTCTTCAGTTACAGTCAAGCACAGTGGCACTTGCTCCTGGGCTAATGCTTACACTTTCTACATTCAAGGATCTGGGGTGCAGGTAGGAAGGGAAAGGGGTAGATGTCTTTGTGAAGCCTAGTGGACTTCTCCCAAGGGTAGGAACAACCAGAACCCAGGACCACTCTGTCATTCCAGAAACAAACTCTTAGTTTATCACCTGCCACTATATTTCCCTGTAATCAACCTCACACTCTGAGTGACATGGCCAGGCAGGACATAGGACCTTTGAGATCAGCTCTGAGTCACAAGCTATTCAAATAGCACTTGCTCATCTAACGAAAGTCATCGTGTGACCCAGTTCAGGAAGAGTGCAGCAAACAAAATTAAATAGAAAGCTTAGTGATTGAAAGTAAAATAGCTACTGACAATATAAATAAATAAATAAATAAGCAGATGGAGAATACTTATAAACTTGAGATATGTACAAGTCATGACTTGAAATGACACTTATCTCTAAGTATCATGAGAATTAACTAATGTTGAGCTCCTGGAGAATATACTGATATATAAATGCTAAACAATTTAGATTTGCTGAACCATTTAGGAGGCTTACTGAAATTTCATGTGATACTGATATTCTAGAAGATTAATACCCCCCAAAAGCAAATCACTTTCAAAGTGGCTTGACAAATGACAAGAAAATAGCAGTTTGCTGAATCTGACACTGATGTTTTATGCAACAATGGACCAAATATTAAAAGAGAAAAATCTATCAATATCTCCAGGATAATATTAGGGTGGCTGGGTAGCAGCACTGGCTTTGTGAAGAAGCCATACCAACAGAACAGCTTTCCTTAAGGTGCTGGCACAGGAAGCAATGAGTAAACACAGGTGCTGTTACTATGCCAAATGTTGTGAATAGAAAGATAAGTAAAGTAGATCCCTGCCCTAAGGTCACACAGTCTCACTTGATAGTTCATCTGTGTCTATCTTGACAGCTCACACCATCCAGTCATCCTGCATTCCTCCTTGTCCCTCAAATGCAAATCAATTAGTCACCAAGACCCAGGGTCACTGCTCCAACCTCCATTGTTTGAGAACTGCTCCTGGGGTGATAACTCCCCTGCACATGCAGCCTACCACAGTGCTGGAGAAGGCCCTGAGGCAGAGAAGCAAGAAGGGCTTGAAAATGTCCTCCATAGCTGTGGCCGAAATCACAGGTAGACCCAGTTTTGTGACAAGGGGCACCTAAGCAGCTGTTTTACTCAAGGAGGGCCATAGAGCAGAAAGATGATGAAAAGTACATTAAAAGGAAAGACAGAAGGAATATGGGACTATAGAGGAATGGAAGAAACAAGAGAAAGATAGTGGAACAAGGACAGGAAGGAGATGCAGAGGGGAGCAGAGAAGTCCAGAAGCCAAATAAGAGGGAACAGTTAGAACCCTAGGAAAAGCTCAGTCCACCTGCTCAGCAGAAGAGATGGAGAGCAGAGAGAAGATTTTCAGACAAATAGGACAATGCCACTTATTGAAACAGTGTTAGGAGCTATTAGGGACCTCTGGGTATTTGCCCAAGCAGGCTTTTCGGCTAATGGAAGTGAAAGTCAAGAAGGTACATGAAACATACTTGAGAAAATAATTAATAATAATAATAATAACAATAATAATAATTTAAAAAAAGACACTGGGCTTCACCCAGAAATACAGTCATATTCTGAACATAAGAATCTAAGAATTTGAAATTTGAAATTTGCAACTTCAAGGAAGAATGAGCAAAGGCATTTACCTGGTCTGTCTGTCTCACAAGCTCTACTGCTGGAGAGAAGTGTGCTTCCTGCACTGGTCTGAGACTGCTAATGCAACGTGATTGAGGCGGGTGGGAGTGGGGAAGGCAGCTGGCACTTAGAAGGCCCCTCTCCTCCAAAACTACTTGTCTCCTCAGCTCACTAATGCCTGAAATTCCAGTGAGTTTTGTATCTGGTGGATGAAAAGTAATGAATGACCAGTTACTGAGTGCCTGCCCTGTGCTAGTTCTATTGCAGGGGATTTACATACATTATTTCATTTATTCCTCCTGACATCCCCTGAAGTAAGATGTTTAATCTCCATTTCCCAGATGAGAAAATAAAAGCTGGGAATAATTAAGCGTACACAGCTAATAAGAAGCAGAGCCACAACTCAAGCTAGCTCTTTTTACACCAAAGTCCCCCATCTTTGCCCTACACCATGCTGTGTCCATTTCACTCTTGGTACAAAATATTGTCACCCCTAAAAGAAATCACACACTTTTAGATGTCATTAACTTTCCCTACTCATTCAATGCATATCTATTGGGCATTCTGTTGGATTCATTCATTCACTAGGTATTTACAGAGTCTGACTACACGCCAGGCATTGTGATAGGCACTGGGGATACCTCAGCAAGAACCAGATGTGACCCCTGTGCTCTAGTGAGAGAAAGGGATATAAAACAATTAAATAAAATAATTAAAACTTGCAAATTGTGGAATGTGCTATGAAGGAACTATGGAGTTTGGGACAAGGAGGACTAGGGAAATGGTGACCTGTGTTAGAAGGTGACATTGAAGGCAAGCACTGAAATACAGCAGGGGCAGCCATAGAAGCTAAAAGAGAAGGATTCCAGGCAACAGGAACAACCCACGTAAAGTTCCAGAGCATGAAATAAGTTTAAAGAGGCTCATCTGACAGGACAGCGGTGAGTATAGGAAATGGGTATGCAAGATACCTGAGAAACAGGCAAGGCCCAGTCCTGCAGGGCCCTGGAGGCTCTTTGGGGACCCAGGGTTTTATGCTACGTGCAAAGGAAGCCATGATGATTTCAGTCAGAGCAGGGATGTGATCCAGTTATCTCTTCAAAGATGACTCTGTCTGTACATGGAAAATAAACTGTTGAAGGCCAGTGGCAGAGACAGGGGGAACAGTTAGGAGGATGCAGCACTATTCCAGGAAAGAGACAAAGAGGCCCAGATTAGAGTGGTGTATAGAGATGGGCAGAAGCAGCTGGCTCTGAGATCTTTTGGAGGTTGAACCAAAAGGACTTGCTAATGGATCACATGTGGGAAGTAAAGAAGGAGGTGACTATTGAGTTTCTGCTGGAGAAATTAGGTAGATACTAGAGCCATATATTGAAATGCTTTGATAAGGGAAGAAGGAAAACAATAGTTTTGATATTGAAATTTTGGTTTCTGAAATTCAACTTGTCTGTGAGCATCCAAGTGGAGATGTCTAGTAAAAGTCCATCTATCTGAGCCTGGAACTCAGAAGAGAGGGCAGCTCAGGAGACACCAATTTTGGAGTTGGGAGAATGAATAGAGAAGAGAAGCCCAAAGAACAAGTTGATGTTCAGAGATATGATAGAGAAGGAAGATGTAGCTAAGAAAGCTGAAAAGCAGCAGCCAGTAAGACCTGAGACAAAAACAGAAGCAAAAAGAAAGACTATCTTGGGAGCTATTCTAAGGTTTCTGAGAAGTGAAAAAAAGATGAGAGCAAAATGATGAGTAAGATAACAATTCCCATCCCAGAACAGTTCACAGTCTGATAAGAAAGATTGATGTGATTGATGAAGAAATAAAAAGCTAGTGTAACATTTATTGAACACATACTATGTGACAGGATTTGATGATAATGATAGTATATACATTATCAAAGCCCCCAGTAAAATAGTAATCATTATTATCTTGTTTTACAAAAGAAGGAACTAAGGCTCAAAGAGTTCATAGCCACCAAAGGTCAAAGAGCTAGTAAGGGAGAAAAGCGGGGATTGAAAAGCAGAGAGTATAACACTCTTGATCACAAAGGTATTCATCTCTAGTTGGGAACACAGACAAGTAGCTGATTTCCTTAATACTCTCCTTGGTTCTTTCTAGCCTAACATTCCTTTCCCTTACTCCCATGTGTCCTTGCTCAGGACCTGGGACAGCTCTTCTTTTACAATGACCTTGTTCAACGTGGTGGTGATGTTCACAGAAGCAGTCCCAGCATTGGAGTTCTCATGGCATTGAGCTTTCACGTCCCCTCCACCCCCTCACAGCTACAAAGTTAACCTTACCAGGACCCTTAACCATGCCCAAGGTCCCCACAGGTACCCCAACACCAAGACCTGGCCGGGAGATATTTAATCTTCATTTTGAACCAGAAACTGATCAAATCAGTCTCAGCCATCTGGGACATTCGTTGACATGACAGAGCAGCAAAGGAGTAATCATTGCTGATAAAACTGAGAAAAAATGGAAGCAAAAGCTATTTTAGCTTAAATTGTTTCCTATAAAACTGTTTTGAAGGTAAAAGGTACTATCTTCTTGTCAATGTCAACATTTCTCTTGCTGGATAAGTAAAATTATGTTTCTGTCAATGACAAAATCACTCCAAAAGGGAAGTGATATTTTGTTTGGCTCTCAGCAAGGAAAAATTAGGTCTGATGAAACTGATAACTTTATAGATGCATAAAAGAACATTTGCACAGGACACAAGTGAACATCACCAAATTTTCACTGTCCATAATGAGTTTATACCCAGAACCCTTATACCTTACCTACACTAATTTGGCTCAATTGACTTGGTGAATAATTTTCACTGAATCTGTGCCCATTGCATGGTCGATAGGTATAGCCAGAGACTATATGCTACTGTTTTCTTTCTATTACCTATTATCTAAACTCATCACCCGATTGTCAGCAGCCCATATTCAGACAGACACCTTTGCTCTCTCCCCTACAACCTCTAGCAGCAGCATCTTGCTGGTCCAGCCAATACCATAGTCTTTCACTGGCTCACCTGAGTTCAGTTGGATCACAAAATCAAAACCAGTTTAAGAGATCCCTCATGCTGCATGAAAACTCAGCATTTAAGGCTCCTGACCTGAGGGTGCCAGGCAACGGGCTTCCAGAAGCACTTCCTCTCCCTCTGTGTGATGGATGACATGCCACCTGCATCCATGACAGTTAATGCCCTCACCTCTAAGTGCAAATCCCCAAGACCTACAGCTGCAGAAAGAAACCAAAGGAATTGCTCTAAAGGGTGAAACTCAATTCCCTCCTATGGCAGAGAACCAAGGCCCCTTTACTTCATAGCTGCTGAACTATAGCTTGCCATTGGTTGGCATCTAGCAGGAGCTTGTACCCAGAAAACCAGAAATGAGACATAGAAGCAGAAGCACAGCTTGGGCACACATCAATGTGTTTGGAATTAGCAGAGGTGTGATTCTCTAAGACGCTAAGGGGCTCTGAGTTCCACCTTACGGTACAGCTCTGGTGTGTTCTCAGATTTTTCATGACTAAGTCTTCTTGCACTAACAGTTGATCTAAGTCATGTATACTTTTTGGAAAACTGTAAATGTGGAGCTCACACCAAGCCAAAATCATACAGATATGAGAAGCAGAGAAAGGGTAGGGAGGAAAAACAGAAAGAGAATTCAAAACGAGTTTAACAATTTTTATAGATCCATGCAAAGAGTACCCAGATGTCATTTTTACTCCCAAACAGTCATACAAATAAATAACAGGGATTGAAGCAAAAAAAAAAAATACTTTCTATGTTATGCCATTATACAAAATATCACATTTTTCTCCTACTTCTGTCCTCTTCCTCCTTCTCCACCCCTACCCTGCTTCTAAATAAATCAATTTTACTGCCTAAGATGTGGCTGATTATAATATGCAACATTATTTTGTGAACCATCCAGAAAGAAAAAATGATGCTGCCATTTAAACCCTGACACACACCTTGGTTTCAGAGATGTTAAATATATATAAAAAAGCATTCATCAAAAAATCTATGAACCACAGCATACACACATGTGCACAGGCACATTACACTCATCAATTAATGTATTGAGCCAGGGTAAGGAAAACTGTCATCAAGAGACAATTTACCAAGCAGGCTAGATTTGTGCCACCCCTAAAAAAGGAGGGGATGGAGAGTTTGAAGTTTATTTTATGGCATATATTTTCTGCCTGAAGACAGCTCAGAGCACCATTGACAGATAATGGGCTGCATTGCCTATCTGAGAAATGTGTTTTATTTTTAAAACTGAAAGCAGAGAAAGTCATTAGACTTCCTTTCACTCTTGCCACGGAATGGCAGGGCAATTTTCATCATATCTGTTCTTCTTTGTTTTCTTCATTTTCTATTTTCCTCTTTTCTTTAGACTTATCTTCATCCTCTTTCTCTCCCCCCATCTCTCTCTCTCTCTCTCTCTCTCTCTCTCTCTCTCTCTCTCCCCTCAAAATCTCATTTAGTTGTCTCCATATTTTATTAGTGTGGTCTGCCTCAAAGGTCCTTAATAATAACTTATTGTACACGTTTATTACACTTGATAGGAAGTAATTTTATTGAAGCCACTTTTGTCTCCTCATTTGCAAGTAATCTATGCCTCATGCCAGTAATACCGTCCCTAAGAAAGTAGTATTTGTACCGTTATACTTGTTTCTTATAACCAAGGGGGTGATCATGAGAATTCACGAGGCTGAAAAGCAGGTATAGTGACTCCATCTCCAAAACAGCCCAGTGTTTATCTATAATGAAGATGATGTGTAATTATTTGGCATGATGTTCCTGAAAACTAATAGTAGCCATTTTTGCTTCAAGACTAAGAATTTGTATAGATCAACTTACTGGTCACGTTGCTTATTTGTTAAAACCTTAATTAGGACACTCATGTAAAATTGGTGCCAATTAATTGAAATTTAATTATTCACCAAGGCAACATTTATTAAGTACCCAAGCTTTGCCCAGACATTCTAGCAGGCACTACAGATAGGTCAATAGCTAAGACATAGTCCCTGGCCTTAAGTTTAGCAGAAAAGGGAAACATATTTGAATTAAACATAACCCAATATTGTCCATTCCAGCTGCTGTAACAAAACACCAGAGACTAGTTATCATATAAATAACAAATACTTATTTGTCACAGTTCTGGAAGCTAGAAGTTCAAGACCAGGGTGCCAGGATGGTCTGATGAGGGCTCCCTTTCAGGTCGAAAACTTCTTGTTTTAGCCTTACATGGTGGAACGGTCTAGGGACCTCAGTGAGGTCTCTTTGTAAGAACACTCATCGCATCCATGAAGGCTCCTCTGCATCATCTAATCACTTCCCAAAGGCCCCGCCATCTAACAATATCATTTTGGGCATTAGGATTCAACATGTGAATTTTGGGGGGATACGAACATTCAGACCATAGCACTCAACAACTCTCAGACAGTTAAATTAACACTGTCCTTCTATATCTCACCCCTCCGACTAGCAATTTTCCTCCTTCTCTGGATCCTGCTCCCCTCAGGTAAGCCAGCCCAAGCCTATATGTGAAGCATTCTCACTTCCTAATCCCACCAACACCCAGACAATATATCCTTAAGAAAGAAAGAAAAATGAAAGCATCGGTGAGAGGCATAGCCTACTCCATTAGTTATGTCCTCTGCTTCATTTCTCTGAGGCAATGAAGCAAAGACAAGAACATGTTTCAATTTTACTTTAACCTTTATTATGGAAAGTTTTAAATATATAAAGTAGAAAAAGAAGAACATGAACCCCAAGTACCTATTTCCAACATCAATAATTACCGACAATTCTGACATTCTGATTTCATCTCTGCTCTCTGACTTTTTTTTATTGCATTTCAAAGCCTAGATCATCTACCAGGTCACCCAGGCCTGACAATTAAGTCTGTGAACTCATCCTAGAAAAAGTGCCCCATAACTGAATATCACTATGGTCACCTTCGAAGTATTCCCCTTGGGAAGCTATACACTGACACCAGCACCTAGTCCACTCTTTAAAGCAGTTTTGGAACTCTTTTTCTGGAATGGCCATCAGAGCTGTCATCGAATTACCCTTGATGTCCTGAATGTTTTAAAAATGTCTTCCTGTCAATATTTCCTTTATCTTTGGGTAAAGAAAAAAAGTCACTGGGGGTCAGATCAGGTGAGTAGGGAGGGTGTTCCAATACAGTTATTTGTTTACTGACTAAAAACCCCCTCACAGACAGTGCTGTGTGAGCTGGTGCATTGTTGTGATGCCAGAGCCATGAGTTGTTGGTGAAAAGTTCAGGTCGTTTTCGTCTAACTTTTTCACGCAGCCTTTTCAGCACTTCCAAATAGTAAATTTGGTTGACTTTGTCCAGTTGGTACAAATTCATAATAAACAATCACTCTGATATCAAAAGAGGTTGGCAACATCGTTTTGACTCTTGATTTGGACTGAAGGAACTTTTTTGGTTGTAGAGAATTGGCTGACTTTCACTTTGATGCTTTGTTTCAGGGTTGTACGGGTTCATCACTCATGTTTCATCACCAGTGATAACACAGCCCAAAACACTGGCTTGCCTCTCCAAAAGGTCTTGGCAGACTTCAACTTGCCTTTGCTTTTGTTTATCGGTGAGGTCCTTTGGGACCATTTTTGCACACACCTTTCTCATGCCAAGATGTTCAGTTAAGATTTTCCTAATTGTTTCTCTATCGATGTTTGGTTGGTCTGCTATGCTTCTCACAGTTAGTTGACAGTTTTGACGCACACTTTTTGCAATGTTTTCATCAGTTCTGCTCGTTACTGGCCGCTCTGACCTCTCTTCATCAGTGATGCTTTCTCTCCCCTCAGAAAAACATTTAATCCATTTGTGCAATGCCATTTTCTTCATGGCATTATCCCCATAAACTTGGACTAACATGTCCCTGATTTCACTTCTACTCTTGCCAAGTTTAACAAGAAATGTTTTTGTTCATTGCTCTAATTCAAACTCCAACATTCTCACAACAGGGCAGTAAAACATGCAACAATAATGAACACCACTCAGCAAGACAGCACCACACATTGACACAAACACAGCTGTGAGACACAGCTATACCAAGGTTATAAAATCTTACCAAGGTGTTTGTACAGGGCTGCCAACATAAGCACACAGTAGCAGTGTGTGAACTTAATTGTCAGACCTTGTATTTCAGCATGTGTCTCTAAATGATTGGGACTTTTTTCTCTTTAACTTCATCATGATGCCATTATCGCCTCCAACAAAATTAACACGAATTCCTTAGTACTACTTAATAACCTGCTTCATTTTTCCCTGATTGTCTCAAAAAATATATTTTTAGAGTTAATTTGTCCAAATCAGGATTCTAAGTCCACAAATAGCATTTGTGGGTTAACCTTTTAAGTATCTTATAATCCAAAACAGTTTTCTCTCCCTTCCTATTCACCAGCTAAGAAGTCTCCCCATGAACTTTCACCCAGTCTTTATGTAGCCATTGATTATCATTGCCTAGAGCAATTCCATTAGGGATTTTATTTTGATTAATCCATCTTTTCATCTTACAAGTATACCGAAGACTGAGATAATTTACCTTGAATTGGTTAAGCTAAATCAGAAAAAAAAATTAAGTTCAAAACATTTTAAAGCACCAAGATACACTTGAAACAGTTATCCAAAAAAAAAGATAAAAGTAGCAATTTTCCACCTATAGATTCCTCCACCTCTTCTGAGATCCCTGCTTTAATACCTAAAAATTTCACAGACCTGCTACTTGATAGTAGTTGTCCTTTTAATACCTATTGATTAGGAAAATGTAAATGATGAAAAGTTTCTATGGATTCAGTGACCCTCTGCACAAATTTTAATTATGTTGTTCATAACAGTACTTGAGATACAGCTAAATGTGTATCATAAAGATAAAATATTTTAAATTATAGTAATGCTCCCTTATCCCTGGGAGATATGTTTTCAGACCTCTAGCAGATGCCTGAAACCATGAATAGTACTGAACCATATATATATATATGCGTGTGTGTGTGTGTGTGTATGTGTGTGTGTGTGTATAACGTTTGTTATCCTATACACACAAACCTATGGTAATATTTAATTTATAAATTAGGTACAGTAAGAGATTAACAATAACTAATAATAAAATAGAACAATTATAACAATATAGTGTAATAAATGTGATGTGACTGTGGCATTATTAAGTAAAAACAAGAGTTACTTGAACACAAGCACTGAGGTAGTTGATGTGGTAACTGGGAGGGCTACTAAGTGACTAACAGGCAGGGAACTTACACAGCATGGAGATGCTGGACAAAGGGATGAGTGACATCTGGGCAGGATGGAGCAGAATGGTGAGAAATTTATTTCATTATGCTATGAACGGCATGCAATTTAAAACTTATGAATTGTTTATTTCCGAAGTTTTTTTTTAAATATTTTCAGACCGCAGTTGACCTCAGGTAACTGCAACCACAGAAAGCAAAACCACAGAAAGCAAAACCACAGATAAGGGGGTACTGCTGTATACAAGCTGCACTCTTTCCTGCTTCTGTCTTACATCCCAAACCATGCCCCTTGCAGAGAGGCATGATGCTCATTTGCTGGTCAAGCCTCATACCCTCCTTTGGAGTGCGTACCCCCAGTAAGGAGCTAAGGGGAGTGGGGCTGAGAGCATCTGACTTAGCCCAAAGAAGCCAGAGAGGTTGAGTTGATATGCACAATAAAAAGCTGATCAAGAAAGACAGACTGTGGAGTGCGGCTGTCTTCAGGCTGTCAGAGAAAGTCTGTGGGAGTTTCAGAAAGAAAAGAGCAAGACTTTGTACCCAGATCTACTCCCTTCTGCATCCTTCACCCTTTGACATTTTCAAAAGAGAATGTAGAAGCCTCACATTCCCATTCCAAACATTCTGGACACCAGGATTTTACAACTGAGACATGTATTAATGTGTGTGAGACATGCTGTTGATTCAACCAACAGTGTTCCCTTCCAGATGGATAACTCTAGGCAACCCTCTTCCCTCCCCCCATCCCACTGGGACCCACACTCCGGCAAGTGCCCACTTTGAGTACCTGGTAGTTTGGTTCCCATCACTTCCTCTATAGGCTCTACCATCATTGACATCCCACGGTAGTATTAAGATACTCCCCATTAAGTTCCTTGTCTACATAAATCCAGAAGGGAGACAAGTATATTTTCCCCAAAAGCACACCCTTCAAGCTAGAGATTGGTCCCCCAAGATGAACCAAATAGCCTATAGCAGCGCCATCAGTCCTAGCGATCACCAAGGCCAGGGACCTCAATGGCTTACTCCCCTGCTGAGGCCAAAAAACACCCACGGAGCAATGAGCTGGCAAAGCTGGTTGCTTACAGACAGGCTAATTGGGCCCTTGACATTTGTAGCACACATTCTTGGGGGCCCCAAACTCCACCCTCCCTGATCTAAACAATATACTATTTGATATTGCTGCTGCTATTCTTCACTTGGTCAGAGGCATTTTAATCAAGTATTCGTGAAGTGTAACGTTTGAAATTGAGAAGCTATGAAGCGATTTGTTGCCATCAGAGCTGGCTTTACAGAAACGCTGAGATGGGGAGCAGCTTCAATGCATCCATCAGAAAGAATTTACAAAACATTTTGCATGAGTCAGTTCCCTGGGAAGACAGCTCCGGAGAGGAACGGGGGAGGGCAAGGGAGCAGAGTGGACCTGAGGAGAACAGAGCCTGGACTTCACCTTTCCCACCTCGTCTTTGTTGTTCCTCACCCATCAGAGTCGACCTGTGTTAAAAGTGGCCTCTCTTCCCTCACAACTCCTTGGGGAAGAAGTCTGGACTATGGCTGAGTCACTCTCTTCTTTATACAGAAATTGTTCTCCTCAGGGAGAACTTTTGCCTCAGAAAACCCAGAAAGCTGAGACATGGAGTTTCTTGGTGGGTAAGTGGGATCAAGCTTCTACTAATCCCAGGTCCACAGCCTGCAGTTGCATTAGACTAAGAGCAAAAGCAGGACTCCGAAGGCATGCCCCTGCATAGCTTTCCCTTACTCCTCACTGAAAAAGTTTGATGCTGGCCCCATGGTGTGACGAACGTACTATGGCATCAACACACCATGTGGCTCTGAGGTTAACAACACCATTAGACCAGGAAATCATGGACCAGCAGCATTCTGTTCCATTCATCGCTGCCCCCTAGCACAGGGATGCCCATTTGTTGGATGAATGAATGAATGAATGCCAAACCTGACTGTATTGCCGTCCAGTTCCCCTTGGGGGAGGTGAAGGGCAGACATAGTTGTTCTCTAAGAGAATTGTGATATGGCTCTTACTGTCAGGATTCATTTTTCAAGGCTGGAATTCGTATTACCATGATATTGTTTTTCTTTTTATTCCTCCCCAAATTTACTTGGACTCAGTTTTGTGGGTGTCCATGAAGTTCTACACCATTTCATTACCTGTATATTTTCATGTACCCCACACCACAGTAACGAAAAGGTTCCATTCCAACACCAAAGGGTCCCTGTGTCACCCTTTTACGAATGCATCCACCTCCCTCCCAGGACCCCTAACACTTGGCAATCATTAAATCTATTCCCAATTTTTATTACTTATAATTATTACATAAATGGAATTATACAGCATATAGCTTCTTGGCTTGGCTTTTTGTTTTCAACATAATGTCTTGGCTATTTGTCCAAGTTGTATGTATCAGTAGTTCATTCTTTTGATTGCTAGGTAGGTTCTATGGTACGGCTAGACTGTAGTTTAACCCTTTACTCACTGAAGGACATTTAAGTTGTTTACAGTTTGAAGCATTATGAATGAAGCTGCTGTGACATTTGTGTGCAGGTTTTTAAGTGCTGGCGGGCATGAAATTTAGAGACTACATTCTGGGGCAGGCCCCATTTTTAAATGGCGACTGACCATTGGGCTCACTGTGCATCGATGAGCTGTGGAGGTAACACGTTTGCTTATCTTAGACATTGGGCTGGCTGCTCAACCCCTGCACTTTGAGGGCCTGTCACCATGTGCCCTTCAGGCAACACTAGGACTGGCTTGGAGGAGCCTCAGCCACACGGCAGGAAGGAATGGCCGATGTCCCCGTTGTTCAGTGGAGCTTCTAGCTATCCCACTTTGCTCCCTCAGCTTCTCCAACCATAATGTGCCATTCATCTGGGGAGTTGCTCCAGTGCAGATTCCTGGACCCTGCCCCAGAAATTCTGATTCTGTCAGTCCAGGGTGAGCCCAGCAATCCGTGTTTATAACAGGCAAACTAGGTGTGGTTCCTCCAGCCTCTCCCCCCTTCCTGGTTCACACTTGTGTGTAATCTCTTCCTCTTGAGTGGGTGGGACCTATGAGTTGCTTCTCAACCAATGAAATATGACAAAAGTGATAAAATCTCGAACCCATAATTGTGTGTGCTGCAACATGCCACTGAATTGGCTCTGACTCCTGGCAACCTAATCATTGAGAGATGTCCACAACGTCCTGTTCACAGCCTTACTCAGCTCCTGTAGACTCATGCCTGTGGCTCTTTCATGGAGTAAATCCATCTCACATTTGATCTCCCTCTTTTGGTGCTGCCTTCTATTGTTTCCAATATTTTATCTTTTCCAAAGAAACCTGCCTGAATAGGACAGATTCAGGTTTGTTCTTTTTGCTTCCAGATATGTTTCAGGCTTAATTTGCTCCAGGACCCACTAGTTCATCTTTATGGCAGTCCAGGGTATCCTCCATACAGCTCTCCTCCAAATACTGTATTTCAAATGAGTCAATTTTTTTTACTGTCAGCCTTCTTCACTATCCAACTTCCACATTCATACATAGTAAGTAGGAATACAAGGGTATGGGTGATCTTAGCCATCTTAACAGAATCAGAAGAATTATGGTCTCTAATGACACATCTCTGTTGGTGATGATCTTCCCTAATTCTTCAATTGCTGCCCTTCTGAGTCTCAGCCTTCTCTTGATTTCTTGGTTGCAGTCTCCTTTTGAATTTATGACTGAACCAAGGTAAGCCAAATCTTTAACAACTTTGATGTCTTCATCATTTGTGTTAAAGTTGTATATTTCTTCTGTAGTCATGTTTTTTGTCTTCTTGATATGCAAATGCAGTCCTGTTTGGTACTTTCTTCTTTCACTTTCATCGGAAGTCATTTCATATCACTGCTGCTTTCTGCCAATAAGAAGGTGTCATCTGCATATCTTAAGTTACTGATATTTCTTCCACTAATTTTTGCTCCTTTTTTTTCTGAGTCTAGCCCAGTTTTTCAAATGTTCTGCTTAGAAAGCAGACAAATAAGAAGATAAAAGCCATCTTTGTCTGACATCTTTGCCTATAGGAAACCATTCTGTGTTTCCATATTCTATCCAAATAGTGTTATAAGTTATGCCTCAGGATGATCAAGTGCTGAGGTATGACCATTTCCTTCAGACCAACCTATATTGTTTCATGATCCCCACAGCCAAAGGCTTTATACAACATAGACTAAACAAAGAATTTCTCCTGAAAGTCTTTGGTGCACTCCAGTGTCCAGCAAATTAGATCTCAAGTGCCTTTTCCTTCTCTGAATCCAGTTTGAACATCTGTCATTTATTGCTCCACGTAAGGTAGAAACTTCGTTGTGTCACCCTGAGCATCCCTTTACTTGCATGGGAAATTAGAGCCATGATCCTATAGTTGCTGCACTCCTGGCTTCTCCTTTCTTGAAAATTGGGCTTTATATTGGATGTTTCCAGTCCATAGGCCATTGTTTTGTTTTCCATATTTGTTGACATATTCTTGTTAGGATTTTGACAGGTTCAGTTTCTGTGGCTTGAAATAATTCTTTTGGTATCCCATATATCCCTGGTGGTTTATTTCTTCCCAATACTTTCAGGACAGCTTTCACTTTGCTTTCTAGAATCACTGGTTATTTCCATAAGAATCTTCTTCAAATGTATCTATCATTTTTTGTCTCATAGTGTAGGGTTTCGGTATAGTTTCCATCTTCCCTTTATTTTCTCTTCATCAGGGTTCTTGCTTGTTGGATGTTTTACTCTAGTCTAGGTTTGAATTACCCGTTTATCTCTTGAATTTTCTGGTATAGATCTCTTGGTTTTCCTTTTTTGTTATTCTCTTTTATCTGCTCACACTGACTAATATAATAGTTCTCTTTATCACTATCTGATAATAGTCATTGAAAAACTACATGTAGGATTCTAACCCTGCTTTTGCCACCTTTAACTTTGTCTCTTGCCTGTCTTAACAATTTTTAGTGTTTCTTCCATCACCCATCTCAATTTTTCTTTCCTTTTTACTGTAGCATTGTCTTTTTACATTCCTTGCTAATATTTCTATTTCAGTCCACAGTTCTTATGGTTCTCAGTTAAGTTTAACAGTGCAAATCTGTTTTTTTATATGGACTTTACATCCACACGGAATGTTATGTGCATTATGTTCTGGAACTGTTATTCTTTTGGTGCTTTTCTTCAGCTGAGCACACGGGTTTGGATCTAGGCGCTGTGCAGTAGAAGGCAATAATAAACTGCTGCAGCATTTCCTTTACCTATTTTCTTTTTTTTTTTCCTTTTACTTTGGAAAATCTATGATGACACAGTCTAAGATAAATCAGGAGATAGTGCTGAAAGATGAGACTCCTGTGATTATGGTACATTACATGCACCCTTCACTTACCAACCAAGTTCCATGCCTACGTCAGGGTCATTAAACGAATTGGTCAATAAGCGAGGAGCTTAAAGGCAGATATCTTGTGGTGTGTCATGGAGTCATAGGGTAGGCATTTTTCAATAGATATCATGAGACACCACGCTTATAAACAAAAAATGTAGTCTTGTGTGAGTGTGCGTGCTTTGTGTAGTGAATACTAACCAACTGCAGGAATGAGACAAAGACTGAGAAAGGGGATTCCTGAGACTCACACGGACTGAGGAAGGGAGTTCCCCAGGCTGGAGACCTGATCATAAATCTGAGCAGTCATTAAACAGGTGGGTTGTTATGTGAAGAGTGTCTGTATATACGACTCCATCTTGCTAGAAACTAGCTTGCTGGCTCGATAAAGTAAGTGGCCATGTTGGGAGAGCCCATGTGACAAAGAGCTGCAAGTGGTCTTTAGTTGCTGAGGCAGCCTCCAGCCTCTGTCAGCAAGAAATTGGGAACCTCAGCCTGACAACTGCAAGGACAGGAATCCTGCCAACAACCTGAGTGAGGCTGGAGGTGGATTCCTCTACAACCCAGACTGTCAACATCTTGAAGGTAGCCTTGTGAGACATAAAACAGAGGACCTAGCTGAGCCCTGACCAGACTCCTGACCCACAAAATGGTGAGATAATGAACATAGGTTGTTTAAAGCTGCTGAATTTGTGGTAATTTGTTACACAGCAATAGAACACAAATACACCAGGTGTTACAGATGGAATGTTTGTGTCCTCACAAATTCATATGCTGAAACCTAATCCCCAATGTGATGGTATCTGGAGATGGAGCCTTTAAGAGGTAATTAGGTCATGAGGGCAGAGTCCTCATGAATGGGATTTTGTGCCTCATAAGAAGACATCAAGGACATAGTTCACTTTTGCCAGCCATGTGAGGATACAATGAGAAAGTGGCAGTCTGCAACATGGAAGAGAGTTCTCAGCAGAACACAATGAAACTGGTACCCTGATCTTGGACTTGCAGCCTCCAGAAATAAATGTTCATTGTTTAGGCCACCCATTCTAAAGTATTTGGTTATAGCAGCCTGAGCTAATTAGGATAACTATTTATCAGCAATAGATAACCAACACACTAAGTGACCCAGAGGCAAAGTAGTAGGCCCTACTCCAGACCACACCTTAAGAATTACTGACCCAAATTAAGGTGAGGCTAAGCCTCAAGGGGCCTCCAATACTAACCTGCCTTGAACAAAACCCTAGGGACCTTCTTGATATTAAAGACATGCCTGTCCCCCTAGAGGGTCCTTCAATTCTTCAGGAGCACTTTGGAGTTTGAGTAATAACTTTGTCCTGCCCACCAGGATGCCATCTGATTCTATCAGAGGTGTCCCAGGACTGCGTCTATGGAAATCAAAGAGCAGACACTTGGTCATTTATCCCCTTTCACCACTCTTTGACGTAGTGGGGACCATCATGAAAAATCTTTGGGATCTTAAATGCTTCTACTTAGTCTTCTAATATCTAATTAATCATGGGATCAGCCTTTAAATGGCAAGAAGACTGACATGTACAATTATGTGAACATAAACAAAAATATATTTGTTTTCACACCTGTGTCCTTCTACAGAGAGAGAGAGATTGATTGATTTAAATGCAAGCACCATAACAGGAGGGAAGGGGAGGAAAGAGAAGGGAAGGAAAAGAAAAGAAGAAGGAAAAATGGGAAAGAGGAATGAAAAGAGGGAGGGAGGGAGAGGGAGGGAGGGAAGGGACCAGGAAGGAGGGAAGGCGGGGGAGGGAGGAAGGGAAGAAAGCAGGGAGGGAGGGGGAGCAGGGAGGGAGATAGTTATGGTCTCCTATTGGGACAGTGCTAAACTCTGATGTTAATGGGTGATCATACTAATAGTGTCATCCTTTTACCTCTCAAAGAAGTACCTGTAGAAATATTCCAGGGATTCGTGATATGGTGATTCACATTCGAAAATCAGTATTCTCTTCTGTCCACTTTCAAAGACAGCAGGGCATCTTAACTGCATATTTATCTGTCATAAAATATCCTCGTGCCCTCAATCAGCCACAATTTACAGCCAAATGAAGACAGCACGCATATTTTTAGGAACACTTAGAGTAACACACTACTGTTCAAGCATGAGAATTCTTCTCATAATAATCCACTTCCTATCAAACAGTGGAGTCACATAACAGCACGGCCACTGGTGCAGGGCCCCCTTCATGCACAATAGCCTTAATGGGCCAATCTTTAAACAGACCACCCAGCACAGAAGTTGATTAATAGAACCAAGTCTGAGCAGGAAGTTTCTCTTTAACTTTCCATTTCCTTTTCTGGCTGAAGACAGATTTGTGATGTGATTTTAACACGGCTTTTGCAGCTCCAAATTTCTCTAGCAGTAAAACCGGCTTCTTGGCAGTATTTTTCGTTCCTCAACACTTCCCTGGCTTTGGGGATCAAATTCTTGCAAATCTCTCTGCAGGTGAATCTGATGAGCTTCCTGTATCCTTTATCCTCCAGTAAATGAGGACAACCATTACCAGCTTGCCTCATGTTTCTAACCACTGAGCACACTGATATCTTATTTAATCAAATAATTTATTTACACAGGATTGACGTTTCTATTTTTACTTCGCATTAAAAAAGGAGGAAAGAAAAACTTCTTAAATCTCTCATCTTTAATTTAGAACCTGGTTCACCACCATCACTTCTCTTCACTCTAGGGAGATGGGACAGAAGGCAAAGAAAGTACTGGAACATGCACTACAGGGTCTATTTGGCAGGCTGCACTCAGGTATGCATGTGCATAGGAGAGGAAAGATTCTGTCTCACAGCAGACCCCTTCCCCACAGCACGCTGCTCAGCTCCCGCAATTGACCTGGGGTCAACAAAAGATCAGAGAGCAGTGTTGCCGTAGGCAATCTGCCACCTGGAATTCAGAGAATGTCCTCGAATCCCTGCCTCTGTACCTGAACAATAAATATTAACCCATTTCCCATTTGCCCAGAGAATACTCACTGGCAGTGCTGGCGGCTGCAGCCTTCACTCCAACATAACTCACAGGACCTTATCCCCAAAGGTCCGTGCTTCAAAATTCACCACGTGAACAAACATTCAATCCCGATCATCATACAGTTTTCTGTTACATTAGGATGAGAGTCAAGTTCTTTTTAGAACTAACTCCAATTTTATTTTCACATTGAAAACCAGTCAGATTTGCTTCAGCCTCAAAGAGTGTGTTTATGTATTAATAAAATTAAACCAACGCAGTAGCAAGCTGCTCTTCTCTTTTCTAAACAGGAAATGGGTTAAATGTTCGGTATATGCAAGGGACTGAATGAGGACTAACTGAAGACAGAAGGCCCCCGGTGAGGAGACCTGAACCACCAGGTACTATACTATGTGCTAACCATGGACAGACATTTTCTCCTTTAATTCCCACCAGATACACATGTGTTCTCCCTCATTTTATCCAGGCAGAAACTGAGACTCAGAGGAGTAAACGTGCCCAAGGTCACACAGCCAATTATGAATCCAAACCCATCTCCTTTCTGCTACATCACAAATTATCCCTGGTCTACTATTAACTTCTATTAATACCGTTCCCCACGTGTCCTTGTTCTCTATGCTTCCTCTTTAATTCACAGTCAGCAGTTGGGCTTTTTTTTTTTTCCTGCATGATGCAGAATTAGGGATGCTCTCTTCCCAGATAATTTCCAAAAGGGTTGGCATTTCACATTACCGATAAATTCACCCAATAAATTGGACCAGATTTGGGGTAAATAGGATGATGCATCACCAAACTATTTAAAGTAAACGCCCACCCAGTTCAGCTATACAAAGCGTAGGATATGAATTCACATCAAGAGCTGAAAAACATCTATATGAACTATGGGAAAAACAAATTTTGGTGATGCAAATCCTTATAAACATCACTTTTATTTCTTCAGTAAGGGTCTTACCTTAAAATTGGACAGATAAATATTAACTAAATAAAGAAACAAACAAATTAAGAAATAAATAAGCTTCCCAGGGAAGTAAGGATCATAGAGATAGCCTAATGTGCTTTTTGTTGCGGTGGTGGTGGTTGTTTTTGCTGTCACCATTCAAATGAACAACCCTTATGCTTTAGGGCGCTCTTACTCTCGTATTCATTCACCCATAAAAGCAATGGCATTTGTTGATTACACCCATTTGGTTTTTAGAGGCCAAGGTGGATGGTATTCGCCTTTCGTATTAGCCTAGCAATACCTCTTGTATTTTTTGCAGTAGATTTTCTGAACGGCAATAGGTTCTAATCAATCTTCCTGGCTTCATTTCTCAGGATCTCACATTCTCCTCCAGGAACATTTCAAACTTGATTTATCATCATTACCAGACCCTAAATATTCACCAAATTCTATATTATTTATTACACCTAGTTAATTTCCCTGTTCTGGCCTTATGGGTCGAATCACAGAGCATGTGAAAGATTATTCCCGCAATATGTCATGAAGCCTCCACTATAATGCAGAATCGCATTTAGAAAGAAGCATTTCACTGCCCACAGAACAGCTCTGAACAGTAGCTGACCCTCTCTGTCTCTCTTCAAGCCTTGGCCCCACATCAAGGCATGGGCTCTGAGCAGTCCCGGAACTACCGCACTTGGACACACACAGAGGCCTTGTCCCCATCTCCCTCCAGCCCAGCAAAAGCCCCATCTCTGCTGCTACATTACAGAGCCTGGCAGGGAGCTGGGTGGGAGAAAGGGATGCCAGGTCAGTCCTGCGTGGAGAGGAAGTGATCTGAGGAGGTTACAGGGAAGTGAGAAGAGGACATGGGTCACAGGCCTGCTCTCCTGGGAAAACAACAATCCCAGTTGACCCATACTAGAAAACAAAGATCGCCCAGTGGTGACCCTGCAAAAGAGACATGTTGCACCCACACCCCTGATGCTCCTCAACAGCTACCTATGGCTCTTTAGTCCACACCTCCTGGACCCTTTCCCTTCTCCTCAAATCAGGGAAATATGGCTCAGCTAGGAGCAGTCCAAGTGCGGGTCCCACCCATGGTATACTGCATCAATGAAAGGGTTTCATTTGAATTCTCTTTTAGGAAAACACCTCTATCTCTTCAAAGGTTCTGCGCTCTAAAAAGACCTTCCACAGCCCTGATTCTGCCCAGGAAACAACCTCCTGGTGTGTGTTGGGGGATGGGGAGCGTGTGCATCAGGATCTACAGCTACAAGAGATCAAAGTCATGCTCCAGATGACAGAATTAGAACCACTGAGAGAAGTGGTTGAATGAGAGGTTTCTTCTCAATAAAAGCGATAGCTTCAGATCCCTTTCAGAACAGCTAACCAGAGGTCAAGTAACAGCTGCAAGAAATGGTGTGTGAGAGACAGACCAGATACCCGCTAACACCTCTTCCAACGCGAAGTTGGTGTGACCCTGAAGAGATATTCTACAGTGAAGTCACAGCATTCTGTACCTAGAATGGATTTCTAAGTTTATCTTACCTAGAGGTTGCAAATTAGCAACCCTCAGCTGAATTCAGCCCAGGGAAATTTTTATTTTGTCCACAGAGCATGGGTTCACACAGGTTTATTGTTTTATCCAATATTTAAGAACTGAAAGATTTCACATTTTAAAAAATCTAGACTTTTAAGCTATTTTTAAAAAAATGAATAAATCAGAGGAACTGGTCACAGGAGGCCTATGTTCAGCTTGAAACTGAATCGTGAGATGTGCTCTGTCACAGTCCCTCCCATCCCCCATTGCTCTCCACCAGCCTCACATTAAAGTTGGGATTTTGTTGGCTTTCTATTTTACTGCTTTATTTTGTTTTGTTTTTATTTATTTTTATTTTTTATTTTTTTTAATGTGGGTAGTTCCCTGGCTGGGAATCGAACCGAGGCCACAGCATTTACAGCACTGAAGCCTTAGCCACTACACCACCAGGGGACTCCTTGTTTTGTTTTGTTTTGTTTTGTTTTGTTTTGTTCTTCCAAGGCCTCTTTAGTTACATGTATCTTCTGTCTTGCTCCTGTGGCCATGAGTGTTTGTCACTGCTGACCTAGTGAAACCGTAGATGAGCTATCTAAGGCTCAGAAAAGTTAAGTAACCTGTCAAAGGTCACATGGACAGCTCGTGCAAAGCAAGGAGCAGAATACAAGTTTCCTTGTGATCTAGGGCTCCTTCAACTTGGCCACACTGCTGGTCTTCAAATAGCTTATTTCCCTGAACTGATTTGGTTGTTCACATTTGGATTGTAGAAACTGCTCCCTTTCACTTCCATTTAATATATCCTAGTGATTGAGTTTCCACATTTCTTCTTAAAAAAAAAACAATAATAGCAGAAAATAACTCTCCTTTCTAGCTGACTTTGTAAATAACTAGCACCCAAAGAACAAACACCCTTTTGTGTGTCCAATAAAAAATCAACCTGATAAACACATAAAATTTCAATCTTCCTTGCAAAATCAGGAATGGGCCAAAACCTTATTATTTCAGACGCTACATTGATAGTCTAACTAAATCAATAGTGCAAACAAGATTTCTGGGGGAAAGGTTAACGTAATTGGCCAAACACATTGGTGTTAAGCCACCATAAAGACTTTCAAAGCAAGGAATTAATACAAAAAATTGATAATCTCGTTACAAATCATTCTTATCTATCTATATATTAGGGGCTTTATAAGACAGCTCTCTATAATCTAATTTAAGTTACCACCTGCACTTGAAAGTGATACAACTTCACATCTCTTAAAACCTTCTGTAATCAGACCTGTAGCTGATTTAAGTTGCATATGTTCTCATTTAGTCAGGAATTGTGAGGAGCAAATAAACAGGAGAAAAGACTGGTTAAGGACTTCTTAAAACTTTTTGTTGGGATAAGAAATCACTCTAGGTTTACTCATTTTGCCATGTGTTAAGCAAAGTTATGTTTTGCTCCAGCACTAAACAGAAACACAACTTGAATTGATTTGCTGCAGGTACTGAGGTACCTGCACAGGAATGAATTGGACTTGGCTGAATCAGGTCACATTTAGGCCCACCTCTTGCATAAAACTTACTGAAACAGAGCAAATTAGAAGCAAGATTGCCTAATCACTGTGGTAGCAGACTGAGCTGTCAGAGTAGAAAACTGGGATCGGAGCATACCTCAGCTCTCTATTAATCCTACCACTCAGGCAGACACATACCAGACTTAGCAGACACAGTTGGCTGCCTACCCAAGATCCGTTCTCCCTTCCCCCTTAGAAAAACCTGCACTGTGGATAGATACCTTGGATTGATAATGAGCTAGTACACATCAGACAGACTTACTGTTGTTTATAACCAGTATCCATTCTGATTGGTCACGTCCAAACTGTAGTAGATGGTACATATTTAAAATTTCAGTCTTCTCCCCAGGAAGTTTATATGCCAGTCCTGGACTACAAAAATAGTATCAGCCAATAATGGTAATCCTATCCTTCTTGTCAGTGATTAGTTTTGGTACCCTGGGTGGGCCAACTAGTATAGAGTATTCCCCTTGTTGACTGCTATTGATCCAGAGTTAAACTAACAACCTAACTGACCCAACCAGCCTGATAAGAAGGAATATATAGTCCATAATTGAAGGAGAGATTTTTCTGTCACACAGAACAAAGTCACTCGTCCTGGCTGTTAATGACAGCTGCATTGAAGCCTTGAAGGCAGTCCCTTTTAGGGCAGAGCCTATACAAAAATAAAGGTAAGCAGGGGGAGCGTGAAGACTTACAGAGAAACAGAGCCATAGTCTTAAGAATTGGAGTACTGTGCCTGGAGCCTGCCCTCCCTCTGGTCCTCTGTTATGAGAAATAGAAAATGTCCTCATTGTTTAAACTTCTTTTGTTCCTTATAGTAAAAAATATTCTGTATTTGCACAAGCCAATATAGTCAAAGCACATTAGAACGCTTTCCAAGTGCAGCCTGTGTCTTAACCCATCCCCACACAGACTGTTTAAGCAGAACAGATAGAGCAACTACTTGGAGTTTCACAGAAAGTTCAAAGTTCTTAATGCATCCACACACAATGCGCACGCACAATTTGTAATTGTGTAAGGAGGGACAGAAGGTTAGCAAAGTGGTGAAACATGGCTTTGGAATGAGACAGGCTTGAGTCTGTCTCAGCTCTGCCTCTTATAAACAGTGTGACCACAGAAAAGTTTCAATATCTGTAAACTATGGCACCAATACATATTTTACAGCCTTGTTCTGAGAATTCAATAAAGTACAGTGTAAAAAATATATAAGGCACAAGACAGAAGCTCAGAAAATAAGACTCTTTTTCCTTCTCCTTTCCCCACTTCAATTTTCAAGAAGTCTTTCCAAATCTGATCAGTGTCTCAGACGCTCCAATTACCCCAACTTCTTTGTCACCCTTTTCCTTTCTTCCCCTCCAACTCCACACTTGCTTGACTGTCCATCGTTGATATGTTTTGTGTGGTTGGTTGGTATATGTTTTTCATTAACGTCAGTTACTGGTACTTAGTATGTGGCAGGTACTGATATGACATCTAATCCTCATGACCAGAATCACCCAGGAAGTTATGTGATATACTTGTGTTACAGTTGATGAAATGAAGCTCAGAGAAGTAATAGAAACTTCCCCATGATTATTTTTAAAAGGGGACTTACAGAGCAAGGAATACTAGGCCAGTGTGAATCCAAAGGCCATGGTCTTTGCTACTCCATCATGCTGCCCACCCAAGGAGTAATTTATATACTCATATATGCACCTGTATGTCTCGTCTATAGATTGTGAATTCTTCAAAAGTAGAACTATTGTTTTCTAAGGAAAGGTTGGTAATGCAAGGACTAGACAGTTACCTATTCTAAGCCATCAATGATAACACACACTTTTGATTGCACACTGTGAAAGCCTTCTTGAGACCTGGGATACACAAAGAGGCATGAGACATCATTTTTCTTGCCCTCAGAGGCCCAAAATCAGATGCAGGAGTAGGGCCTCTGCCTCAAAAGCAATAGGATGTATCTTATTTCCCCAGGGAGAAGTGACAAATACATGTGCCGCATGAGGTCAGAGGAAGGACACCACCAAGAGCTGTGACTGGAGACTTCAGAGGGAAGGTTGTGCATGCATGTTGGGGGGTTGATAGAAGGGGTAGGAGATGGGGGTGGGCATTGGAGGCAACACAGACAGAATGCAGAAGGTGTCAAAGATGAATAAAACTGGACACTAGTTAAAGTAGTAAAGATAAATTTTTTATCAATATACTTTTGCAATAAGGAAGAGTCCAGCATGAACTAAACTCAACTTTGATTTGTACAGAAGTGACTGGGCATTTTAACGGGAAGACAAGGGGAATGGGGAAGAGGTTTGTGGAGGATCAGTAGAGTCAAGGAAGTGAAAATTTACAAAAAGTTGGAAGGGGGCTGGCCCATGTGAAACCTATTTGGTTTTTCTAACTGGTGCTTATCGAGCTCCTACTCCCGCATAGAGATGGGGGGCGGGGGGCAGCGGCGTGTGGCAGCTAGGCCCTAATCTTCAGATTTGGGCTGAAACAAAGAGTATGTTTTTGTAGCAACTGAGTTTTCTCAGGCACTTTAAGTGGTGTTAGCATCATCTCAGGGCTGTGTCCTTGAGCTGTTTGAAACTGTATTAGTGTTTGTTCAAGTCTTTATAGGCCAATGTTGAGTCCTGGTGGAGAAGAGGGCTCAGAGAAGCCCTGGCGAGAATTTGCTCAAGGAGAGAGTCTCTGTCACAGGGCAGCTCTAGGCAGGTGGCACAGCAAAGCAGTAGACAGGATTGACAATGAGCAGTAAAAATCCAGGCTGGTGATTGTGAGCTCTCCCTTGGAGGTAGAGTAAGCAACAGTCTCCATCTGCCCAAGACTGAGAGGTTTAGCAGGATGGGAGACATTTGGTACAAAAATGGGGAAAATCCAGGTGAATAAGGACCTATTGATCATCACCCTAGTAGGAGGCATCAGGCACCTTGGAAAAAGTTACTGAGCAGGAAGGCAGTATGTGTTCAGAATTAGTGATTTCAGGTCATTCCTCCAGCTATACAATGTTAAAGACCCCAAGCCTTGCTGGTCATTTAGCAGATGTCACTGCACCCTGTGTAATGGGTCGCTGAGTCCTGACATGCTAGTTCTGGGCATCTGGGCCTTCCAAAGTTTCTAAGCTGAGATGGGTCTTCCTCCATTTGGGAACCTCAAGCACACAACACTGTGCATTATGAATTGCTGCAGTAGGTAAGACCACTCACCGCTAGATACGAATTTAAAGAACATTGAGGAATTTGACTCCAGAGGCAGAAGGAGGACTGGGTTGAAATTCCCTCGCAACCAATATCTAGCCATGTGCACCACCCTGTGCACCATCTTTACCTTCCTTATGCCTCAATCTCTTCATCTGTAAAACAGAGACATAAAAACCACCTAGCTCAAAGGGCCACTGGGGGAATTAAATGAGATTATGCATGAAAGGCTCTTAACAGGGTGCCTAGAATGTACTAAACATTCAGTAAGTAGCAGCTATTTATATAACTTTGGTTGCTGTATTTTTACTTTTTAAGCATGGAAAAGCAGCACAATTTTACCCAGAGTGTTTAAAGGTCAACATCCTGAAACATTTCTGCTAAGTTCGATTTTCAGGTGAAATAAACAAACGTGAGGAGTCTGTCATATAAATAGAACTTGACCCTGGGTCCCTTAGACTTATATAATGGCCACTCAGAGACTTCCAGAAAAACAAAGCAGACTAGTAAAAAATACTTGTATTGCCCCTGGGTGCCATCCATCAGCAGGAGAGGACTAATCTCAGATTTTATTTACTATGTTAAGGGAAGGCCCAAAAAAGGGAACAAAATCCAATTAATAACAGCAAAACTGATTTCAGAAATCCATGAAATCAGAGCATTGGTCTGGCTCTTCAAGGAAAACTATCAGCATCAGATGCAGTTAAAAATACAGAAAGATAAAATAGTTACTTATGAATTTTTTTAAAAATTATGCTCTTATTTTAAAGCCTCAGGAACAAAGTATAATCAAATCACTCTGTAAAATATTGACACTTTATTATTGCTGCAGTAATGAGCAAAATCCAAAAAAGCAGCACAGCGAGGCACCTGTTCAGGGCCCCTAAGTCAAAGGAGGCCTCTGAAAGGCAGCAGGGTGAGTACCCATCTCAGGACCCTTTTAAACAAGTGGGGTGTGTGCAGGCCACAGCTGTCCAGGCACCTTCATCTGGGCCACCTGTCCTCGTCTGGACTCACAAACCCAAATGAATCCTGATTTTGTCACTTGCAAACTTTAGTACTTGACTTCACTTCCTTAAAGCCTCAGTTCCCCCAGCTGTTCAATGAAGAAGACACTATTTACTGCCCATGATTATTTTCAAGATTAAGAGGAAAGAAATGCATGCAAGGTCCATGGTCCCTTGCCCGGCACACAATGAGCACCCAAACGCCTTCTTCCTCTGTCCTTGGAATCTCTTCACTCCTGACTCTTCCAGACCACCAACACAACACACTTTCCTAGAACATTATGATGGTGGTTTAACAATTATGCCTCATTTTCCCAGTATATGTTTTACCAACCTCATGACAGGATAAATATTTTAAAGCCATCAATGGCTGATTATTTAATAAACACTACATGTATGTGCCACTTTCAGCTCTAAATCTTTATGAACATTGACTTCTTAAGTCATATCAATCACATGAGGTTGTAAATATTACAATTCTTGTTTCACAGATGAGAAAACTGAGGCATAAAGAGATTCATTAACTTGTCAAGGTGGCAGCTCATCAACTGCTGTGCTGAGATTTGAGCTCATGAGGGCTAGTTCCTGAGACCATGCATGCTCCTAACCACCAGACCCCCTCCAGTTTAGACTTCCGTGCCCTGCAGTGCCTACCACATGGAAGGTTCTCAACAAAGCCCTGTCAACAGGAAGATGATTTAGTCACTATGTATTACTTTCCATGTGAGGATACGGAAAAACAGTGAGGTTACATAGTTTGTCCTCGGTGAGCAAGACAACTGCGAAGCAGATTTTGGCCCTGAATGTCAGATCCCTAGTGACTTGTTCTTTCTTGCCAGTCCATAGTGATAGCTTTTTGAGGTAAGTGCCACCCACTGGTGGAAAGAGAAGAGAAGAAGGTATGTGAGCAAGTCTGTGTCCATGATCCCACACTTAGATGAAGGCCACACATCTCTCACCCCTTGACCTCATCTATCATGTCCCAAATGAAGTCTTCTAACCTGGAGTCAGCAGTAACTACTTACTGGCTTTTATTTATGTTTAGGAATATTTGGGGTTGATCAGGTATGAGAGAGCCAGTTGAACTTGAGCAGACAGGCCACTGGCAGGCCAGGCAAGTGAAACAGAGGTCCAGCCCAGATGCCCCAGAGGCAACTGCTTGGAGCAACCTTTCACCAAGGTCAAGTACACGAGGTTTTCCCAACCACTTCTTGAGCGCTGCAGCATTTTCTTTCGGGCATAATTTTTGTATCTTCTTACAATTTAGTAAAATCGTTTTTAAAAACTGAAGCGAATAAATCCCAAATTTTTGCTCCTTGCAGTTTATCAAGGTGCTACCTTGTGCTACAGGAAAACTTACTATTGTATGGACCCGGGCACATTCTCAGAAGCCAGGGGCCCAGGTTCAATTCTCACCTCTTGAACTTGGTAGCTGTGGGACACTGGGCTTTGTGCCTCAGTGTCCTAATATTTATTATTGAAGGGTAAGAATCATAGTAGCCACCTCACAGACAAGATTTGAGTATTTAATAAGTTTGTGTGTATGTATTTCTGTATGTAGTATATTCACACATGTATATGCATATACATATACACAAATAGATATATATACTTATCTATGCACATACTATATATATAGGGAGATACACACACACACACACACACACACACAACTACACATGTATATAATTGTGCATTCAATTACGTTCTCCCAAAATTCATATGTTGAAGTCCTAAACCTCAGTACCTCAGAATGTGACCTTATTTGTAGATAGGGTCTTTATAGAGGTAATCAGGTTAAAATGGAGCGATTAGGGTGGGCCCTAATCCAATTTGACTGGCATCCTTATATGAAGAGGGAATTTGGACACAGCTCTATACAGAGAAGACGATGGATGTGAAGACGTGGGGAGAAGACAACCATCTACAAGCCAAGGAGAGAGGCCTGGAACAGAATCTTTGTCACAGTTCTCAGAAGGAATCAACCCTGCTGACACCCTGGTCTCAGACTTCTGGCCTCCAGAATTGTGAGATAATAAATTTCTGTTATTTAAGCCACCCAATTTATAGCACTTTATTACAGCTGTCCTAGAAAACGTGTGTGTGTGTGTGTGTGTGTGTGTGTGTGTGTGTGTGTGGAGAGAGACACAGAGAGAGCTAGAGAGGCACCACCAATCAAAAAGGTAATCAGCACATATAAGTAATAGGACTCAACTATTAGCTAATAATAGCGATAATGTTATTAATTAGAAAGTGTATAATTTTACACTGCACTTCTAAAAAATCTAGATCTGTGAATAAAAAAACACGTAAGAGGAAAACAGGGTGATTGAATTCTGCAGGTCTACCACTGAAATGCCAGGCCAGCCAGAATCACCTCTTCAGAGTGTAGATGCTACCATAAGAGCTACACCGTAAAGAATAATAATGTGGAGTCTCTCTACAGCTTATCCGACGGCCTTGGTGCTTTTTCTCTGACATCAGTCAAACATGAGCGGGTATCACCACTGATTTAACAGTGAAACTAACATTTCCCATGGCTCCTCTTTCCAGCTTCCAAATGAGTTTAATGGAAATATATTCTGCTTTATCAAGGTAAGCTCCAAAAAAAGTTACATTTTATAGCCACTTATCTATGAATTCATCTTAGTATTGCACAATCAAATCACAAGTCAGAAGTTTGGGACCTGAGGCTAATGAAAGATTGCAACAGCCATCCATACCCCATTATTGAATATTTTTGTGTTCGCTGAAGCAGTCTCATTTTCCATCATTCACTGTTTATTACAAGTAAATTATAAATCTGAACTCTTGATGTAATACAGATTTATACTAGCACAGAACTCTGATTCTTATCTGTGTCATGAATTAGAGAACTGCAAAAGATTATGTTTAAAAAAGAGGGGATGTGATGGTTAACGTGACTGGCCAAAAGGCACCCAGATATTTGGTTAAACATTATTCTGGGTGTGTCTGAGGGTGTCCCCAGATGAGATTAACATTTGAATCAGCAGGCTGAGTAAAGCAGTCCATCCTCCCAGTGTGGAGGAACATTACCCAATCCGCTGAAGACCTGAATAGAAGAAAAAGACTGAGTAAGAAAGAATTCTCTTTTGCTCATTCTCTCCCTGTGTCTGTCTGTCAATCTAACACATTTCTTGACAGAGACAGAGATGGAGGTGATAGAGAGACAGCGACAGAGACAGAGACACAGCTATGTCTCCTGTTGGTTCTGTTTCCCTGCAGAACCCTGACTGACTGCTAATACAGAGCCTGTTCTGCTATGAGTTAATATTCCCTATATCCCACTCTTGGGGAGAAACTGCCTTTTGAATTTCATTTAAATAAACTCTGCCTCCCTTAAGCATCATTGCTTTGTTTCTTCCATTCTGAATAATAATAATGGTGTCCAGGAAATTCAGACACAATTGGCTGAGCCAGAGAAACAGCGTTGTTCCCTACAGCTGGCATCTTTGCTTTGACTTCATTTTCTAGGCCCCATCATAGGTTACTAAACTAGCTGACTAACCTCATTGTACATACCAAATTCTTTTTGGAAAAGTGAAACAATAGTGAATAAATAATTTTGGTTGAGGTATAGATCCAAATTGCATTTGTATCTACCTTCATATAATACTAGTTGCATATTTTCCATAGAAGTAAGACATGAACCACCTTGGGCTTTTCCTTTCCCAGTCTTCTCTATTCCAACCATAGGTATTTCCTCCAGACTAAAACTGAATAATGTAAAAAAGTAGTATGACTTGAAAATATTGCATCACCTGATAATTCCTGAAGCATCAACATGTTCTCCATAGTTATTTTTAACTGTAAGGTCAACAAGTAGATATATTGGCTTATTTCTCCTGCCCAGGTTCCTAAAAGACAAAACATAGCAATTATTGTTAAAGAGAAGAATTATAAAAAGCATGCATATTTAATGAAAGACACAGGAATAGAAATATTATTATCTAACTCAGCTGTTTTTCAGTTTGAGCTTCTTGTGAGTCTGTCCTGTCAATAAATCTGTGGGGAGTGGAGAGAAACTCTAACTGGGGAAGGAGGATCCCAGGTTTAGAATCCTGGAGTTCCAGTCCTGACCCCATAGTTTAGCAGCTAAATGGTGTTGGGAAAGTCAACTATTCTTTGCAGATCTCAGTCATCTGTAAAATCATGAGTCTGGAATGCATCATAATTAAGGCAGTTTTCACAATGGTTAGAGAATGGGTCTTGGGCCAGCAAAAGTGACCATGGATAAGTCACTTAACTTCTTCCTTCCATTTCCTTATCTGTGAAAATGAAAATAGACTTCCCTCAAAGACTCCTTGTGAGATTTAACCAAATTAATACCTGGCCCAAAGCAAAGCCCTCTTTACTAGTCAGCTATATGATTATTTCCAAAGTGCCTATCATAAAATTATTCAACTCCATGATTCTGATACCTCCTCCCAAATTTTAGTATGCTGATGAGATTTTACCATTGGAATAGAAAGTGAACACAGAAATAAAATATTGAAATTGAAGAGTCATATTTTTCTCTTTATCAATATATTAAATAGAAAAGAAGTGAGAGGGATTTCTCAAGACTCAAACAGGTAAAATAGGTGATCGGTATAAAATGAGCAATTCCACATGGTAAAAGCCTTAAAATGAGGTGAGGAAAAGACGTTAAAAAAAAAAAAAGGTTTGTTTTTCAAGAAAGCAAACAACATTCTCTAAGCACCCACTGCCTGCTGGGTGCTCTACAACCTCATTTCATTAACCCCATCCCATACCACTTGGATGCAGTCATTACTATCCCATTTTACAGATGAGGACACTGCGGATTATTACAGTTCCGAAAGTATATGGCTCTTCAGAGGACCACACAGATACCACTCATGTCTGACTGTCAACCTATGCTCCTTCCACACCAGGAGGCCCCAAAATACAGGCCTTCCTCACTCAGGATGATAGTAGTTAGGGGGAAGTTGGTTTTCATAAGTACACTAGAAGAATTTTTCTCTTTAAAAGAACCCTTACATAAGTTTTACTATGAAGAAAAAAAAACTTCAGCAAAATACCATATCACTTCCTAATTTATTAACATCAGTAACAAGAAAGTAAGAACAGTTGTCAATTTGAAGACTGGGGCAGTGCGATGGAGTAAAAAATTGAAAATCACATGACCTGAGTGGCAGTCTACTTTTGACACTTCCTAGGAGAATACAGTTGCCATCTCAAATTTGAATAAATACAACCACTCAACATCCCTCTTGAAGCTGGGGTAATAATTGAGAAAGCCTCCAATTTCTGCGAAGCTAGTTCTAATTATTTGCTTTCATCTTAACAAAGAGAGTGTTTTGAAAGTGTCTTAGAAATTTGAACTCTCAGATATAAATCCAACTTCTACAAATTCTTTCTGACCCTCCTGTCATCAGGTGCAACTGGAACTTCATTCCGGCTCCCGCATTCAGGCCTCCAGGCTCCAGACTTAGTATCTACAAGACGTGCCTGCCAGTTATGTCTTCCAAAACCAGGTGCTAAGACCTAGGAAGCAGAGATCAGCCCCTTCATTTTTTGCGTGTCCTACACCTGGTGTACTGAGTACTTGTTCAGTAAATGATGGCTCAGTGAGTGAATGAATTTGAATTTCATTTATTTGTGCCTTGGTACAGAGCTACCTATAAAATTTAAGGGACCCATGGCAAGATGGAGGTTCTGGGCCCCTTCTTCAAAAAGCAGGAAAAAAAAGTGATTATAAAGGTACTAAAATATAAAGCATTTTCTTTTGTTCTGTGGTCTCTTCACTGGTCATGGTATCTTTGTTATTTAATGTTATTTTAAATAAACAAATATCAAATATGTAAATTATTAGCAGGAATCTTGTTCATCGTTGTACAGGACAATGCTCACTTTAAATGCAACTATAAGAGTGAGACTTCACAGATCACAAACCCAGGAAGTCAGCCAGCCTAGCTGGAGTACAATCCTAACACACAGAAGGAATAAATGGCAAAATGGAAGTTACCTCTTGGCATGAATTTACAAAACAACAGCAAGCAAAGTCAATGAAATCTGCATATGATAAGCAGAAGGCATTGTGGAACAGCTTTCCTCAACTTGTAATAACATCAAAAACCTTTCATTTAACTGATTGCAAACCAAAGTTATTCCTACGGAGATGAAGTCCTTCAGTAGTATCTAAAATGTTCAAGTAAGGAAGTTTCTATCTTCTTGGGGAAAAAAAAAGACAGACCAGAAAATATGCTATTGATAGAATTATGGATGGAGAAAATTGCAGGTTTTTATTTACTTGCATTCCATTCTACCTTTGTGCATGCAAGAGGCTGGCAAGATATTATATCATAATTATGGACTCCCGTAGCAGCTTGAGTATCAATGGTTTCTATTGTTGAAAGCCTTTTGCAAACCCATGAGCTCCCAGATTGCATTACACAGAGAAAGAGCACTCGCTAATTGCATCGCTTATTTATACTCCCCCTGTTCCCATCATTACCCACATAATTCCCCCTGGGTTCTAATTAGCTCAATCAGGGCTGGGGGGAATAAAATTTTAAGCAATTTCAAATAATATTGGGTTTGCTACCACCCCAAAATTTGGCAAACTACTAACCTTACCCAACTACAGTTTATTTCTCATTTCTGAAGAAACTGTATACCGTTATTGGTGTGCTTAAATTTAATCAAGGATAATAGCTTCTTAAACAGTATCACTCTAGGTGGTTTGTACTTTGGCATTTTCCTGGAATTGGAAGGGGGGAAACCCATTTTAAATATAATTTTTGTTGGGCTTTTAAGTGCTGGCTATGAAGAGAACATCCGCTAACTCTTTTTTTGTTGTTGTTCTTTTTTGCTTTTTTTGGTATGTGGGTAGCTCCCCGACCGGGAACCGAACCCAGGCCACAGCGCTGACAGTGCCAATGCCAAAGCCCCAAGCCACTACACCATCAGGGAACTCTCCGATAACTCTTCTGTGCTCCCTTTCCTATTCCATTTTATAATCAGCAGTGCCCAGGATCCTTACCTTCTAATCCTACACAACTGATAATGAATGGTGCTTAGGAAAAGGATTTTCCTAACGGGCCATAGTCTGGGGAAGTGAACTTAATTACTCCAGGTACCAATCACTGATTTAAAGTTTTGAGAAATAATTTGTTGTTGTTGTGAGTGAAAGCACCTAAAACTTCCCTTAACATGAATGAGAGCTCTGTCAGAGTCACTCCTTTGCCCTATCACTTCATTATTAATTCATTCGGCTTCAGAATCTCAGTTCTAATCAGGGAGATGGCTCCTGCAGCTGCACTTACAATCAACTCAACACCAAGATGGCCTCATGCAATGACCCTTCTCAAATCTACAGATGATTCTAACGAAGAAAACCATTCAGAAGACAACTGAGACCTAGTTTGTACTGTTTAATGGCTAGAGCTTGGGGCCCCACACAAGCTTTCCTCTCCTTGGACGTCCAGTCTTGATCTTAGGGAAGGTCAGGGGGAGCCAAGAAAGGGAGATTTCCACAGAGGATGTGAAGGGACAACCTGGACCATGAGCCACACCTCCCTCCCCCTCCATACACATAGTATTTTATTAGTGGCTAGCATTTGAATATTGAAAGTATTTACATAAAACTGCATTCCGACATGTTAAAAATTGGTAAGTACTGAGTAGAGGTGGCCATTGTTTCCATAGGCCAAAGACTCTTTGTCCTCTGTCATTCTCATTCCACGAGCCTCATTCATTCTTCTACCTGCCTAGCTCCTACAGACAACACAGGGCTCTCCAAACGGGCCTTTTCTCCAAGTTTCTCCAGGTGGTACTTGACCTGGTCCACAATGCCCAGAGGTAATCAGCTCATACAGAGAGAAAAAGCAATAAAGCAAAGGCTTACTCAAAAAGCTTTGTTTCTAGAAACTGACATGGAAGAAGGGTCAGGTATCATCACTCTCCCATTCAGTACATATTTACCATCCATCCACCATGTGCCTTGTGTAGTCTGAGAAGCTGAAATGGAAACAGTAACAAGACTAGACCCCTGCTTTCACCAGCTTCCCTTCTCTCCTCCTGCAAAACAGGCAAAAACTTCAAAAATAAATACTTATATCTATCCCATCTGGTAATTGGTAAGCACTAAGAAGCTGAATACACCAACGGATGGTTGCCAGACTATAGATAAAAATAGGATTCTGGCCCACAGCCTACAGCAACCTGCCCAGAAAACAACCCAGGGAGCTAGCCTGCTCCAAGTCAGACTGGTAGGAAGTCAGACCACTCACTGTCTCTAGTGATCATCCAGGCAGCCAAACAATAACCCCTATAGCTTGCACCAAATAGCCAGAACTTGATCAATAACTGGCAGTTTCTCTAACTTTTGCCCCTGCTTCTAACTTAGGATCAACCAGACAAAGTCAATTATGTACCCCTAAGAAGAATGCCTCACTTCTAGTTAGCTCGCCTCTAGCTACCCCAGGACAACGGCCTCCAGGCAGGGCCACCTGAAGCTTTCCTGTTCTCCCATTATAAAGCTTTCCCACTCCTCTGACTGCCTTTGGGTCTCTGCTAAATGCAAGTGACAATGGTTGACTCCCTTGCTACAGCAAACTCTGAGAAGAGGACTTGCTGTTCTCATTTAGGTGGTTTTCATTTATTTCCATAGGGCCTTGAAGTAAATAAAATAAAGTAGAATCAAAGAACAGAGTGGTGGGTGGATGAGGAGGTTAGGAAGGAAGTAACATTGGAGCCAAGTCCTGAGAAGAGGGAGGTGGGGAGCTATGTGACTATGGTACAGGGAAATGCATCAAAAAGGCCAGTGGAGAAAGTGCATTGGTATATTCCAGAACATGGAGTAGAAGAAAGGAGGGAAAGAGTGCTGAGGGCAGAGAAAGTAGAGACAGCCGCAGACCAGATGCCAGGCTTGTCAGCCATGGAAAGGTCTGGATTTCCTCCCCGGTGTAACAGAAAGGCACTGTGAGGTTCTGAGCAGCACAATAACATGTCCTGACTCCACACTCTGCCTGCTGTGTGGAAAATAGAGGGCAAGCGTAGAGGAAGGGAAGAATTCAGAGCTATTATAATGATCCATGAGAGAGATGATGGCCACCAGGACTGATGTGGAGCAATGGTTGTTGTAAGAGGTGACCAGATTTGGGATATATATGTGGCTCTGTTGAATGTGAGGTGAAGTAACAAGTCAAAGATAGCTCCTGTTCCTCCTTCCTCCTATTTTTCCAGCCCAAATTAGTAACTCCTCCTGCCTGCACACACCACACTCCCTCTACCACCCTCTTCAAAGTCTCTTACTCAGCTGTTCAAATAGATATAGATGAATGTAGACAAGAGTGGATGAGGCCAAGTATGTAGCCCAGGGAGTTTCTGAGGAAAGAATAATGAGAACTGTAACAGCCAAAGCCCAGAGGTTCTTTGTACAGAAAGTCCTGAGTGCCTCTTATCTAAAATACTCCAAGACTCTCAGAGCACCTTCCTCAGGGCCAAAGCTTTTCTCTTTGCTTCTCAGTGAGCTTCACTACCCTTTCCTGGTGGTACCAGTGCCTTGTGGCTGACATTGTTGGTGTCTAAACTCTCCAACATCCTCTCCATGTGTGAACTAACCTGAATTCATCCATCTTTCTAGGCTACAGGGTCCTGGGAACGAATGCCTACCCCACCCCCTCACCCCCACACAGCAGCCCTGGACCAATGTCTGACTGGTGTGGGGTATAAAGACTCTCCAGCTTTCTCACTACTTGGCCAGGGTAGTTTTGAGGCACGTGTTTTGCACCATTTTCCAAAGTGACCGACGGGGATAACCAGCCTGGTATCAGCCTTCTTTTCATTACTCTCACCTAACACTGCCCTTCCCAATCAACAGCTTACCCTTGGATTCTTGGTTCAAGTTCTGCTCTTGGGATACCCAAATTCAGACCACCTGCTATGGTCTAAATGTTAATATGCCACCCCCCCCTCCCCAAATTATATATATATTGAAATCCTAATCCCCAAGGTGATGGTATTAGAAGATGGGACTTTTGGGAGATGATTAGGTCATGAAGGTAGAGCCCTCATAAACAGAATTAGTGCTCCTATTAAAAAGGCCCCACAGAGCTCCCTAACTCCTTCCACCATGTAGGACATAATGAGAAGTCAGGTGTCTGTAGCCTGGAAGAGAGCCTCACCAGAATACAACTATGTTGGCACCCTAATCTTGGCCTTCCAGCCTCCAGAACTGTGAGCAATAAATTTTTGCTATTTATAAGCTACCCAGTCTATAGTACTTTGTTATAGCAGCCTGAATGGAATACAAGGGAAACACCACCTATGACAGATTCTTAAATTCTTAGATAGTATCCACATAGTGCATAAATAAATTTTTAAAATCAGCTATAGAATACAATTTACAATTACCATTGCCTACCAAAAAGAAGCAGGCTTCTTAGAGGAAAGGATGATTCCAGACATGGGGCAGGGAAGGTATAAGGCAATTATGGAACATCTCATCCCAAAAATTGAGGAAGTGCTCAAAGAATGATGGGAATATGTTAAAAAGACACAAAAGGCAGCTTGAAGGGTTTCTCACTGGCTACATTTGGGATAATTGCACATCAAAATAAATACAAACATTAATGGACTGTAACCCATCAAATAAAATAAAATTCCATGAGTATATACAGGTAATAAAGAAATTAAATAATCATGAAAAAGGGAAAAGCTCTTCCATTTAACATAATGCTAACTAATTAATAGAGAGAGAATGACAGAATTAGGAAAACTCCACTTTAAAACATCATAGCCAAGATGAACAGATCCAAGACAGCTGAGTAGATAAATACCATGCCTGCTTTGTTCCATGAACACATTAAAATTACAACTAAATTATAGTTGTAATGCAGAACCATCTGAAGTCTAGCTGAACAGAAGTTTTATAAGTTAAAATACAAAGAAGAGGCCCCATTGAAACTGGTAGGAAGGGTGGAAATGTGAAATGGGCTAGCCCCAAACCTGCCTATGGCAGTTGAGAATTAGGAAGGATATTTCAGCCACAGAGGTTCTCCCCAGAGGAGCAAAGGACCCCAGCCATACACCAGGCTCCCCAGCCCAGAGTACAGATGCTGGAAGAGGAGCCCCACAACATCTGGCTATGCAACAGTGGGGATTCTGACCATTTGGGTAGGATAGAAGGCTGCAGAAAACACAGACATCTTAAAGGGCTCACTCACAGATTCAATCACTCCCAGGCACTCGCCCTGGGCTCCAGCAGACAGAGGACGACACGGGGAGTTGGAAGCACAAAGGGATAGAATGAAGTGTGTGGCTTTGGGGTGAAAGCTAGAGGATAGTCACCACTTTTCCTAAGTGGGGTCCTCCTCTCTTGCAGACAGTGGGCAGGTACCATCTTTCTTGTGTTGCACCCTCCACCCACATAGCCAAATCTGAACCTGATTTGGTCTGGTGAACTCCACTCACTCCACCCTGCTGACTCACTGGGACCCTGCCCTACCCAACTCCCCCAATGCCAGGGACACTTTCTCAGGTGAACAGCCAGCCCCACCCACATGGCAATTCTTATAAAATTATCCAAGTTCATTGGTCCTAAGCAGGCAGCGACTGGCCTCAGTGTGCTCTGAGACTTTTGCTGACTAGCTCGAGGCACAGCACTAGCATCAAACCAGAATCTACAAGGGTGTCCTTCCCCCATTACAGCTGACCAGGAAGATGGTGCGAGGGCCTCACAGGGAACCTACTATATAAGGTTATCCAGCAATACTGAGAGATGTGGCAGATCTACTTAACACATGGAAACAAACACAGAGAGGCATCCAAATTAAAAGTACAGCAGAAAACTCCAGAAAAAGAACAAAATGAGATGGATGCAAAATACCTATTAGGTACGGAGTTCAAAACAATGGTTATAAGGATGCTCAGGAAACAGTAAAAATTTCAATAAAGAGATAGCAACCATAAAGAAGAGCACAGAAATCCTAAAAAAGAACCAGTCAGAAATAAAGAGTACAATAACCAAAATGAAGAATGCAATAGAAGGAATCACCAGCAGACTAGGTGAAGTAGAAGTTCAAATCAATGATTGAGAAAACAAAGAAGCAGAAAATACCGAATCAGGACAGCAAAAATAATAATAATAATAATAATAATAATCCAAAAAAATGAGGAGAGTTTAAGAGACCTCTGGGATAACATCAAGCACAACAACATTCACATCATGGGGGTACAAGAAGAGAGACAGCGAGGATTTGAGAACATATTTGAAAAATTAATGACTGAAAATGTCTCTAACCTGGTGAAGGAAATAAACATATAAACCCAGGAAGCACAGAGAGTCCTATACAAGATGAACTCAAACAGGCCCACCCCAAGACACATCATAATTAAAATGGCAAAGGTTAAAGAAAAAGAGAAAACCCTAAAAGCAGCAAGAGAAAGACAGCTAGTAACTTATAAGGGAGCTCCCATAAGACTGCCAGCTGATTGCTCAACAGAAACTTTGCAGGCCAGAAGGGAGTGGCCGAAAATACTCAACATGATGAAAAGCAAGGACCTACAACCAAGATTACTCTGTCCAACGAGGCTATCATTCACTGTCAAATGACAGATAAAGAGCTTCCCAGACAAGAAAAGGCTAAAGGAGTTCATCCCCACCAAACCAGCATTACAAGGATGTTAGTGAGACTTCAAACACTCCCCCAAAAAAGGCAAAATTATAAATAGTAAATGCCAAATAGCTACATATCTATCAACAATTACTTTCAATTTAAATAGATTAGAAGCTCCAATCAAAAGACCCCAGGGTACTGTGTTGAGTGGAGTGTCACACAGAAAGATAGATGCAATTTGATTTTGCTTATGGAATCTAAAGAAGAAAATAAACAAATAAAACAGAAACAAACTCATAGATACAGAAAACATTTGTATAGTTGCCAGTTAGGAGGGGGATTAGGGGTGTGGAGGAAAAAGGGGGAAGGAATTAAGAAGTACAAATTGGTTGTTACAAAGCAGTTATGGGGATGTAGGGTACAGCATGGGGAATATAGTCAATACTATTGTGATAACTATGTATAGTGTCAGATGGGTACTAGATATTTCAGGGTGACAATTGGGAGGGGACTGGGGGCAGGATGAAAAAAGGTGAAGAGATTAAGAAGTACAAATTGGTAGTTATAAAATTCATGGGGATAAAAAGTAAAGCATAGGGAATGATATGGTAATAACTATGTATAGTGCCAGGTGGGTATTAGACTAGCCAGGGGAATCACTTCTTAAATTATATAAATGTCTAACCATTGTGTTGTACACCTAAAATTAATATAATATTGTATATTAAAAAATAGAGGTGGTGCATATATACAATGGACTATTACTCAGCCATACAAAAACAAATGGAATCTTGCCATCAGCAATAACCTGGTTGGACCTAAAGCGTACCATACTGAGTATAGTAAGTCAGACAGAGAAAGACAAATATCATATAATTCTACTTATATGTAGAATCTAAAGGACAAAATAAGTGAACAAACAAAACAGAAACCGACTCATAAATATAGAGAACATTTTCATGGTTGCCAGATGGGAGGGGGTTGGAGGGATGGGTAAAAATGGAGAAGAGATTAAGAAGTACAAATTCACAGGTACAAAATAGTCATGGGGATGTAAAGTACAAAATGGGGCATACAGTCAATAATACTGTAAAAACTATGTATGGTGTCAGATGGGTACCAGATTTACTGAGTGATGACTTTGTAATTTATATAAATGTCTAATTACTGTGTTGTACAGCTGAAACTAATATAATATTGTATGTTAAATGTAATTGAAAATTTTTTAATCATAAAAATAACAATCAGAGCCAAAACTGAGGCAAAATTTCATCCATGGATGCTAAATCTAGCAAGGAAAGTTCAATGGGAAATGGGATATTTATATGGCCTCAATATATCTCTCTACAAATTACTTAGTAACTACAAAAGGAAAAGTAGTAAATTTACAGAAGAGAAAATGGAACAAAACAAAGACTATTCCCTTAGACATGTCCAGAGACTCTCACTTATTCATTACTAAGAAGAAAATGAAAAATAAGTTCAGAATCTCATATATCACATACATATCACCTACTTCTTTGTTATATAGGCTATGCTTAGATTAATGTCCTAGTTACATGTACATAGGGGTAGGAGCCTTCTTAATTAATCTCTTTACTCATTTCATAAAGCCTAGGTTTTGTGAAAGAACCGTATCACATCTGATTGAGCCCAACATGATCATTCTTCAAAATCTTCAGTGCTCAGTGTTGAGAAAACAAAAGAGACTGAGTGAAAGTGAGTGAACTAACTAAGCTTTTACTGATGGAGCCCTAATACAGCCAATGACCCCCCAAAAGAACCCCCATCACGTTCAGTCTCTGGATGAATATGCATGCCACCCCTTTTGTGCTGCTTAAATCATCTTTCCATCTGTTTTATCTATCTATCTCAAGCTTGTCCAAGCTGCAGCCTCTGGGTTGCATGTGGCCCAAGACGGCTTTGAACGTGGCACAACACAAATTTGTAAACGTTCTTAAAACATTATGAAAATTATGCATGAATCACTTTCTAGCTTAGCAGCTATTATTAGTGTTAGTGTATTTTATGTGTGGCCCAAGACAATTCTTCTTCTTCCAATGTGGCCCAGGGAAGTAAAAAAGTTGAACACTCCTGTTCTACCTAATATTTAAACGTGAAATTGCAGCAAAATTGTCATTTTCTGCCTCCCATCCCAAAGGTTGAGGCTCTTTCCATTTTTTTTAAACCAATTTTTCATGTTTATCATTTAAGATCACAAATTTTCAAATACTTCTAGTAGCATGTAGTGGGCCTAACAGTGGCTTCCAAAAAGTTATATCCATGTCCTAATACCTAGAACATGTGACTGTGACCTTATTTGGAAAAGACCTTTTCAGCTATCATTAAGTTAATTAATTTAATTAAGTTAAATTGAATTAATTTTTTATTAATTCAAAGATTCTGAGATTCAGAGATTATCCTGGATTATCCCTGCAAACCCTAAATACCATCACACTCCTCTTAATAGCGAGGCAAAGAGAGATTAGACACACACCTATAGAAGAAAAGGTGATAGGAAGAGAAAGTAGAGAAAGATGCAGCCACAAGCCAAGGAGTGTGAAGAGCCACCAGAAACTAGAGGACATAAGAAATAGATTCTCTCCTCGAGCTTCCTGAGAGAGCAGGGTCCTGCCGACACCTTGATTTCAAACTTCTAGGCTCCAGCATCTAAGGAAATAGATTTCTGTTGTGTTTAAGTCACCGAGTGTGTAGTAATTTATTACAGCAGTCACAGGAAACTAACATACAGTAAAACCATTCTTTCAAATGAAATCTTATGCAGCTCCTCAATATGTAAAATAGATCAAAGGTGAATTACTGTTGTCAAATGGGATGGGGAGCAGCAGCCTTCCAGCACAGGTCATCTCTCCCACCCTGCTCTCTCACTGACCTAGGACACTGAAGACACACTCCCGTTGGCCTTGAGCATCAAAGGAGCTCGATGAGAGTTTGAAAATCACTCATCATAGTCAGTATTCTAATGCTTTAATTTCCTAGACACACATCCCATCCCATGTCTACTTTTCCTCTCCTTGCATTTTTTTTATTTACAAACTCCTTTTATGTATTTATTTTTCTTTCTTTCTTTCTTTTTATTGTTAGACTTATGCGGTGACATTGGTTAGCAAGAATTACATAGGTCCCAGGTGTACAATTCTACAGTGCATCATCTATGTGTTGTATTATATGTTCACCACCAAGTGTGAGTTTTTTCCATCACCATATATTTGCCCCCTGCTTACTCCTCTCCCACCCTCTCCCTCTTCTCGCACCACCTCCCCCTTTAGCCCCAGGTAACCACTAAACTATTGACTGTGTTCGTGAGGTTTTGGGGGTTTTTTTGGTTTTGTTTTTTCTTTGTTACTTTCAGTTTTATATTCCACATATGAGTAAAGTCATATGGTTCTTTTCTGTCTGGCTTATTTCACTTGGAGGACAGTGTGGAGATTCCTCAAAAAACTGGGAATGGAGTTACCATATGACCCAGCAATCTCCCTTCTGCATATCTACCTAAAAAATTTAAAAACTTTAGTCCACAAAGACTTATGTACCCCAACATTCATCACAGTGCTGTTCATGGTGGCCATGACATGGAAGCAAGCCTTCAATAGATGACTGGATAAAGAAGCTGTGGTGCATATACACAATGGAATATTACTCAGCTATAAGAAAGATGAAATATTGCCATTTGCAACAAAATGGATGGACCTTGAGAACATTCCTGCTTTTTTATTTAACCAACCCTTCCCTTACATGAGTGTCCTTTGGAAAAGGTGACAAAAATAGGCACATGGGTTAAGTATTCAGCTCTCCGTCTCTGAACCAGTGCCTCTGGAACATTCTCCTCATTACAGGTTATTTTGGCTCCTGTTCCCTGTTTTAAACTTGTAGTTTGGTGTCTTCCTTTCTTCTTTTTAGCCTCCAGTTTTCATTCCACCTTTACCCCTAGGGTTTGTCCTTGGCCTTTTCCAGAATCTTCTTTTTGATTTTATTTCATGTTTGTCAGCCTCAGACCCCTGATCTTGACCCTGATCTTGGTTTCATTTTGTGTACCCTTGAAGCTGTCCTATCCCTCCTGAGTCACCTGTCTCCTTGCTTCAGGCTACACAATACTTCCCCACAAAGTCAGCAAGGGTTTTTTGTTTCTTTTTGCCATCCCTTCTAGGCTTTCTTAAGCAGCAGAATTATTCCTTCAAGCACCATCCAGAGTTGATTCTGTACATTTCTATGCCATTCACAAACCATGATTAATTCCCATGATGCAGAGGCAAAATCACTTGCCTTATAAAAACTTCGTGGGTAGGACATAGACTAGCCCAACAACCAAAATGCCTGTAATTCACGCATTGTTTTAGATGACTCCTGTCATCAATGATTCTCTTATCAGAGGCCACTAAGGATTCAAGTTAAACCTGGGGATGGGTGGAGATAGAAGGAAAGGGTTAAGAGAGCAACGAGGAGGAGAATTAGAACTTCATGTCAAATAACCAACTTTGTAATGCAATTGGGGTATACCTTAGGTAGGCTGACCAGATGTACTGTTTTAAACAGGATAGAAAACAACAGTACTATTTCATTTCAACTGGTTTATATGGTCAACCTAGTCTCACTGGGCTAAAATCAAGGTGTCAGTAGGCTGACTATATATACTGCTTGAAATGGGACAGTACTGTTGTTTTCTGTCCCATTTAAAATGGCATTAATATGTCTGGTCAGCCAAACTTTAGGTCATAATTTGAAAACTGCCTGCACATTCTTCTCAGCATTTTTCTTGTTCAGTTTCAAATGGCAATGACCTAGCAGCCGACCACGCAGCCTAACCCAACATTTCACAAAATATAAAGGTGTCTCAGTTTTCACATTCAAGTTCCAAACAATTGTACATTCACACAGTTTATTATATATGATCATTCCAAACCTCTTTTCATATACTGAATTCTGACTTTCAACCAGCAGCTAAAGAATGATCAATCCAAGCTATCACATAGTAGTGTTACCTGAGAGTCAATTGTTCTATTTCAGTCCAGCAATGTTTGTGTAATTATTTGGATGTTTATTATATTTTCTTCTATTATTTAATAAAAGTGAGTAGAAAAAAGAAAAATGAAAGCGCTGATAAAAGTGATTAAGAAATGTAGATCATGTAAACTTAATATAATTGAGACAAAGATGAAAATCATTAAGCAGCCTGAAGTCAGAGAATCTTTCACCTTAATAAGATTCTCATTGGACTTAAGCAGGTCAATTGTGTGTTCAATTAATTGTGAAGGAAAAGAACACAATTAAAGAAAATGTATCAAATGGTGGCAATAAATCATAAATTATTGTGTTTAAAAAAACTGAGGTGTAATTAGGGATCTTACCACTTTTTTAGCTCTCTGGGAATGGAACTCATACCTTCTTTATGTCAAACAAGCCTATTTTCTGACTTTCCCATATTTAACTCCTGCACAAATTTTCAAGAATGTATTATGCAAGAGAGAACTGTCCATACTTATGACCAAAAAAAAAAAAAGACAAAAATTCTGAAATCTAAACTGATATCAACCTAATACTAGAATCTAAAAGGAATTTACTTACACTATTAAGCAAATAAAGCTGAATTGAGTAAGCCTAACTCTGGGCTTCTTCCCAGGACAGAGAACACCTGAACAAAAATGCAATGACAAAGACCTAGAAGACAAACCTCCACAAATGTGAAACAACCTATGAACAAGGTTATTTATGACTGCAGCATTTATAATAGCAAGACCCAAATATCTCTCAGTATGGAACTGGTTGAATAGACTTTAACCCTTCCACTACGTTACCTGACTTCAAGACTTTTTTTTTCAAAATGTGTCAAAAATCCACAAAAAATAAAAAGTTGATATTTTGACTATTTTATGCACTTAATAGTAATATTTTGCGCTGCTTTTATATAAATGATATTATTTTTATTTTAAGTTTCTGTTATATGGTAATAAATTTGTTATTATATTAAATTTTAGCAAAAAAACTCAAAACATACTAAGTGTCATCAATTAGGTTTAAATAGATAAATTAGAATCTAATGGCATTGATAGACATAAAAATTTATTACAAAATGTTACACAATATGGCATACAAAACATCTTTGTTGTTGATAGTGCAAGCCACAGGAAAACATATTTAAAAATCTTAGGGAGATTTGGCAAGATGGCAACCAGAGGGGAGGTCCCTAAACCCTCTCCTAGAAAATACAATTAAACAGCTGGCCCAGATCCAACACAGGAAACCCTGAGTGGCATAGAGACAACTGAGAAATTCACACATTGCAAGAAAACATTTGAAGGTTTAAGAAAGGGGGGAGAGTGAGAGAGAAGAGAAGGAGCAGAGACAGATTGTGACCTGACCCCACTACGGCTAACTTAAGGAACTAGAAGGAAATCAGGGAGCAGCACAATACAGGGGAAGGGGGAGGCTGAGGGACAACAAGAGTGGAAGCCAAAGTAGTGGGAACACTGGGAGACCGTCAGGGAGCTGGATCTAAAAGCAGTGTGTTAGAGACAAACTCTGAAAGTCAAGCTCTGAAACTCTGAGTAGCAAAGAAGCTGAGCAAGGGATCTGAACTGCCCTAGATGAGAATAGGGCCCCAGCATGCAGGTACACATGGGCGCGTGCACGCTTGCAAACATGGCCAGATGGTTGCTGTGGAAACGAATCGCTGAAACATGGCCTGGGGTAAAATGCTAGAGAAGGGAGAAAGGGAAATTTGATGGCATTTGCCCCAACCAACCTGAAGGGCCTCAGCCTGCATTCCATCAGCCTCCCCTGTCTCCCCCAGCTCCCCCAACAAAAGGCAGGAAGTGGAGGGACTACCGTGCCCCACCCTCAAACACAAGTGGAAACTGGAAATACAGCTTAAACACCTCCTCTCTCACAAAAAACTTGCCCCCCAGTGCCACCTAGTGACTGCTATATAGCAAGACACCACAAAAATACTAATCAGAGAAAGAAAGATATCTTCTAGGCTTTGCTGAAAATAAAGCCTTCATACCAAGGAAGAACACAACAGACAATATGATTTAGGATTTAAAGCTGCTCAGAAAGGAGATGAAAAATCTCCAGAAAAGGATCTTAAAGATCTAGAAATTTATGAACTAAGTGACAGATAATATAAAATAGCCATTCTAAAGGCTTTCAGAGAAATGAAAACATACTGGCAGAACACCATAGCTGAGATGAACGACCTCAGAAAGGAAATCAGTGAACAAAAGGAACAATTTAGCAAAGAAATTTAAACTATAAGGAAGAATGAGATGGAAATTTAAGAGACAAATAATACAATAAAAGAAGTGAGAAATGAAATAACTGCCATAGGGAACAGAGCCAATCAGATAAAGGAAAGAATTAGTGATATTAAAGATCAGAACATTGAAACATCTCAAAAAGAGTAAGATAGGAAATAGGACCAAAAATATTGAAAGAATTATGCAGGAACTATCTGACTCCAGAAGGAAAAACAATATCAGGATAATAGGATTGGAAGAAGCAGTAGAGCACTCTACAGAGAACATACTCAAACAAATGGTAGACAAGAAATTTCCAAACCTATGGAAAGATCTGGAACCCCAAATTCAAGAAGAAAATAGGTTCCCTAAATACCCAGATCTTTTCCAAGACACATTGTACTGAAGAATGTCAAAAACCAAAGACAAAGAGATAATTCTCAAAGCAGCCAGGTGACAAAAAACTATAACATTTACAGGTAAACCCATCAGGCTAGCATCAGACTTCTCAGCAGAAACTCTACAAGCCAGAAGGGAGTGGAATCAAATATTCAAAATATTAAAAGAGAGAAACTTCCAGTCAAGAATAAATTATCCAGCAAAATTATCCTTCAGATATGAAGGAGGAACAGAGACATTCTCAGACACACAAAAGCTGAGAGAATTTGCCAGCATAAGAGCAGCACTTCAAGAAATAATGAAGGAGGCTCTTTGACCTGAAAAAAAAAATCAGAATAAATGGAATAAAGTTAGGACAACAAAAAAGAAACAAAAATTTTAAAACAAAGTAAGTAATGGCCATAGGAAATCCTTATATTTAAGGATTTAGAGTGATAATCATCACTCTAAATGTTAATGGACTGAACTCACCAATAAAAAGACACAGAGTAGTGGACTGGATTAAAAAACAAAACCCATCCATATGCTGTCTCCAAGAGACACACCTCAGCCATAAGGACAAATGCAGACTCAGAGTAAAAGGGTGAAAAACAATACTCCAAACAAATGGTATCCAGAGAAAAGCAGGAGTTGCCATACTGATATCTTATAAAACATACTGCAGGTTAAAAAAGATAACAAGCGACAAACATGGACATTACATAATGATAAAAGGGACAATACAACAAGAAGACTTGACACTAATTAGTACATATGCTCCCAATCAGGAAGTACCAAAATATACAAAGCAACTACTAAGAGATCTGAAAGGAGAAACTGACAAAAATGCAATCATTGTAGGAGACCTAAATACCCCCTTAATAGCAATGGACAGATTCTCCAAACAGAAAATACATAAGGAAATATCAGCACAAAATGACACATTACAGCAATTGGACATAACTGACATTTACAGGACACTTTATCCAGAAAAAAAAAAAAAAAAAAAAAAAAAAAAAAAAAAAAAAAAAAAAAAAAAAAAAAAAAAAAAAAAAAAAAAAAAAAAAAACAACAACAACAAAAAAAAAAAAAAACAAAAACAAAAAACACCTTTTCTAGTGCACATGCAACATTCTCAAGGATAGACCAGAAAATTCAAAAAAATTGAAATCATACCAAGTGTATTCTCAGACCACAAAACTCTGAAATTGGAGATCAACTATAAAAGCGAAGCAGAAAAAAATCACATATACATGAAGATTAAACAACATCTTATTTACAAGCGACTGGATCAAAGAATAAATGAAACAAGAGATTAAAAATACATAGAAAGTAATGACAATGAAAATACAACATATCAAAATTGTTGGGACACAGCAAAAGCAGTAATAAGAGGGAAATTTATATCACTACAGGCCTATCTTAAGAAACAGAAAAAATCACAAGTAAATATCCCAACATCCCATCTTAAAGAACTAGAAAAAGAAGACCAGAAATAAACCAAAGTCAGCACAAGGAAAAAAATAATAAAAATTAAAGTAGAGCTAAACAAAATTGAAAACAGAAAGACAATAGGAAAAATTAATGCTACAAAGAGCTTGTTCTTTGATAAAGTCAACAAAATTAAAAAAAACCCTGGCTAGACTAACCAGAAGACTAAAGGAAAAGACAAAAATATCCAAAATTAGAAATGAGAAAGGAGAAATTACCACTGATACCCCAGAAATACAAAGGATTATAAGAAAATATTATGAAGGGCTTTATGCCACTAAATTTAACAACCTAGAAGAAATGGACAAGTTTCTAGAAACTTATAGCCTATCCAGACTGAACCAAGAACTGGATAATCTAAATAGTCCAATCAATAGTAAAGAAATTGAAATTACTATCCATAACCTCCCTAGAGGCAAAAGCCCCAGACCAGACAATCTCATCAACGAATTTTACCAAGCATTCAAAGAAGAATTAACATCTATGCTTCTTAGACTCTTCCAAAAAATTGAAGATGAGGCAATACTTCCTAACTCATTCTATGAGGATAAAGCCTGGTAAAGACAATACAAAAAAAGAAAACTATAGACCAATATCTCTGATGAATACAAATGCAAAAATTATAAACAAAATATTAGCAAATACAATACAACAATGCATCAAAAAGATTATACATCATGATCAAGTGGGATTCATCCTAGGAGCACAAGGATGGTTCAACATATGAAAATCAATCAATATGCTATACCACATAAACAAAATAAAAGATAAAAAGCATATGATCATATCAACTGATGTGGAAAAAGCATTCAACAAGATGCAACATCAATTTATGATCAAAACACTGAATAAAATGAGTATAGAAGAAAAGTTCTCAACATAATAAAGCTAATATCATATTGAATGGGGAAAAGCTGAAGCCCATTGCCCTAAAATCAGGAACAAGACAGGGATGCCCCCTGTTACCACTGCTATTGAATACAGTACTGGAAGTTCTAGCCACAGCAATCAGGCCAGAGAAAGGAATCAAAGGTATCCAAATTGGAAGAGAAGAGGTCAAATTGTCACTATTTGCAGATGACATAATTCTTTATATAGAAAATTCTAAACACTCCACTGAGAAACTATTAGAAACAATAAACAAATACACAAAAGTGGCAGGATACAAAATCAACATACAAAAATCAACAGCATTCCTATATACAAACAACAAATCTTCAGGAAAAGAAATGAGAGACTCAATACCTTCTGCTATCACAACAAAAGGAATGAAATGCCTGGGAATTAACTTAACAAAGAACGTGATGGACTTATACATGGAAAACTGTAAGACAGTTTTGAAAGAAATTGAAGAGGACACAAAGAAATGGAAAGATATTCTGTGTTCATGGATAGGAAGACTTAACATTGTTTAAATGGCCATATTACCCAAAGCAATTTACAGATTTAATGCAATTCTCATCAAAATCCCACAATCATACTTTCACAAAATAGATTTTAAAAATTACCAGATCTGTATGGAACCACAAAAGACCTCGAATTGCCAAAGCAATAATACATTAAAAGAATAAGGCTGGTGTTATCACACTCCCCAATTTTAATTTATAATACAAAGTATCCATAATCAAAACAGTTTGGTATTGGCAGAAAAACAGACACACAGACTAATGGAACAGATTTGAAAACCCAGAAATAAATTTACAAATTTATGGACAAATAATTTTTGATAAAGGAGAAAAAAATATGCAATGGGACAAAGACAGTCTCTTCAGTAGATGGTGCTGGGAAAACTGGAAAAATACATGCAAAACAATGAAACTGAGCTGTGAACTTTCATCGTATACTCAAATTAACTCAAAATGGATTAAAGACCTCCAAAAAGACTTGAAACAATAAACTGTATAGAAGAAAACATCGGTACTAAACTTACAGATCTAGGACTCAAGGAAGACTTCATGAACCTGACCTCAAAGACAAGGGAAGTAAAAGCAAAAATAAATGAATGGGACTATATCAAACTAAAAACCTTCTACATAGCAAAAGAAACCATCAACAAAACAAAAAGACAGCCAACTAAATGGGAGTAAATATTTGCAAACAACATATCTGATAAGGGTCTAATATCTAAAATATATAAAGAACTAATACTACTAAACAATGAAAAAAACAAACAACCCAATTAAAAAGTGGGCAGAAGAGCTAAACAGACACTTCTCCCACGAAGAAATACAAATGGCCAGCAGACATATGAAAAAATGCACATCCTCATTAGCTATCAGGGAAATGCAAATCAAAGCAACTATGAGATGCCACCTCACACCTGTTAGAATGGCTGTTATCAACAAGACAAGGAATAACAATAAAAATAAGCTGGAGAGGATGTGGAGAAAAAGGAACTCTGGTACACTGCTGGTGGGAGTGCAAACTGGTACAACCACTGTGGAAGACAGTGTGGGGGTTCCTCAGAAAATTGGGAATGGAGTTACCATATGACCCAGCAACCCCCCTTCTGGGGATCTAACCAAAAAACTTGAAAACTTTAGTCTGCAAAGACTTATGTACCCCAATGTTCATCATAGCGCTGTTCATGGTGGCCAAGACATGGAAATAACCAAAGTGCCCTGTGACAGATGACTGGATAAAGAAGCTGTGGTACATATACACCATGGAATATTACTCAGCTATAAGAAAAGATGAAATATTGCCATTTGCAACAAAATGGATGGACCTAGAGATATCACGCTAAGCAAAATAAGCCAGACAGAAAAAGCCAAGAACCATATGACTTCACTCACATGCAGAATATAAAACTAAAAGCAACAAAGGAAAGGTAATGAACAAAAAACTCATGGACACAATCAACAGTTTAATGGTTATTTGGGGGCAAGGGAGGAGGGGGTGGATGAAAAGGGAGGAAGTGGGAGAGCAGGGAGGGGGAGCCAAATATGTGGTGATGGAAAGAGAACTCACACTGGGTGGTGAACTTATTGTACAATAAGTTGACAATGCACTGTAGAATTGTATGCCTGAAACCTATGTAATTCTTGCTAACAGATGTCACCCCAATAAGTCTAACAGGTTTAATACACAATGGAGAACCACGTAGCCATATAGCTAAGTCAACATCTCTGTGAATTAGTATGTGTGACTTCTAGAAAATATTGTTAAGTTAAAAAAGTTAAAGTACAAAATACATAGTTTGGCATCTTTTATGTAAGAATGACAGGGAATATGTGCATATACAGATAATGTACTTATTTTTCAAAAACCATAAAAATTACCTAATGGTTGTTTAAAGAGGGTGGTGATAATAGGGTGAAGAAAATAGGGATAGGAACTTCTCTAAATATACTTCTGTACATAATTTTGGTTTTTTGAAGTATTAATATACAAATAATTTACATATTTAAAAATTAAATTAAATGAAAAATAAGCCTTAAAAATCATACACAATCAGAAAGACATGAGCCCAACTGCATATAAAATTGGTAAGCACACAGAGAAAATCTGTATCCAAAATTTCTTTGAATACAAAACTCTAACAGTACCTTGTTAGGGAATATTTTCTCAAGGTAAAGAATAGCAAATACATATTAAACTTATCCAATGATTTCACTATAAACAATAACATTAGTTCTAATTTTTAAACTATTTTACAATTACTATTTTGAAGGGGAAAGTTTTAGCCAAGAATTGTACACCCAACCGAGTTCTCTATCAAATGCAAAGGTAAAATATGCTACCACACATTCTTCTGGGGAAAAGAAGTCACGTAACAATAAGTTCCAGGAACCAAGAGAAGAATCACATTTAAGAGGTCAAAAAATGTGTCAGGTGTGGTATAAATTACCAGTCTTCCCTTACTCAGTTTGGGCCTCAAACAGGAGTATCTGTTGGATTTGATAGTCCCAGATGGATTCCACATCTCAGGATATAGGTTGGCCCAGTCATGCTATCCTTGACTGCTTTCTCTCTGCTACCAACATGAGGAAGCATGCTTCTTGAGTTCTGTTCTTTATCCCAGAGTCCAGATAAAGCTTTTGCCATATTTGAGTACCACTTAAAATAACCCACATTATTCTGTTGCAGCACTTGCTCTAATAATAAACTATTCACAGGGTTAAGATGCTGCACTGAAGAGAATTGCTAATCTATTTTTTCTTTCTTCCTCCATAAAGATATAGCTACATAGAGCAGCATAATAATCATTTTCACTGCCAGAGAAATCAAGTTATGATTCTCTGCAACTTTAAAACATGTATGGAATAACCCAAGTCTCAGAGATTTGTTTTGATTTTTAAATTGGTAAAAACTAAATATAAAACTTGTCTACAGCAGATACCTTCTTCAATCACTCTTTTCATCACCTTATCACCCAACAGTTACAAATGTCCTTGCATTTGCTATATTTTAAACTTTGAAACAACCACTTTCAAAAATGCATACAATAAAATGGAGCAATAGCATTTATCTTTAGATGGTAAAATACTGCATAATTGTTTTATTTATACTTTGTATTTCTCAAGTTTTCTGCAAAGCATATACTCATATATCACTTTCACATCCACAAAAATAGATGTTTAAATCAGTACATGCAATTTTGTATATACAATAGGATTATTATTATGTTTTCAACATACACACAGGAAGAAGGAAGGAAGGAAGGAAGGAAGGAAGGAAGGAAGGAAGGAAGGAAGGAAGGAAGGAAGGAAGGAAAACAAACTTATATGGTTACTTTTTCTGATAATACTAAGACTGTTTTCTCCTTCTCAATGCTTTTCTGTATTTTACAAGTTTTCTATGATGAATATATGTTATTCTTATAATGCTTTGGGATTTTTTTGTGCTTGTTTTGGTGGTGAGGGAAAGAACAAGTCAGTTGGAATCCACCAACTGTCAATAATTTGAATAAATGACAGGGAATAGACAAGAAAGAGGCACTAAGGCAGGTGTGTCCAACCTGTGGCCCAACACAAATTCTTAAAACATTATGAGATTTTTTTTTTGCAACCTTTTTTTTTTTAATAACTCATCAGTTATCATTAGTGTTGATGTATTTTAGGTGTGGCGCAAAACAATTCTTCCAACATGTCCCAGGGAAGCCCAAAGGTTGGACACTGCTACCCTAAGGTATGCTTACGCTCAGGCGCACTTAGCTTCCACATCTACTCCAGCCACACACAGGGAGCAGCCGAGGAAATACCTTTATCAGACTGATCTCTCTCATGTTCACAGTTCTCAGTTCTGTACCTGGTGGGTCACAGCAGAAGGGTGGTGGGATTTACTACCTTTCCCTCCCCAAATTTTCTCCTGTGCCATGGAGCCAGAACAGCCCAACCACCACATCAAGGCTCTTTCTGCCTGGCATGTGAATTGCAGAGCTGTGTGTTTATTTGCAAAGAAAGACGTGGTTGCCTTGTATAAACCAGAATTAAGTGCTCTAAACAGATTCTGGTTTACAGGACTCTTTTAAACTGTATTACTTTTCCCCTAATAAAGTTTCCCTCCTTGCTGCCACAGTGGATAGAAACATTTTATAGCTCGCCTTTAAAAATGATACAGCAAGAAGCTGATGGCACAATAAGAAATTTGATTCCCTTGCTGGAAAAACCAGCCCTAGCAGACGTTACTCCACAGCAACTAAAAGCCTCTAAGCACAGACAGCTCTGGTGTTTTTCTGTTTTGTTTTTTGTTATTGTTTTTTTTTTTTTTTTGCGGGGGGGGGTTGTTGTTTTTTTTTTTTTAACATCCCAGGGAAAATGCCTGCTGTACATTTTGGAACAAATTGACAAGTTTTCTTATGCTATTGTTAGTCCAGGTGACCTAAAAGAAAAAGAAGTGGCTGATCTACAACAAGCTTCAGAACTACTTTTAGTAATCTGTGTTGCCTCAGCACCAAAAACGACAGGGAGCACGCAGGGGCGGGTGCTATTACAAGTCCTCACCCCCAGAGGGCTTATACCAGCACTGTGCTCATAATCATTCATCTTCAAGCTTCGCTGTGGGCAGAATGATATGTTCTTTTTTGTTTTATTTTTCCTAATACCCATCACCATGGTATCCAATATTTCTTTGGCCCCTCTGGGGCACCTTGGACCAATTTTTTCAGGAAATGCATCTATACTGCTTTATGAATTCCATTCTTAAACTGCCATCTTATCTATCTCTGCTCCCACTCCGTACTCCAAACGAGGGGGACAGCTTTGCCCACAGTGGAAGAAAGCAGGTTTTAGAGCTGGCCACACCTTGATTCTAATTCCAACTCAGCCAGTTCCTGGGTTGATGAGTTGGAATAGGCAACTCATTCTAAGATTCAACTTAATCACTTAAAAGATGGATAAATAGCATTTATATCACAAAGTTGCTGCAAAGAAAAGAGATGCTGGATGAGAGTTCCCAGCCAATAACAGACCTCAGGAAAAAGCAGCTGTTATTCTAATGGGTTCCACCATTAACACTTGTCCCTCCACCCCACCACCCCACTACTCCCCACCCCCGCCAACCCACCCCTCCTATTAATGTTTGCCTTGTGAGACTCCACAGGGGCTTTTCTTATTGCCTTTTTATCTCGTTACTTAGATGAGTTTAGTGTCATTCTGAGCCCTTCGTATTTTGCCCTGTACTTCATCCTCTTTTATCACCCAAGACTATTAAATACCTTCCATGTGAGCACCTCTGGGTCCCCACCATTAAACCTTTTTTAGTGAAAAGTAGAGCTCTTTCTCCCTCTCTTTGTTTCCTATGTTGATGTAAGTATCTATTTGGCAAACATAGCTGAGTGCGTGGACTTGTCCCAACATGGAAATGTGAGGCATCTGCCTAGGGAAAAAGATGTGCACACCCATAACTCTGCTAGAAGAAGTGGGTCTGAACTTTGATAAGGGATTTTATCTTATGAAATCAAACAATAATAAGATGGTACAACTCAGTTGACTGGGATAAATTGTGAAGCCATGCTGACTCAGAAGCTGTCCGAGCACCATCTTTTTTTTTTTTTTTTTTTTTTTTTTGCTTTTTGGTATGTGGGTAGCTCCCTGACTGGGAATCGAACCCAGGCCGCAGCGCTGACAGTGCCAATGCTGAAGCCTTAAGCCACTACACCATCAGGGAACTCCCCCGAGCACCATCTTGCATGTATTTCCATGCTACAAATAAAAGCGGAAGAAGTGAAAAAGATAATTGTTATCATTCCTTTTATGTGAAATATCTAGAAAATGACAAATTCATAAAGACTGAAAGTAGATTTGAGATTACCAGGGGCTGAAGGGAGAAGAGAATAGGGAGTTATTGCTTAATGGTTACAGTTTAAATTTGGGCTGATGAAAAAGTTTTGGAAACAGTGGCAATGGTCACACAACATTGTAAATGGTATTAATGCCACTGAATTGTTACACTTAAAATGGTTAAAATCTAAATTTTATGTTATATATATTCCACCATGATTTTTAAAATGAGAAAGGAAAATCAAAATACAGAGGTACACACAGCAAAGTCTCTCCCTTCCCAACCTATCCCAGCTATCCTGGGTCCTCTGGACTACTTGTGGTTCTGTACCATGCCTTTCACAGTCATATAAACAGTTAAGTGTTTTTTGAAAGCCCAGTGTATGTCAAGCACTGTGACAGGCACTGAAGAACATCTCATGCTTGTTCTCAGCCGAAAGTGTCATTGTCCTGTTTGTCTAGCTCCTTAAAGAAGCTTCTAAGATCACTAGCTTGGAATGAATTGCCCTCTTGTCTGTATTCCCACAGCTTTTGCTGCCCTATTGTCTGAGCCCTCATTTCAGTCTCCCTTGGATTTTGCCCTTTACATGTTGGGCTCTGCCTTCACAAACTCCTTTGAGGTCAAGAGTCTAACTTTTCAACTTTGGAGCCCTCCCTGCCTCCACGCAATGCACACATGGGAGGCCCTTGGCCTACGTTGAGTTCAGTTGTCTGATTTCCCAAGCCCAGCAGCAGCCCCCTCCCACTCTGCTTTATCACTTAATCCTCTCATTTCTCTGCTCTGCACTGCCCTGAGAAGCTGCCTCTTAACCATGAATAAAAAAGGAAACCAGGACTATGTGTGTTTCTTCTTCACGAATGAGCCTTATATCAGGAGTGCTAAGATGTGCTCAACACAGGTCTCCTCTACGTAGCTGATAAGAGAAACTTGTCTATGAGCATTCATTGCTCAACAAGTATTTTAATTCCAGATAAGGTCAATCATTGCCGACCAAAGAAATAAATGTGGGCAAGAGGAGAAGGGGAGAATAAGGGGGAATATTTAATTATACAAATAGAAAGAATGTCCATAATAAATGACTGTCCTAGAGAGTGGGTTTCTCTCACTAAAACCTTTATACATGCAAAAACTTTGGAACATCTGGATATAATATGTGCATATTTGTATTTTAATATACAAGCCTTTTCTGAGGACAAAACACAGGGCAATTTGAAACCTGTAATAATAAGAGCTACCATTAATTAGGTACTTACAGCTGACATACATTAGCTCATTAAACCCCTATGACAATCCTGAGAGGGCACAGTCACCCTGAGGTCATTAGCACTGAGAGGGTAAATCGCTTGTCCAAGGTCACATAGCAGGGAAGTGGCAAAGTTGAGATTAAAATAGGTTTTCTGATTCCAAAGTTAATAACTTATTCAGCATTCTAAATTAACTGCTCACCCATACCTAATGCCCCTGCATTGGCCCATCTCTGTACTTTTGCCAAAACCCCAAAGGTCATCTCTGGTTCCTTTATTTACTCCCAATATTCAATTACTCATCAAGTCTTGCTGGCACTGCCCTCGAATGCATCCTGATCCCAGACCATTTCTCTCCTCCACTGTTTAAATTCTGATCTAAGACACCATCACATCTGACCCAGACACCAGTGTGGCCTTCCAACTGGTGTACTTCCACTCATGTCCCCAACATCCTGTTTCTCCATGTGGCAACCAGAGTAATAAAGCATGAATCAGATCTTATCACTCTTCTCAAACTTTCCAAAGCTTCCCATTCACTTTAGAGTAAAATCCTAAGTCTGATCATGACCCAGAAGACCTATCCTAAGCAGACCCCTGGATTATTTTTTTGGGGGGGTGTTGTAGTTGTTGTTGCTGTTTTGTTGTTAGACGTATTGGGGTGACATTGGTTAGCAAGAATGACATAGGTTCCAGGTGTACAATTCTACAGTGCATCGTCAGCTTGCTGCATTGTAAGTTTACCACCCAGTGTGAGTTCTTCTTCCATCACGATATAGTGAGCTCACGCTCCCTCCTCTCCCACCCCCTCCCTCCTCTCCCTTCTCCTCCCCACTTGTCCCCAAATAAACATTAAACTATTGATTGTGTCCATGGGTTATTTGTTTGTTTGTTTTTTCTTTGTTGCTTTCAGTTTTATATTCCGCATATGAGTGAAATCATACAGTTCCTTCTTTTCTCTGTCTAGCTTATTTCACTAAGCACGATGATCTCCAGGTCCATCCATTGTGTTACAAATGGCAATATTTCATCTTTTCTTATAACTGAGTAATACTCCATTGTGTATTGTTGCCTTACAACTGCCAACCTGTCTGTCTCCCACCCCATGCATTCCCCATGACATCCTAAGGCAAGAGATAAGCGTGGAGGTCACAGCGGCATAGAATATCTAGGAGACAGAACTGACCCTCTCTCGGGGGTACTGTTCCTCTCTCACTCACACACCTCACGTCACCCTGTATGGCCCCAGAGGATGGTTGGTTAGTCAATGACGGGTAAGATTCCTTAAGGGAGGAACAACCTGTGACAGGCACAGTCACATAGAGGCCATTAGGAGAGAGCTTGGGCTCTACAAAAGTGAGGCACAGGGAGTTCCCTGATGTGGCTTAAGGCTTCGACGCTGGTGCTGTCAGCACTGCGGCCTGGGTTCGATTCCCAGTCAGGGAGCTACCCACATACCAAAAAGCAAAAAAAAAAAAAAAAAAAGTTAAAAGTGAGGCACAGCCCCCCACCCTCTCTGAGGTCAGTCTCCTGCTCCCTGGCTGCCGTGTGTCCCACGTACAGCTCAGGCTGAGATCCATGGGACAATATGGGCCATTTCCCCTTAAAGGATGCCTTTATAATTACAATGACTCCATCCCCAGGGGTTAAGCACTAGTTTGTGAAGGAGCAGTAGGTGCTGGAGCACAATTGGGACTTACAGGAAAAGCAGTTTCAAGGCATGTAACTCACAGATCCCCAGTTTTACTTGCTTGTCCACTAATAAAAGTTATGCGTGGCTCGATTTGGGACTCTTTCAGTCCATGAGGCTGGAGTCCCTTGGCCCCACTTGAAACATATTTTTGGCTACTGTCTTTCATCCCCTTGTGCCACCTTTCCTGTTTTCCCACCACCCATGTCATGCTAGACACAATAGAATATACGTACCACAGCTCTTTTATCCAGTCATCTGTCGCAGGGCACTTTGGTTGTTTCCATGTTTTGGCTACTGTGAACAGCGCTGCGATCAACATTGGGGTACATAGGTCTTTGCGGACAAAGGTTTTCAAGTCTTTTGGGTACATCCCCAGAAGGGGGATTGCTGGGTCAAATGGTAACTCCATTCCCAATTTTCTGAGGAACCCCCACACTGCCTTCCACAGTGGTTGTACCAGTTTGCACTCCCACCAGCAGTGTACCAGAGTTCCTTTCTCTCCACATCCTCTCCAGCACTTGTTATTCCTGGTCTTGTTGATACAGCTATTCTCACAGGTGTGAGGTGGTATCTCATTGTGGTTTTGATTTGCATTTCCCTGATAGCTAATGAGGATGAGCAGTTTTTCATATGTCTGCTGGCCATTTGTATTTCTTCGTGGGAAGTGAGCAGATGCATTTTTGACCTCATCTCCTGGTCCCTTCCCTCTCCTCCTATCCTCTCCCACCCCATCCACTGCATTCCTACCCACTGGCTTTCTCCTACTTTCACTCTCTCCACCCATGTTACTGCTATTTATTTGCCTAGAATATTCATTTTACAAGCCTTTTATTCATCCTCAAAGTCATCTCAGGGATGGCTAAAGTGCCAGCCCCTAGTCCCTGCCACACCACCTAGTCATTCTCTATCCTGTGCTATGTTTTATTTTCTCCAAAGTACTTTTATCTAAAATCATATTAAGTATGCATTCAGTATTTATTGGCTGTCTCCCTGACCCCACCCCTAAGACAGAACATAATCTTCATGACAGCAGGCACTGCATCTCCAGTGCTTGCAACAGTGTCTGGTACATTCTAGATGCTCAATGATTACTGGTTAAATTAATGTGAGCGGCTCTCTCTGCATACCCTTTCCCCCATCTTTAACTCCTACTTGTCCCTCAAAACCAGCGCAGAGATCACCTCTTCCAAGAAGCATTCCCAACAATATCAGTTGAACTCCCCTGCTCTCTGCATCATCTACTCTCTTTCATCAGAATATTTATCAAGCTTTACTGTAATTGTTTGTCTCCCACACTATATCATAATCTCCTGTGTCTTTTACTTCAGATTCCATCCCTACCCTCTAATACAGCCTGGGTACACAAGAGCAGCTCAATATATTTGATGAAAAAATAGGGGAACAAATAATTTTTTTATTATTTTTTGGCCAAGGTAACAAATGATCATGAGGGGGAACTTCTTGGAGTGTTTTTAGAAGAAACTACACTTAAAAAAATTTTTTTTTCAATTTGTGCTTATGTTTAAAGCCTACTTTGAGAACAGCAGTCAAGATGAAGGGAGGGATGCTATAATCCTGAGTAATGATGCATGGGCAATGATTAATAAATCCTGGTTGAATGATTGACAGGATGAGATGAATAAGGCTTCACAGACAAGCATGTCTCAGGTGGCCAGACACCACAGGAACACCTGTTTCCTTGCAACACTCACCAGGCCATGGTATAGCCTCACAAAGCCTTTCCCATGATAGAAAAGACTTTCTCCTACACAGCTTGAGTAAACCAGTCATATTACAAATCTTGGAGCCCCTTTCCTTAAACCCATGACAACAGCCCTTCTCTTTCCTTGGCCATGTTAGTCCATCTTTCCAGCTATCACCATGCCATGCTCTTCCAGTGTGAGGCCTGTTTTGTAAGATGCCTCTGCAGATATTTGATCTCACCAACGTAGGGCTGATTTTTCTAGCTTATGTCACCGAGTTCTAGAGACACCTCACTGTTCACCCCCTGCCATCTACATTACAACACTCCGGAATTTTCATTTTGTCATTTATTAAATCCCAGTGTTCTCCAGAAAAACAGGATTCTTTGTTCTTGCTGTCTAATCTTTACTCTTTCCTGCATCTTTATTTGAGTTGTTGACAGAAGTTTTTCCCCCTTGATCAATTGTGATTTCATTGTGTATACTATGGCATGCAGTAAACAGTCCTTGCCTCTAGGATTGTACTGGCTCTTCCACAAATTTGCATTCTCGGACTTCTCGGAGTTGAGTCTGTTTAGTCAATACAGGGTCGAAAAGGCTAGGAGCCTGGGATTTACGAAAGTTCCTATCGACAATTCAGTGGTAGATCCCTCTAATACACTGCAAAGTTGGATTTTGCTGGCCAGCTGTTGACAAAACAAGTTATATCTTAACTGACACTGAGCTGCATTATGTCTCACTTCTGTGAATTCTAATCATGAATTGCTGGTGGTTTTCTCATCTTGTTTTGCTTTTTGTTTTTGCTCAACTTTGCAGGTTTAGTATTTGCTTCATGTTGAAAGAAAGCAATGAAAAAAATGCTTACTTATTGTTGACTCTCCATAGTTTCAGCCCCTTTGCTGAAAACTGCAGATTCTAATCTCAGCCCATCTTAGGCTAGTCACTTAGAAATCACTCCAGAATTCTGTCACCAACAAGATCTCACACTCATCTCTGTCAAAATCTTCTTCTATTCTGCAAGGAAAGCAACTAGACAAAAGGCAATCAAGCCATTTTGAATCTTCCTCAGTGTCAAGAACTGAGAATCTCACTATAAAACTGGTAACAAGGAAACAGAGCTGAGGAAGAGGTGCTTCTGGCTTAAACTTTATCTTACAGGGTTTCATTACTAGAAAGCCATAATGTGGACTGTGCCAATATCACAAATGTGATCTTATAGCCAGAAAGAAGATGAATTCCTACACTCAGTAGCTCTTTTGGGCAGTCAGAGAGAGAGAGAAGAAAAAAAAGCTCACTAATCTAAAAAATATTGGAAGCTTGCTAAGTAGCATTTCCAACTAATGAAGAAATAGTCTAGGTTGTAGGAGTCATTTGATTCATACTGCAGGCTTTAGCTTTGTTTGTCTAGAGCAGGGATAATCCTCTTTAATATAAGGCAAAAGGGGAGAAAACTGAGATTACCAATTCAATGTAATGGCCAGGGCTCAAATTAACTCAGAGAACACTCACTGAGTACCTCCCATGCTTGGGTATTGTGCAGGATGGTATAGATCCAGAAATGCATATGACAGTCTCTGTTCCCAAGGAGTTCACAATCTACAGGGAGAAACAGACCCATACATAGTAGATGTATACACAGAATGATATGGAAACACGTGGAAGGGCATTGAACCCAAGGAAAGGGTCTTAAAAGAACAGTAAAAATTAGAATCATTACTCAAATTCCCTTCCTGGGAGGTTTATAATTCATATCCAAAAAGATGACAGTAGTTTATGCCTAACAAAATATAAAAATGATATTTGGAAGGCAAAAATAAAAAATTTATTTGTGATAAAAATGGTGACAAAAATTTACATGAGTCTTTGAATCATCAAAGCATGAAAATTGTGTGTATGTGTGTGTGTCCATATGCGCATGTGCACGCATCCTTGCTAAATGTAGCTTAGATAATAGGTACTTTACTGTACTTTTAAAACATAGGTTAGCAGAATTAATTGAATGAAAATTACAACCCACACATGTGTAATATATTAGTTTCCTCACAGATTTAGAGATCATCAGCAATCTGCCCACATAGGCAAGACTCCACAATAATATCCACTTAACAGATGATTTTAGTTATGCTGTCTTCATTTCAGAACATTTGTATTTTAGAAGAAAGGACAGTATGCCCTAGTCCCACTGAAAGTGAATGTTTGGTTTGAGTTTGAGTTTCTCACTTTTTAAATCACTTTTTAAGGGAAAGAAATAGAATACTAGTTGAGCACCTACCATGTGCAAAGCATAGATTCTTTACCTCTATTGCACTTAATCTTCACAGCATTTCTCCCCATAAGGTATTGTTATTCCCCAGCCCCCTTACTCACCACACTACATGTATTTTGCAGGTGAGGAAATGCAGAATTGGGGAACTTAGGCACATGCCAAGGGTCCTAGAGCTAGGTCTGATTTCCTCTAAACACGTATATCCTGTTCTCCAAAGGACAATAAAAGATTCTTTAATGCAAGGAGTATACATTCTCTTTCACATATATCTCTCCACAGTGCATCACAGAATTATTAGGAGTCAATAACACTGTTGGGTTTCCTCATACCTGGTAGGCAGAAGCTGAGTACAGGTTTACAGGTAATTTTTTTAGACAAGAGGAAGTCCTAATGTATGTCATAGCTCTGTACCCTAGATTTTTCCAGAAATCATTCCAATGACAAATAATAAAGTATAGCCACCATAAACCACCAAAATTGTAACAAAAATGGAACTTCTTGTGAAAATGGCCACTCCCATATTTTCATGGAAACAACTCTAAAGACATAGTCTAAGAAAGATAAGACTCTCCACATTGAAACCAAAACCAAGATTCAAGACATTGCCACAAAAATGAGAGACCCATATTTACAAACCAGCCCATTCATACCACACAGAGGAGGCGTTGAGAAGGCTGGCAGATCAGGTTTCCTCCTTTGCACTGTCTGCTCCCTAGTTTGGCAGCACACGGTCAGTGCCAATCAGACCTTTGAGGCACCACTTTCTGAGGCTGCCACAGTACTTTCCCAGTAATCCCAATTAGTAGTCCCTTTTTTAAATTGTGGTAAAATATACATAAGTTAAAATTTACGAATTTAATCATTTTTAAGTGTATAGTTCAGTGGCATTCACAGTTGTGCAACCATCATCATCATTCATCTCCAGAACATTTTCATCTTCCCAAACTGAAATTCTGTACCCATTAAGTAGTAAGTTGCCATTCCCTCTCACGCCTCAGCCCCTGGCAGCTACCATGCTTTCTGTCTATGAATTTGATTACCCTAGGTGCCTCGTATAAGGGGAATCATAGTATGTGCCTTGTACTAACCGGATTATTCCATTTAGCATAATGTCTTCAAAGCTCATATTATAGCATATAATTTTCTTCCTTCTTAAGGCTGAATAATATTCCATTGTATGGATATACCACATTTTGTTTATCTATTCATCCATCGATGGACACTTGGGATGTTTCCATAATAGTTTTGACTATTACGTGAATAATTAGCTTGACTATGGTAATCATTTCACAATGTATTCATACATCAAACTATTGCATTGTTGTATACCTTACATACATACATTTTTTTATTTGTCAGTTATACTAAGTAAAGCTGAAAAAAGAAAGAAAAGAAAAAAGGAGAGAGAAGATAAGAGAGGACCGATCCAAGAGGGCCACACATGTCAAATAAAAGTTCGAGAAGGAGAAAATATGCAATGAATTAACCATAGAAATAAGCAAAGAAAAATTCCCCTGGTGCAACACTCAAGCCCCAACTACTCAACTCATATTTAAGAACATTAAACCTAAATGCAAAATCCAGAATAAGGGGAAACAGTTTACCTGCAATTGATAGATTTTTATTTTAATTGACAGTATCTTATAGCTATTTTTGGATACTAGAAAACAATGAAACATTGCTTTCCAAGTTCAGAAGAAAAAAACGACTTCAAATATAAGATTCTATATGGGCCTAAAACATTAATCAAGTTCAAGGGCAAAATAAAAGACACTTTCAGACATGCTTTAACTTCCATAAACACTTTCCAAAAAAAATTATTGAGTATAATTCACTAAAACAAAGCATGGGAAAAAATAACTAATGATAGAATCCTAGAAACAGTATAATCAACTTAAAATACAAAAAAAAAAGGAACCCCAGTCTGACTTCTGTGCAGTAGGCCTGGAAAGACATTATGGAATTCATCAAGTGGTTTGCTTTAAAAAGCTGACTGTGCTTAGGTAATATGGTGAACAAGGCATACATTCCTCCAATTAACAAGAATAAAAGAGGCAATTATAAACTTTCATAAGGCAAATATGTGTTCCTAGAAAGATGTATTCCAAATAGGAAGTAAACCAAGGTATAATTTTGAAGAGTCCTTACAACTTGAAGTATCTTCCTTTGAATGGCCCATGTTTGGTGACATACTACATATCTTTTCTAAATGTTTAATAATACTAACTAGTTCTACAATAAAAATGGTAAGTGTTATTTAATCTTGGCATTTTACTTCTTTAAAATGCAATATACTGTAAATGCTACAAAATCTTGTCAATAAAAATGTATTGGTATGGTTGACTACCTGAGAGGTGGACAAAGGAGATATGGTGGGAAGTGTTAGGGCACTAAATTTCTCATAGAGATTAGAAATTAGAAAAGTCATAAATAAAACTTGGGAGAAAGAGCAACTCTTGGTCCAAATGGTAGAATAATGTAAAAAAAGTTGGGAGGAAGAAAACTCAGATGAAAAGGGCAATGAAGTAAATTATATTCTCATCTGTTTTACTAAAGTGTCAATAAATATGAAGTCAATAAATCAAGGAATCAGGTACAATGAACTCTCAGTTAACCAGCACCCATGAGGATTAGTAAATGCTGGATAAATGCAAGTAGACTCTCCATTAACTAGAACTCAAGCAACAGGCACTCTCAAGCATCAGGCACAAAATTTTGCCCATTGCTTGGACTGTGCCAGTTGCTTGAGTTCCAGGTTAATGGAGAGTCTACTGTGTGTGTTTATTATTTAGAATTATGCTTTCATAATACTAACAGAACTGGGTTGGGGGTTACTTTTTATGCTGCATTATTCTGTGTGGCTATATTAATTTCCATATGCATCCACTATGATATTATAACAATAACGTAACAGGGATTGTGAGTTTGCCACTGTCTGGACACAAGGTACAATTTCCAGACCCTACTTGGCCCCATCTTAATCAAGAAGTATGTCTTTCTCTTCAGACTACTATGTCAACTCCATGAGGGTTACAATTTCCTTGTTCTCTATCCCAAAGGCTTACAATGGCCCATGACTAGCAGCAAAAATTGATTGAAACAAGAAAAGAGATTGGACAGAAGCTCTGTGGCCCTGACAAGTGTCACTTTGACCTGGACACTCATGGCTGACAGGTCAACCACTGGCTGTTGGTGATAGCAACAAGAGGGACAGTGGAGTCATCCTACCCAGGATTCCCTGGTATTCTCCCCAAGAGGGTCTTGCCATCACTCCTTCAATTCAGGTCTGAGGGTTTCCCATTCTTTCCTCTTTCCTTCAGCTTTAAATTCCTCTTCCTCCTTGCCCATTTCAGTTATATGTAGTTTATAGAAACTGAATTTTTTATTTGGCAAATCTACTTCCAAATCTTGCGTGTGACTCTTTCATCTGACAATTTTACAAGCAGCTTTTTCCTTTGCATCTTAGGCTCTTAGTTGCTACCTCTGAGTCATGCCCCAAGGCCATGGATCTGAGTGCCAGAGAAGGGAAAAGCTCTCATGACACAAATCAGATGCAGGAAACACACAGACATAATCCAATTGTGCAAGGTATCAGAGCCATAGCTGGGTGAGGAGGTCATCCATGGCTACATGTGAGGGGGAGCCCAGCACAAGGTGTCACTATCCAAGCAGGGTAGGATGGTCATCTGTGTAGGAAAGTGGCCCACATGCAGTATCACAGCCTGAGTTGGGTGGGGGGGCATCTGTACAAGCCAGAGGTGACAGGTGCCAACACAGGTATCAGAGTCCAAGTAGGATGGCAAAGGGGTTCTACCTAGGGTGCAGGGAAGCAGTAGGAGAGGAAACTGGTTATATAGATAGGGAAGATGGTTAAATACATAAAATAGTAAAGATAGTGGGGATCCAATTTCTTCACCATCAGAGAAGAGAGCTACAATTATGGAAAGAGGAAACTAGAATAAACTCTGGTGTTAGATGAGTATTGGACATAATCAGCGTATATAGTTATGCACTGGAACAAATGCAGACACACACACACACACACACACACACACACACACACGAGTCCCTAGCTCTGTCCACTGAGTGGGTCTGGAAGCAGTGACCTCTGGGAGCAAGGAATGCACCTAGTACCCAGATTCTGATTTGTATATACCACTTGCTACTAAAAAATAAAAATTAAAAATTTAGGGCTCCTTAGAGACATGACTGATTCTAGGGGTGGGGCAGAGAAAATGTAAGATGAACCTGGAGTATCTTTTTGCACTGGAAAGCATGGAATAACTCAACATATATTGTGGACATGTCAAAAGGACAAAGAAGCAACCTTGCAATTGGCACAGTGTGACACAATTTGAGCATCAAAGTAATGATTATAATAGGTTATCCCCCATTTAATAAAATAGAAATTCACGAGCCCCATACCCCTGTGGATGGATGAATAGATGGGTAGATGGATGGGTAGATGAACAAAAAAATAAATAAATGGAAAGTTTAAAAAGGAACAGTGTATTTATATCATCTCAATGTTTCTCTATACAAAATTCTTATTAATTGTAAAGAGAAAAATGCAATTTTACGGAGTGGAGAAATCTGATGGGCATCACCGTAATCAAGTAACTAAAGTAAACATCAACTACAGAACACATCGAAATTGTATGCCACCTAATGGGGTGCAAGAAGAACTCAGCATCACACTGTGATATTTCTGACAGAGATCCATAACTTGAATCTAATCATGAGGAAACATCAAACAAATGCAAATGGAGAAAAACACTCTACAAAATAACTGGCCTGTCACCTTCAAAAGTGTGAAAGCCAGGAAAATCCAAGAAATATACTGTTCCCAACAGAGGGATATTTTCAAGGAACATGACAAATGAATGCAATGGGAGAAGTCTGGGTGTCATCCTTTTGCCATAAAGGACAAGAAAATTGGGGGAATTGGCAGAATGTAAATGGATTGTGAGGAGATAGTAGTAACGTGTCATGTATTATTTATGGTTGTGGTGAGGTAATATAGGATACTCTACAAAATACATGGCATGTAATCTTGAGTGTTCATCAGAATCATCTAGATTTGTCAAGATACCGATAGCTGGACTTCATCCCAGAGTTTCTGTTTCAGAGGATCTGGGGTGGGGCTCAAGAATTTGCATCTCTAACAAGTTATTAGGAGATGCTGATGCTATTGGTTCAGAGACCCCACATTGAGTGCCACTGATGTAGGAAAATAACTTTGTTTATAGGAAAAACAAAATGGAGTTTTCAGGGGTGATCAGACCTACTTTCAGTGGCCCAGGAAAAGACAAGAAATATACTTGCAAGTTTTCTTTAATTTTGAAATGCTTCAATAAACAAACAACTTGATTGATTCCAAAGCCACCAAATCAGAATTTAGGATGAGGCATTGAGGCAGCTGTGCAGTCCCCAATGCACCCTTTACTAACAGGTAGTGCAAAGTAAAGGAAATAAAACAGGAAAGGGGCCATTTAAAACATTTAAGAGAACCAAATGTTTTCAAGTTCTTAAAAGTATTCACTGACAACTGATGTGTAAATCACTTCATTTCTAAACACTACACTAGATGTCCTTTATTAAGAACTACTTTGAGTTTTCAGTGGCCATTTCCCTCTTTGCCTCCAAATTTCTCCTTTTCCATTTTACTGCTGCTTTGAGAGCTATATTAAAAGATTAGGAAATGCATCTAATGAAATAGCTATTACCCTTCCTAAACATCACCTGATATCATGTTACAGAGTTGGACAAGAAAATAAAATCCAACCACCTTTCAATTCCATACCTTTCCAAACACTTTGCTGGTTCCTCCACTTAGCAGACCTGTGGTTCTCAGTTTCTGAAGCTCTCTGTTTCCCTATCAGTAAAATGGAGATAATAATAATCCCTATACCTCATACAAGTGTTATGAGGACTAAATAAATATAATGGACTTAGAATACAGCTAGCGCATAATAAACTATTTATAATTGCCATATACCATTGTTGTTCCATTTTAGCAACAGAAAATATTCTTTAGACTTGATAATGGCCAACTGAGCATCCACCGCACTCCCCTTACCACTTGATATGTGAAGGCAGAAGGCTTCTGTGTAGACATTAAGCAAACTTGCAAATAAAACAAGGAGTTTCCTGGGAGAGAAGATATCAAGATGCTAACTGATGTTTCTCTTGAGGTTCAGTGTTTTTAGACCATTGTAGGTGGTTCTAATGATTCCAATTCAGATCAAAGAGGTAGCAAATTGAGGTGCTAGGAGCTTGGACTCCAAAGATCGGGTCTAGGGTTTGAATCCAGGTTCCACTACTTACTGTCTTCCTTCAAGAAGTTACTTAACCTCTGTGAACCTCAGTTTACCGCTTTGAAAAGTGGAACCAACATGGTAATTGTATCTACCTCATAAGGTGTTGGAAAGATAAAGGAGACAATTTATAGCAAGCTGTTGTCACAGGTTTGATACATAATAAACAGTTAGTAAAACTGGGTGCGATGTGTGGCCATGTGACTAGCTGAGGTCAATGCCATGATGAGTGTCACTTCTTAAGGGGGAAAAGTATTTTTTCTCTACACTCTTATGTTCAGTGACTGAGATCTGTGAACTAAACTGACAAAATACAGATAAACAGGATAAAAGGTTTATTTTGTATGTACCCAAAAGCTTCACAGAAAAGAAGTTAAAACCCAAAGAAGTAATTGGGCTTGAGAGGTTATATGTCATTTTAACAAAGGGTGATAAATTGTTGAGAGGTAACAAGACAAAGGAAAGGGTGTTTGAACTTCAAGGGGTGGTAAGTTTTATATATCGGGGTGCAAAAAAATGTATACACATTTCAAGAGATGTTATCTATGTACTACTTTTCAAAGTTAAATGGAATTATAGTAACAATGTATCAAATCACATTTGCTCAAAATATGACTTAATCAAGTGAATGCTAGCATCACCATGAGACAGTCAGGACAGTCAAAGAAAATAGCGGGAGCAGTTGTCATTTGAGGAGCGTAAGACCATTTTGAGTGGTATTTGAAATTTGAGAACATTGTTTGAGTTTCCCCCATGTTCTCCCAACTAACACCCCTTGACCTCTACCTATGTGAGACCTTAAAGGACGTGGTATATCGTAAAAAACTGGTTTGACTGGTGGAACTTTGGGAATAAATTGAAATGACATGTGCAGCAATACGAGTGAATACTTCAGTCAATGCTGCTCAAGCAACAGTTCTCCATCATCAAAAGTGTCTGGACATGGACATTAAACACTTTGAACACCTCTTGTAACTGCAGAAGTCAAACATGACCTGCATTCATCTTTTGTTATTGGTATATATTATTTTAATTTTAATAGTTTTTTTTCCCTTTCTTAAAATATGTATACATTTTTGGCACCCTCTGTATGTATGTATGTTATGTGTGTGAAGCATTTAATTACCAGTGCAATATCATCCAGAACTCTTTCCCTCTGGCATGATGACCAGCAACTTTCTAGATGGTAGCTGCTTGGTCAGCTTCAGGACCTAAGTACTTATCATAAAAGCAGAGCCACTTCTGTGACCTACAAAGGTCATACAGAATAAATAAGTACAGATAAGAACCTTTGTTAGCTATGCCACTGTAATTTGGGAATTGTTCATTCCCACAGCATAACCTACCCTATGCTAGCTTATCAAGCACAACTACCACCCACCCAACTTTCAAGGGGAGCCCACCAGGAAGAAGTAAGGAATTTGAATTATTGACTTGGGTCAGGATGGGGGTTGGGGGGGGGGGCGTTATTTCTGAGCACAGTGTATGGCTGAGATGGAAATTTCTCTTCTTACTCAATAGACATTGTATTAGTTACCTACTGCTGCATAACAAATTATCCCCAAACTTGACTGCCTAACTGCACAGACCCCCCACACCATACAGTCAGTACTCAAAGCTGGATCTCACACCTCTCCCAGCTCCCATGCCCTTCCTCTCTCTCTACTGAACTAATACTCTACACCTGGTAATGTCAGGTGTAAGTCAAGTTGCCATGAAAGGAAAGGAAAAAGCTTAATCTGTCTTTAATTCTTAGAAAAATACGTGGGTAAAAGACCACCTTTGAAACACAGGTACCTGCAAAGGTGTGGGCAGAAAGCATGAGCCTGGGGCAGGTTACACCTGCACCTTTGATTGATGGAGTGAACCAGTACATGAAAATGGTATACCACTGGGACGGTGGGGTGGGAGAGCACATTTTCCCCCATCTGATGTTTCAATTACTTATTTTACACTGCTTCCCAGAGCTGTCTTCAACATAATCTTAACAACCCTCATGTCAACACATTACCTTAAAAACCATGATAAGAAGGAAGCCACTAGACCATCTAGAGAATGTGCTGTCCACTCCCTCCATCTTTCCCCTTAGCTGTATCTAGACCACCAAACATTGTCCCAGCAAATCCTAGCGTATAAGTGGGCAAGTCTTAACAAGGGCCCTGATTTAATATCCCAGAATTCAGGAACTAGAAACAGTTGCAGAACACCACAAAATAACACGCAAGAAGCTGCAGCAAGTGATATAATACGAACACAGATGATATCCCTCTTTCCCAAGGAAAAAGATGGCTATTACATGGGGTTCCTCCTGTCCCCAATTCCTACACAAATAATTGCTTCAGAAAAAAACAGACTGGAATCTGCTTGCATATTCTACCCCCAGGGAGCCTGCCACCCCCACAGGCAGTGTTTCCAATCAGGGTATGAGAGAATGGAAATGATAGAATTCTTCCCTGGAGACAAAGAGGTATCATTTACAGAGAAATGGATCAGGGCAGCAAAGGGAAGCTAAGATTCAAAGGCTGTTTCCCAGGCAGGGTTAACAAAATAAGTTAAAGCCATCATTTCAAGGTTAAGGCAGGAGACAAACACACATGATGCTATAAATACAGTGCCCCTTTGCACACCAAGGCTTGGATCACAAGCCAAGGCCTAAGTGGGACGCACAGTGAGTGCCCATCACTGTCAGGCCTGATGGATTGACAGCAGACAAATCTGAAATGCAAGCCTCACAGGCAGGCCCTGCCCTGAGTGATATCTCATTAAAACCCACATCAAAGATCACATGGCAAGGGCAATAAATTAAAAACAGAGCCACTGCCAGCCTCAGAGTAAGAAAGGAGGAGAGGAGTTTGCATCAGCCAGGAACCATCCATAGCTACCCACTGGCTGCCGTGTCTTGGGTATCCTGACAGGTTCCTCCCCAGGGCCATGGGGTCTCAAAACCATCCTGCTTCATTCATAGCCACGGGACAGACCCATGACATAATGTCATATTACAAGGGGAACTGCCTCACAGGCACTGTGCTAAGTGTTTTGGGTGTGTTCTCTCATTTCATCATCCCAGGGGGTTGGCTAAGGCAGATATTATCCGCTCCACCTCACAGATGCAGAAGGTAAAGCCCAGGCTTAAGCCCAGCTATTTCCAACTCCAAAGCTTATGCTTCTATCCCTGATGCTGCTGCCTTGGCTCTTGCAGTATCACAGGCTGCTTGAGCCCTCACCACCACCACACTTCATGGCAGCTGGGCCAGGAACATCAGACACATGCTGACACTCCCTTCCCATGCCCATTCATCACTAATTAATGATGGGGGACTGCTGGGGCTGGACTCCACAGCTATAAGCAACTGCTGCCAACCCGTCTGAGGGCTGTGTGAGCAAACCAAGTGGACAGCCTTTGTTAGCACAGCATGCCAAGTGGAGGTAATGACCAGCACCATTCTTCTGGTACTGGGGACCAAGAGTCCCCAGTGAGAAAAAGACACTCCTCACCCCCTTTGTCACATGTCCCCTCTCTCCATTCCCATAGCTAATGGCCTAGCTGAGGTGCTGCCAATGTCCCCTGAGCCACACTGTGGCCATGTAAATCCCAGCACACATCTGAGCATGACTCTCTCTAGCTTGAGTCCTTCAGGAGCTCCCGTCCGACCTCAGGATCAAGAGATTCATCTTCCAAAGGTCCCCATCTACCTTGGCCAACTGGAGAAGGGCCCTCTCAGCTTACAAGATTCAGCTCAAGGGCACAGACAGGCACACCCAAAACTATTGACACTCATGACTTCTGAAGTTGAGATTATAAAGGGATAGGAGGGAATGCTTTATTTACCATAAATATTTACCATGGTTTTAAAAGTTATGATAAAGTAAAAAAGTAATAAACATATAACGGTACAGAAAGTATACCTAATTTCAGATACCTTCTCACCCCCTGTATAAATGGATAAAACCCAGCCTCCAAAATTCTTAACTGCACTTCCACTGGCCTGCTTAGATTTTACTTTCACAACCCTTGAAGACAGGAACTTTCTCTTTCATCATTGAATTGGTAGGGTGATGGCCACATATTAATACAGTTTGTTGAGGGGTGGGGGTGGGGAATGAATGGATAAGCAATAGAATGAGGGTTCACTAACAGAGTCATACTAGAAATTTTGTTCACAGTGTACCCAACATCCTCACCCATTACCGGGTGTGAGTCTGTGCAGGGGGCTAAACAAACCTATAATAGAAATCTCCGGAAAGAAAGAGAGTTAGTAATTTAAATAAGAAAGACTAAACAGTGTTACTCAAAATGGGATCCATAAAATTGTGCAGGACACATGACCCATTTCTTGAATAAATATATAGCACAGGTTTTAAAAAAACAGTTCAGACTTAAGAAATATAGCAACCACATTGTGGGTCTTGAAAAACCAACTATAAAGAGACATTTTTGAGATGATTAGGGAAATTCTAGCAATGGTGGAGTATTAGAGGATATTAAAGATTTTTGTTAATTTTGTTAGTATTGTGGTCATATAAAAAAGTCAGTGTTGCATATGGGTGAAATAATGTCTGAAAACTAAGTTAAAATAATACAGCCTAAAAGAAAAATTTGTACAGAGATAAGCATATATAACAACATTAGGAAAATGTGTTGTTAATTGTTGGAGCTGAATTCACATATATGGTATTCTTTATTCTTCTCTTTTTAATATATTTTCAAAGATTTCCATAGTAGAACATTTTTAAAATAAGTGTAAATGAACTCCTAATAAAAACACATACATGTAGTCCATGAACTCTCTGCATCAGAATCACCTGATGTTTGTTAAAATGCAGATTTCCAGGCCTCTCTGACCTGTTGGGAGGAGAGCAGTGGCCTTGAAGTTGTGCTTTAACAAGCATCGCTTAGCCCATCCTGAGCTCTCAGACACCCACGGTTCTGATAACAGGATTCCACTGAGAATGACCACACGTGTGAGTTGCCAAGAGCGGGCTCTGTTTACACCCAGTGTCCTCTGTAATTATTAACAGGTGTCCCTCCTTCACTCTCAAGTGTTCCGGTTTGAACAAAGTATACAGTCATCCAAGTTAGAGGGAGCCATGGTCACCCCTTGCATGCTGCCCCTGCCTATGTGTGCTGTGCTGAACTCCACCTGTCTGCCAAGGTTCAAGCACCTCCCCAGGCCTTCTCTGATGACTACAGGTAATAGAATTCTTCCGTCTTTAAACCATGGACTCATGAACAGAGAGTACACAATGCTGTCCTCAAGTATATCTAGTCAGATGGCTATGATACTGTGAATAATAAAATAAATCATATATTTGGTCTCTGTCCCTGGGTCCCACCACAAAGCTCCTCAAACCTTTGGAATTTTCCTGAGTGATAAGGGGGAGAGGAGTGTCTTTTGTCATCCATAATAAGCACCTGTCAACTGAGTTTATGATAATGTGGTGACTTGGAGGATGGGGGCTGGTGGACAAAGGAAGAACCATGTGGTTTAGAACTTTCAGCTCCACTCCTTGAACTTGAGGGGAGAAGGGCTGAGGATTGAGTTAGTCACCAACAGCCCATAATTTAATCAATGGGGCATATGTAATGGGAGGTCCGTAATAACCCGAAACCATGGGGATGGTGAACACGTTGAGGTGCTGGGAAGTTGGCATGGCCAAAGTGGGCATGGGAACTCCGAGCTCCTTCCCACATACCTGGCCCTGTGTATCTCTTCCCTGTGGCTGTTCTTGAGTTGTATCCTTTATAATAAACCACTCATCATAAGTAATGTGTTTCCATGAGTTCTGAGCCATTATAGCAAATTATCAAACCTGAGGACGGAGTCATGGGACCCCCCAATTCATAGCACATTGGTCAGAGGCCCATTCTGGTGACTGGCACCTGAAGCAGGGGTGGTCTTGCGGTACTGAGTCCTTAATCTGTGGGGTCTGTGCTAACTCCCAAGTATCATGGTGTCAGAATTAAATCGTAGGAAACCCAGCTGCTATCCAGAGAGTTAGAAATTGGTTGCTGTGGGAAAACCTCCCACACATTTGGTGTCAGAAATATTTTGGGTCAAAAAAAATGTTTTTTTCTTTTAATGGCCATCCTTAGTTTACATGTCACTAGTCTGGGAACTCCTTAAAGGAAAGGACTACAAGACTATGTCTTATTTCCCTGCTTCTCTCCAATGCTGACACAGAACAGATGTTTGATAAGTATTTGTTCAGGAAGTGTATAAACACACAAATGAATTATTAAATAAAAAAGTTGTGCTGGGCACCCCATAGACATATTGGTACTTACTTAAATTCTGATATACTGTCATGATGAAAGGTTAGGCAGACTTCATTTAAGATGACTAGTATGAAATTGCAGTACAACATTGGGAAAAGGTGATATATTGTGTGGGGAAAATCAGACTTTCAAAAAGTATTTGTACACTATAAAATAGTGAGAATCTAGGTGACTGTATCTGTATTTCTATTTCCAAAAAAAAAAATTATTTTTCAATAAGGAAGAAGAAAGAGAGAAAAACAAAACTTGGAAAACTGTTTTGGTCTGGTCGTCACCAGCATGACACTAATTCCAGCATCACAGGGTCCCTCCCAAGGACCCCACCAACCCCAACAGGGTAGAAAAAGCCTCCGGTGCCCCTAGCATTAGGGGCAGGGGAGGGAGATGGACACAAATCATTTGTTTTCAAATAATTCATAGGCTTCCCCTGATCAAGTGTACCAAGACCTCCAACCCCTAAGGCAGGGAGTCTTAAGACATTACACATTCTACACACTACACAGGCTTGTGTATACAGAGGTATTTAAAAGAACGAAGAGCTTAAATAGTCACTTGGCTTTGTCTGTATTGAGGGCCTTCCGATCATCCTGCAAGGAGCATGCTCAAGTATTAACAGGTATCAATCTAATATATCATGCAGCAAACACCATTATTTTCCTCTCAACCTAGTTTACCTGTCATGTCTCTCAGGGGCAGACTGGAAAATATGTAGTAATTCCATATTGATAGAACGTGAGAACAGGTTATATTTGGACCTATGTACTGAGCTTCCTTATTAACCAGCTAAATCGTGCTCTGTGGGATCCTTCTTTGCTCTTCAAGGAATCTCCAGAGCTGAGCTATTGTTTTGCTGTTTATAGTTGACTTGGTGCTCATAAAATCTGTCCAGCTCATAAAAATTATCAGAACTTCATGCACACAGAACCAAGGTGGGCTCTGAGGCACAGCCCCTCCTCGGCAGGCTTCCCATCCGAATCAGCTGACTTCCACACAATAACACGCAGCCACTTCACTGGGCTGGCTGCCTGGTCCCCGGAGCTGTCTAATTTGGAAGAGTTAGTCAGCATGAAACGCACTTATTAGGAAAGGGTCATTGGACCATAACTGTGGACCCTCAGAAGAAATAAATTACTTTTTTTTAAGGAACTCAGCAAGCTATGGGTTTAAAAGTAGGTTTTTCCCACAAACACTAATGACAAGAGCTCCCAGTGAAGAAACAGGAAAATGGAAATGGGCACCTCTGGGAACTTTAATGGTCTTCACATGATTTGCCTAGAAGGTTTCCAGGGGTGTCCAACCTTTTGGCATCCCTAGGCCACATATAAAATACACTGACACTAATGATAGCTGATGAGCTATTAAAAAAAAGGCATAAAAAAAATCTCATAATGTTTTAAGAATTTGTGTTGGACTGCATCCAGAGCCGTCCTGGGCTGCAGGCTGAACGTGCCTGGAAGCGGAGGGAGTTGGAGGAGGAGGTCTCATTCTCAAAGACACTTGGGTAAAGGGCAGGGTGGAAAGTAAGGAGTGATCCACAGTGCTTGGGGACTGCTGCCCAGGATCTAAATGTAAATGGATGATCTAACAGATGGTCATTATGGGTGATAATACAAGTGAATTTTAGGTCTCAAAGAAATGTGAGAAGGCCACATAAACCACATATGGAGGGTGTGGCCAGACTGTTCGAAAGTGGTCCCGCCATGTAGCAAGCATTCACTCAACATTTCCCAGGGGCATGATGGCACTGAGTGCCAGCTGGGGCCCACCTCTCCCCAGCTGCCCTGACCTCAGGCTCCCTCATGGAATGGTGGTAAGCAACCGGTGGATTAATGCAAGTCATGAAACCTGGGTCCTCCTACCTGCTCTGCTGCTGGACTAACAGGCTGGTCTTCCATAGGACTTGCCTCTCTGTACCCTTTCCAAACAGAAAATAAAGCAAGGATGCAGACAGGAAGAATAGGGCCCTGGGGGAGGTGGGGAGGAAGGGAAAGAAGAAGTGCAGGAAAATGAAGGAGGGAGGCGATGAGATCATTCTTTGACAAAAGCACAGCTACCAGACCGGCCAGCACTAGGTTTCGGTGGCCAACAACAGGTGCAGGACACCATCTTGCCCCTCAAGGTGAACTTTAGCTAAATGTAATAGACCCTAATGTTATTAGCATTATAGACAGGGAAAATCTCTACCCCAGGTCTCCATCACCATTCTGACTAGACCCATAAGGGCAAGACAGTCCCACCTCCTGACGGGAAGGAGAGGGGTCAGTGAGGACGCACCTGGGAATGCCTATAATGGCACCCCTAAATTTCTAGTATTTTGTGCTCTCATTTTGAGTGTAATAAAATCCTAAGCCTCTTTGTTCTTTGAGGCAGTTGCTGTTCTCCAGGCCTGCCCAGTCCCACCATCTTGGGAGTATATGATCCTCTTATTATTATTTTTTTTAATATATTCACTGCTTGCTTCAGTTATTCAGAGCATCCTTGAATTCCTTCCTGTGACAATACCAAGAACCCATTTTCCAACATGAGGGAGACAGTAGGAGATAAGTTATAGCCTGTCCACTTGGGACAACTGACCACATATGTGAAAAGAACCCCCCAAAATCAGCTGGTCTTTACTTCTTAGCCTGGTCTCCTCTGCCTATTCAACTTGACAAAAATATCCCTAGGTGGCTGAGCCAAATGATTGTATCAGGGACCTGGCCTCGGTCATGGAGACCTGAAAAGGGCACAAAGAAATAGAACTAGCCCTTGAAGTTGAGACTCTGCCGATTAAAAATGCAAGTTCAGAAATCAGCATCTAACTTATTAAATACAAGCTTCCCCTTGAAAAGAAAATAAAAAAGCCATGTAACTGCAACAATAAAGTAATTAGGGAAGCACACTCCCTCTAAAATGAAACTTCCAATATTGTAACTTCCAGTTAAATTTAATTACTGCCTAATTTCCTTTATAATAGATGACCTAGTTTTTGGACAATATTTTCAAAAAAGAGATTATGTGTGGGTGTGAAACCCTGCACTATCTTGGAGAAGCAGAGAGACCAGTTACTGGGCTCACCTAATCCATCCATATGTAAATGTGTGCAAGGCGAATGGATAAGATACAGTCCCACTGAAGAAACACAGTCTGTTCTGACACAAAGGCCAAAGCCACAAGTAAGCCAATGTTTATGTCTCTAACAAAAAGCAATTCCTTGGAGACCCAGGAGCTGTTTGTCAGACTAGCTGACCGACTTCCAGAGGACAGCTTTGGACATTTATGTGAAGAGCCAGCCTCTGCCCATCACCTCCTGGGCGTGCAGTCCAAGCCCATGATCCCAGCCTCCAGGTGCTAGGACAAGGATGGGACACTCGCACAGAGCAGCCCCACCCAGACTCTCATGCCTTAGAAAGTCCCCAATTTGTCAGAAAAGCAGGGAAGGTATGTCCATGAGTACTCTGGCTTGCCCTCACTTCTCATTAAAGTTGTCCTAAACTGAGCTGAGCACAATGAAAGGGTGACAGAGGGGTGTCAGAAGCACCTGAATCTCAGGCAGCCAGAACCAAGGACAAGGTCAAATGCTTCTTCATTTATTTTTTTACCTTAAAGTGGAAAATAAACACTAAAATAGGAGCAGAGGCATCAATATCTGACCCCACAGAGCTAAGAGTCTAGGAGGAAAATACATAAACAGGCCATTACAAAAGAGTGTACTTAATGCTATAGCAGGACAGTACAGCATATATTATAGGTGGGAAAGGTAGCAGGGAGAAGAGTCAGAGAAGGGGGTCAGTATGGCTTTCTAGAGCTCAGGACCCTGAAGCCAGATCTAAAGCATGGGAAGAAAATCAGAGGTATGCCGGGTATGGAGTGGGGTGACAGAGTCTGGACCCCGCAGGCAAAGATGTTAGCCAGTACACATGCCTGCAGGCAGAGACAGCAGGTAACAGTTTGAGGGAAAGCAAGGGATCCTTGTGTGGGAGAGATGAGGACAACAGACCAGACTGCTAATAAGCCAGGCTGGTGGGTGCAGAGTGTGGTGTTTACACCCAATCCTGTGGCTGAAAAGTTGTACATAGGCCACTGAGGTTCTCCTCAAGTCCAGGTTGTTTTCAGAACAATCACACCAAAATGATACAATTTTGGTGTGGGAATTATGAAATATAAAAATGTGCTACTCAAGCAAATTATAAACACAAAAGACAAAAAGGGGGATTGACCAAAGTAAACGGTGAACTATTGGTAATAGTTGAAGACAAGTGATGGGTACATGGGGGTTCATTATACTAGTACTCTACTTTCATATTGGTTTGAAATTTTCCATAGTAGAAACATTTTTAATAACATGAATTATTTTAAAACTATCAGAAACATTTATATTAGATTCTTAAAATAAATTCTTTTATAAATGTTCTATAGCCTAATTCATTAGCCAAAAATGAAGGGGAATGGGCTTGGATCTTCTTTTCTACATTTTAAAAATATTACCACACTGCAGGAGCGTAAGTAAATTGGAAGGCAGGAAAGAGGAGACAGGAGGCCATTAGGAGACTGAACAGAGGGACCCAGGTGAAGGGTGGGGGTGACCTGTACTGACACAGGGTTGGACGGGATCAAGGGGTAGCTTTAAAAAGTTCAGAGGGTAAAATGGCCAAGACCCAGTGATTGACTCGAAATGAATAAATCATGCATTCAACCACTCTCTCTGTAAAGATGCAGGGCCACCTGCTCTGCCCACAGGACTGCCAGGAACTGTGGGCGGATGAAAGGGCTGGTACGACATGAGGCAGACATCAGCACAGCCATCTCTGACAGTAGTAAGAGGAAATAAGCTAAAGGGGCAAAACCAGTTTGAAAAAGTAAAAGCCGTAAGTAAATATTGGCTTAAAACATGCTGGAATATATACCAGTAAATGCGCAAAATCCCGGAAAAAATACATTTGATGAGCTGAACAGTGTGCACTTAAAAATGTTAGAACTATAAATGATACACAGTCAGATTGCATCATAAAAAATAGGTGATATGATAAAAACTACAGATAAAAAGCAAAAGTAAATAATATTAGCTAATGGATTATATTGATATTAAAAAGATTAAATAGTGAAATAAAATCATTGAGGCTGCGTACATTTTGTTAAAAGCACATTCTAACAAAGGGTACCAGGAGAAATACAGGTGCCATAGAGACATCAGCACACAGGGGAGCTGCCAGGGCTACCTGGTCGCCTCACCTCCTGCAGCCACTGTGAAGTACTCCATGCCCTGCCATACCAAGGACTTGCCATTCCCCAAATCTGCCATGGTTTCCTTAAAGGACACTGCCAGGGGATGGGGGGCTGGAAGAAGGTAAGGATTACACCACACAATCTACAGAACAGCTTCACAAAAATCCTCTTTAGACATCTGCCCCTTTCCTCAAAGCCTCCCCTGAGAGCAGGTGCCAAAAGTCTGCCCTCTCACCCTCCTCCCTGCCATATTATCCATTCCCACGCAGCCCAGCCTTCGCTGCTTCAGCACCCCAGCTTGTGATGGAAGACCCTCCTCACCACACGCCTATCCCCTGGGGAAGAGCCTCCCCTCTGGAGCCTCTAAGTGCTCATCGTGCCAGAAAGCACCCTCGAGACCTGAATGAATGAAATTCTCCATCTCATTACACATACACACATGCCAGGCATCCCCCAAGGCAAGACGGGGCTCTTGGAAGAACAAGTACCATAGCCTTTCTCCTAAAGTGTCCTCCTGGTCCCCAGCCCTGGGTCCGGCACACATGCAGTATTCAATTAACATCTGTTAAGGCCAAAAATAAATTAATTAAAAAAAAAAAAAGAAGTGATCAGCAGCCTTCAAGCAGAGATGAACAGAACTCAATTATTTAACAAGGACGAATCCCACAGCAGAGGAGCCCAACCCCACGACGGCACGGCCTCTTACGGCTCACTTCTCATTAGAGGTTCTGGGGCTCTTGTCCTTAAGTGGACATTGTCAGCTCTTCCCAAAAGACACATAAAGTAACAACAGAGATGCCCTCCCATCGGGTCCATAGCAACAATACGAGGCAGGAAATGGCAGTGCCGCTGCATGACCTCAAGGAGAGATGACTTCTAGGCCAGCGATCAAGGCAGGCTTCGTAAAGGAAAGGCGCTGGAGCCAAGGCGTGGAAGGTGGCTAGCCTGCATGGGTGGAGGGAGAACAAGAATTCCTAGAATGGAAACAGGATATGAGGTAACATACGGAGAGACAATTTCAGCCCTCCACCACCAAAGCTGCCCTTCCCCCAAGTTTTTGGCAGAAAGCATTTTGTCCAGTGTGGAGCGAGTTCCCTAAACTCAACAGTGGGAACTTTGCAGGAGCTGCTGAAAAGACACAAGGCAAGGCCACTGATCTTGTAGCCAGATCACATCTTTCTTTATGATGCAGAGACGGGCTACCAGGCTTTCAGTATGCCCTTTAGCACCCAGCTATCACGGGCAACCACTTCATTTGCATTTTGGACAGCTATAACTGTAAGTAGCCATCACACTCTATTTTCTGAAAGAATGTAGCAATTCCAGCTGTCTCTTCCATAAGGTACTTTCTATGAAATTTAAATAGACAGTGACAGTTCACAGCATTGTATTTCTTAGCAAGGATTTGCCCAACCTCCTATATGAGCCGGTTTTCAGTTCTCAGAGCCATTTGCATTATGTACATCATTACACATACTTATTACTACCAGGACAATTGCTGGCCTTGTATTTGTTCAATTCCAGAAACAACAGGAAACTTCTTTGTCTAAACTTTAGAGAAGCCTTAAAGGGAGTTTCACCGGCTATACAGCCTTGCATTCACCTGAAAGAATATGCTTCCTGTCTGTTCCAACTGAGATGCTGATAGTACAGATACCAGGTAGCAAAGTGAGTGTAAAAGAGCGTGGCTATCAACTGGATCTTTGTGCACGCTCCCCCATTCATATGTTGAAATCTTACCCTTCAATGTCAGGGTACGTGGAGGTGGGGCCTTTGAGAAGTGATTAGATCATGAAGGGGGATCCCTCACCAATGGTATTAGTGCCCTCATAAAAGGGACCCCATGTATCACCCTTGTCCCTTTCTGCCATGTGAAGACACAGCAATGAACCAGGGAGCAGGCCCTCCCCAGACATTGAAGGGGCTGGCATCTTGATCATGGGACTTCCCTGTCTTCAGAACTGTGATAAATAAATTCATGTTGTTTATAAGCCACCCAATCTATGGTCTTCTGTGAAAGTAGCCCCAACAAACCCTAGCAAGCCTCAAATACAGTTTATTGGAAATGGTTACAAACCAGTTTCATGACTCTTGAGTCCCTCACCCAGACACTCTCATCTGCTTTGGGAATATAAAATTTTGAGAGCCTGAAGGAAGAAGGGATTTCTAAAACGATTGCTTTGAAGAGACTACAATAGATTCTCGTTTAACTGGAACTCAAGCAACCGGCACTCTGAAGCAACTGGCAAAAAAAAATATTTTTGCCAATTGCTTGAGATTTTACCGGATGCTTGGGTTCCGATTGAGTTTACTTACATGTATCCGGCATCTACCAATCCCAATGGGTACCAGTTAACTGAGAGCCTACTGTATTACAATGCTGAGAATCCCACCCTAGCCTGCCAGGTGAAGGGGGCAGATCTGTCACCTAAAGCCTAGGGAGGGAGCTTCCATTGGACCACTCTGGGATATGAAGACTATCCCAGAACTTAGGGGACACTGTATAGAAAATGGGCAACACACGGTAGCAGTAGAAAACACATAATCAGGACTGGGCTGCACCCCCAGGGCTTACAGGAATGAGATATGGACCACGAATGAAAGCCAGCCAGGATGCATTTTAAAGTGTGCCCAAAAGGAATGCCTGGGAGGGTGTGAAGCCACCAATGGGAAGAGAGTGCGTGGAGCAACATCAGAGAACGAATTAGGGCATCGTGGAAGGGGAGAGATTGCAGTTTGCATCAAGGGAGCTGCAGTGGGGTTCCCAGGCAGAAGCATTCCTAAGGAGCCCACCAGAGTTCCAAGGAGAGAAAGAGTCAGCTAAAACTGTCTGCCAGGCCTGGGAGTGTGAAGCAAATGGCGGTTCACTGAAGTGCTCCCCTGTCCCTCCTTCTTTTCTTCTCTTCCCATTCTCTCGCTGTAGAGGTCAGGCAGAGCAGTTACAGAGTGCAAACAGAAGAGCAGATAAAGAATAAGGCCATGTTTCTGCTCTAGCAAAGGGTCAGCCACAGTGAGGGTCCTGCGGTAGGGAGCACACAAGCACATGTTAATTGCATTCAGAGATTTGATTATTGTTGGGGTCTGGATGTCCTGATGTCTGAAATGTGTTTCCAACAAACATAACCATGGGATTGTCTGCTGCCTGGGAGTGAGCAAAAAAGCCAAGGATCTGCCCAAATTTTCCAGGCAAGGAAAATTCATCCCCCACCCCACCAAATAAAATGTAAAAGGGCAATGAGAAATAAAAATAAAGCCATATTAAGTTGTATCCCCCTAGGCAAGTTTATTTGACACGTAATAAAAGTCATTTATTGCTGTTGCTATCAACATAGTCCTAAAGTAATTCTTAAAAGACTATGTTGATAGCAACAATAATACATGACTTTAAAATGTTTTGGTTTTTTTAGGTTATATACCTTTTGAGTCATAAATTTCATGTCTAGAAATTATCCTAAGAAAACAAACCTAACTATACACAAACATTGGACACTGAGTGAGTGCATCATTGTCTATATGGTAGACACTTCAGTTCAATCCACCCAACACCAATTTCAGGCCTTTCACTCTTGCTTGCTGTACAGAAAGGTATAAAAGCTAAATGTTCTTCTTCACACACTTGCAGCTAGGAGTGGTCAGAGTTCTGGCCAATGAAACACAAATGTCTGCAGGAGCTGCCTTTTACCTTCTGCCTTCTTTCTGCAGTAAATCCAGCTGAAAGACTAGAACTCTAGCCACCATGTTCAACTCTTGAGCAAATGACCAAGGGAATTGCAGAAAATCCAGCACTGATATCATGAGCCACTGATATCATGAACCTGTCAACTACATCCCCTCTGCAGATCTCTTTCTTAGAGACAAATAAACCTTTATTTATTTAGGATGCTGTACTTGAGTTTTCTTTCACTTAAAGCCAAATTGAACCCTAATCTGTAAGACATGTACACATACACACACACACACACACACACACACACACACACACCCAACACACATACATGGATAGCCAAAAAGAAAACAATTGAGGGGGTAAACCACAATGGATGGTGGTGGGATTGTGTGTCATTTTTATGTTCTTCCAGTTTTTCTGTTGATTTTTTTTCAATTTTCTACAATAAAGTATATTGCTTTCGTGATAAGATAAAAAAACTATAAACTACTCTTTAATTGAGACAATTAACATATTATATTAGTTTCAGGTGTACAACATAATGCTTTGAAATTTGTATATATTGCTAAATGATCACCACAATAAGTCTAGTTAATATCCCTCTCTACACATTGTTAACAATTTTCTTCTTATGATGAGAACTTTTAAGATCTATTCTCTTAGCAACTTTCAAATACACAGCACAGTATTATTAATTACAGTCATCATGCTATACATTACATTCCTAAGACTTATTTATTTTTTACTGGCAGTTTGTAGTTTTTGAACCACATTTACCCATTTCACCCATCGCCCACCTCTGCCTCTGGCAAACATCAATCTGTTGTCTATATCTACCAGTTGTTTTGTTTGTGTTTTTGTTTTTAAGATTCTACATGTAAGTGAGATTATATGGTAATTGTCTTCCTCTGTCTGGCTTACTTCACTTAGCATAATACACTCTAGGTCCATTCATGTTGTTATAAGTGGCAGGATTTCCTTCTTTTAATGGCTGAAAAATATTCCATTTTTTGTGATTGCATGTGTGGGGGAGGGGGGAGTATATCACATTTTATTCATCCATTCATCAGTCAGTGGACACTTAGCTCACTTCCATACCTTGGCTATTGTAAATAATGCTGCAATGAACATGGGAGAGCAGTTATCTCTTTTCAGATACTGATTTCATTTCCTTTGGATAGATACTCAGAGATGAATTGCTGGATCATACCCGTATATGGTAGTTCTATCATTAATTTTTTAAGGAAACTCAATACTGTTTTCCATAGTGGCTGCACCAATTTATATTCCCACCAACAGTGCCCCAGGGTTGCCTTTTCTTAACTTCTTTGCCAGCATTTGTTATTGCTTGTTTTTTTCATAATAGTCATTCTAACATGTGTGAGGTATAAGCATGTCACACTGTGGTTTTGATCTGCATGTCACTGATGGTTTGCAATGTTGATCACCTTTTCAAGTAGCTGTGGGTCATTTGTATGTCTTCTCTGGAAAAATATCTATTCAGGTCCTTGGCCCAATTTTTAAATAGGTTGTTTGGGTTTTTGCTATTGAGTTATATGAGTTTCTTTGTATATTTTGGATATTGACCTCCATCAGGATATATGATTTGGAAATATGAATGTTTTCTCCTATCTATTGGCTGCCTTTTGACTTTGTTGATTGTTTCTCTTTGTTGTGCAGAAGCTTTTTAGTTCAATGTAGTCTCGTTGCTGATTTTTGCTTTTGTTGTTTATGCTTTTGATGTCATATAAAAAAATTGCCAAAAGCAATGTTAAGAAGATTTTTGTCTGTTTTCTTCAAGGAGTTATACAGTTTCAGGTCTTATATTTAAGTCCTTAATCTATTTCAAATTAATTTTACAAGTTCTATAAGATAGGGACCCAATTTTATTATTTTGCATGTGAACATAGAGTTTTCTCAACATAATTTATTAAATAGACTAATTTCCCCATTGAATACTCTTGGCTTCTTTGTCATAGATTAGTTTACCTTATATATATTTCTGGGCTTCCAATTTTTTTCCTTTGGTCTGTGTGTTTTTATGTTAGTGTATTACCATTTTGATTACTATAGCTTTGTAATATAGTTTGAAATCAGGAAATATGATACCTCCAGTTTGTTCTTTCTCAGGATTGCTTTGGCTATTCTGGGTCTTTTGTGGTTCTATATAAATTTTAGAAAAATTTTCTATTTCTGTGAAAAAATACCATTGGAAATTTGATACAGATTGCACTGAATGTGTAGTTGGCTTTGGATACTATGGACATTTTAACAATAACTCTTTTGATCCATGAATATGGGACAGCTTTCTATTTGTTTCTTCTTCAACTTCATCAATGTCTTGTAGCTTTTGGTGCAGAGATGTTTCACCTTCTTGATCAATTTATTACTAAGTATTCTATTGCTTTTGAAGCTATTCTAAATGGGACATTTTTCTTTATCTCTTCTCCAGCTACTTCATTGTTAGTGCACAGAAACACAACTGATTTTTGTGTTCTGATTTTGTATCTTGAAACCTTATTAAATTTATTGATTAGTTCTAATTGGTTTTTGGTGGCATCTTTAGGATTTTCTGTATACAAGATCATGTCCTAAGCAAAAAGACAATTTTATTTCTTCCTTTCCAATATGGATGCCTTTTGTTTATTTTTCTTGCCTAATTTCTCTGGCTAGAACTCCCAGTTTTATATTGAATAGAAGTGGTAAGATTTGGCATTCTTTTCTTGTTTCTGATCTTAAAGGAAAATCTTTCAACCTCTCACCATTGAGTATGATGTTAGCTATAAGTTTGTCAGTGGTCTTTATTATGTTGAGATATGTTCTTTCTATATCCAGTTTGTTAAGATTTTATCATGAAAGAATGTTAAATTTTGTCAAATGACTTCTCTGTATCTATTGAAATGATCATACCATTTTTATCCTTTTTTTTAGTGTGAGGTATCATGTTTATTGATTTGCATATGTTGACCCATCCTGACAACCCAGCAATAAATCCCTCTTTGTCATGGTGTATGATCCTTTTGATGTGCTACTGGATATGCTTTGCTACTATTTGTTGAGAATTTTTTTTCATCTATGTTCATCAGGAATATTGGCCTATAATTTTCTCTTCTTGTAGTGCTTGTCCAGCTTTAGTGTGGGAATAATGCTGGCCTCATAAAATGAGATTGGAAGCGTTCCCTCCTCTTCAATTTTTTGGAAGCTTTCAAGAAGTATTGGCATTCATTCTTTTTTAAATGTTTGGTAAAATTCACCCATGAAGCCATCTAGTCCTGGGTTTTTCTTTGTTGGAAGTTTTAAAATTACTGCTTCAATCTCCTTACTCATTATGGATCTGTTCAGATTTATGATTTTTTATAATTCAGTCTTGGTAGGTTGTATATTTCTAGGAATTTATCCATCTCTTTTGGTTGTACAATTTGTTGACATAAAAAGTCGTCTCTTATGATCCTTTGTATTTCTATGGTATCGGTTGCAATGTCTCCTCTTTCATTTGTAACTATTCACTTGAATCATCTTTCTTCTTTTGTTGCTAAGTCTAGCTTACAGTTTTCCAATTTTGTTTATCTTTTAAAAAGCTTTGTTTTGTTGATCTTCCCTATTGTTTTTCTATTCTCTATTTCACTTAATTCTGCTCTAATCTTTATCTCCTTTCTTCTGCTAACTTCGGGCTTAGTTTGGTCTTGCTTTTCTAGTTCCTTAAGAGGTAAATCTAGGTTGTTTTTGAGCTCTTTCTTTTTTCTTATTTTGGGCATTTATCACTATAAACTTCCCTCTTCTCACTGCTTTTCCTCAACACCTAAGTTTTGGCATATTATCTTTTGTTTGTTTATTTCGATACCTTTTTATTTCCCTTTTGATTTCCCCTTTCAGTCACTGGCTGTTGAGAACTGTGTTGTTTAAAATCCATATATTTGTGAATATTCCAGTTTTCCTTTTGCTATGGATTTCTAGTTTCACATCACTGTGATTGAAAAGAATATTTAGTATGATTTCAATCTTTTTAAATTTATTAAAACTTGTTTTCTGGCCTAACATATAATCTCTTCTGGAGAATGTTACCTATATATTTAAGAAAAATTCACATTCTACTGCCAGTGGATAGAATGTTCTGTATATGTCTGCTAGGTCTCTCATAGGCTTTCTTCATTCCTTTTTATTATTTTATTTTTCAATTACAGTTGACATGCTATATTATATTATTAATAGTTTCAGGTGTCCAACATAGTGATTAGACATTTATATAACTTACAAAGTAGTCACCTCAATAAGTCTAGTATCCACTTGACATCACACATAATTATTACAATGTTATTGACTATACTCCCTATGCTGTACTTTACATCCCCATGACTAGCTTGTGACTGCCAATTTGTACTTCTTAATCCCTTTACATTTTTCACTCAACCACTTAATTCCCCTCCCATCTGGCAACCATCATTTTGTTCTCTGTATCTATTAATTTGTTTCGATTTTATTTGTCCATTTATTTTGTTTTTTAGATTCCACACATAAGCGAAAATGTATGCTATTTTTCTTTCTTTGTCTCACTTATTTCACTTAGTATAATACCTTCTAGGTCCATCCCTGTTGTTGCAAATGGCAAGATTTCATTATTTCTTATGGCCAAGTAATATTCCATTGTATATATGTATCACCTCATCTTTATTCATTCACCCATTGATGGACACTCAGATCACCTACATATCTTGGCTATTGTAAATCAGGCTGCAATGTACATAGAGGTGCAGATATCTTTTCAAATTAGTGTTTTGGATGTCTCCGGAAAAATATCCAGAAGTCGAATTGCTAGGTCATTGGTAGTTGCACCAATTTGCAATCCCACCAACAGTGCACAAGGGTTCCCTTTTCTCCCCATCTTTGACAACACTTGTTTGTTGATTTATTGATAATAGTCATTCTGACAGGTGTGAGGTGAAATCTCATTGTGTTTTTATTTGTGTTTTCCTGATGATTAGTAATGTTGAGCATCTTTTCATATGTTTATTGGCCATCTGTATGTCCTCTTTGGAGAAATGTCTATTCATGTATTTTGCCTATTTTTAATCAGATTTTTTTTGTTTGGGGGATTTTGTTTATTAGTTTGTTTTGTTTTTGGTGTTAAGTTGTATAAGTTCCTTATATATTTTGGCAATTAACCCCTTATCAGATGTATATCTTCTCCTATTCAGTAGGTTGCATCCCTTTCTACTCTTTTTTCTTTGGGTTTCTCTGACTAGATAATTTCAAATGATTTGTTCTTAAGTTCACTGATTTTATCTTCTGCTTGGTTCAGTCTGCTGTTGAAGCTTTCCATTGAATTTTTTAGTTCAGTCACTGTATTCTTCAGCTCCAAATTATTGTCTGGTTTTTTTAGTTCTCTCTGTTAAACTTCTCATTTTGTTATTGTTTTCCTTCATTAAATTATTTATCTGTGTTCTCAAGCAGCTCTCTAAGCATCTTTAGAATAATTATTTTGATATCTTTACCATGCAATTTCTAGATCTCTATTTCTTTGAGACCAGTTACTGGAGGTTTACTGTATTCCTTTAATGGTATCATGTTTCTCTGATTTTTCATGATCTCTGTAGCCTTGTGTAGGTGTCTACACATCTGAAGTAGTCACCTTTTCCAGACTTTGGTAAGTCTGGTGGGGGGAACACTAGAGCATGCTGTGACCCCAAACCTAGTGTTGAAGTGCACCAAGTTGGAAGAGATTGTGGTACCTACAAGCCTGGAAGGGCATGATGTCTTGTTGGCTCAGGCAACTGGGGTTCACAATATTGACACCTGTGTGGAGTTTGGAGAGAACAGTGGGAGTCTACAGTGACTTCAAGAGCTGTTGGAGTCCTCCTCAGTACCTCTGGGTCCAGCAGCTAGGGCCCACGGCAAGGAGTGGTGGTGAGAAATAGGTAGGATACACACACTGAGCCATAGGAATCCTATGCAATGGCAGGGATCAGATGCACACAGAAGTGTAGTGTTGAGGGCCATGGCCAGGAGCAAGAACCAGGGTCAAATACAATTCACTCCTGTGGCAGTAGGCTGTCACCACAGGAGACTAATGACAAGAGTTGGACTGGGAAAATGCAGGGGCTAGCTACAGGTAAGCCCAGCAGTACAAGTCAGTGACAAGAGACAGAGCTGGACCTGGGCCCACAGCAGCTGTGGGACCTTCGCTGTCAGCATGCACTTCCATGGCTACAGGGTCTCACATAGGTACAAACATGACAGTGGAGGCCACTGAGGGAGCCAGGTCAGTGGCGTGCATGTGCATAGCAGAAGGGGATATCCCTGAGTGCACACACAGAGATGAGCTCAGCCACTGGGGTCTATCTAGGTTAGTGTCTTGAACTTGAGTGACACAGAGGCTGGAATGGCTGCCTGTGTAGATCCTAGTGTCCAGAACCTGGGAATAATGGAGAGGGAGGGAACAGTGAGGGACTCAAGCAGCTGGCCTTAGTGACTGCAAACACCTGTGAGGCAAAAAGCAGTGAAATCTACAGGGAGTCTTTTTGTTTCTTCAGTCATAAAGCTGGTAAGGTCCTCTGCAGAGCAGGTCACCAAAAACCAGGGTCATTCCCACTGTGTGTCTAATACTGGTAGCCTCTGTTCTACCCCCTTGTTCCCAGCCACCTCTATCCATCTCACCTTTGCTGATTTCAGGGTGGGGTGAAACTGAAGTGGGTCCTTTGTGCAGTGCCCTGAAAGACTGGGGAAGCTGGTCACTTACCCACTCTCATTGTCCTGGTGAGAAAAACTCTTTCTAGCTGGTGAGTTCTCTCTTGACACTGACCAGTGCTACCTCAGGGATGGGATGATGCCAACAAAATGAAGCTATTTGTTCTGCTTTTCTGCATGGTTATTCTCAGGCTTTTTGTTCTACTGTATTGCAGAAGTTTCTTAAGTGAACTCCAGAACTCTCCCAGAGATGTTTTTGTCCATGGATAGCTGTCTTAACTATTGATCTTTGTGAAGGGACCAAGCTGGAGTCTACTACTCTGCCACCTTGGTGGCATCACCTCCCTAACACAGGCTTTTTGAAGGAAGGGATCATAAACAGGATCCAGCAGAAGTAATACCTGGACTTGAGTTATGATTTTATTACAAAATCATAACCATATATGCTTATAATTTTGTAATAAAAGGTTTGGAATAGATTACCAGCTCATTAAAATGGGGCATTATTTGTGCCAGCCCCTTTATTACCCCAACCCCTCTTGCCTAATAGATGTTCAATAGATTAATAAATACAGAAGTGATGAAAGCAATCAATGAACACAGAAGTTCCTACAAAGATTGTTTCAAGGCTATAAAAAAGAAAAGCAAAGAAATCACAAAGAAAACCTTCTCTTCCTAATCTTGCCTCTAGTCAGCCCAACTGCCTCCCCTGTTTATTACAATCCTTCATTTTTTAACTGGTTGCTCCAGTAAAAGTCTGACATAGCCTTTACACCCTTCTCACAGCTTCACCCTCTCTCCCTGGGACTCTGTGGCCTGCAAACCTCTTTATTAACAAATAAATTCCCCCAGTGCCCATTTTTAGACTGGCAAATAGATGGTTTTTCTGATTTTACAGACAAATCAAGCCCACACTCCATTGCTTGAACCAGGCATCTGTTACATCAAAACCCCTAGAGGACCATCAGCCCTTCCCTATGTGCTTGACCAACTAGTTTCATCACCTTTATCTTATTTCAAAAGCTGAGTCTTCCATAGCAAAGAGTTCCAGATTTTGCGGATTTATGCTCAGCATGTCCAGATCCAGGAACTCATTATGACACAGAAGGTCGTTTGTTCTGTAATACCACAAAAGCATAAATGAAAAGAAAAATCAATGAGCCACACAGCAACTAGTATATAAAACAGCAGGACCCACACACACGCCAATCCCATTAGGAAAATGGGGGGTGATTAAAGGGGAAAACAAACTGCTTTAATGCGCTCACATTGGGATGGCTGTAGTCTTTCCTTGAGCTGTCTTTTATGAAAATAAATTCACTTACCTTCTGCAAACTATGCTAAAAATATGTATATAAAAGGCCTGAGCCTCGTTCTCAGTTGTTTAGACTATTAACTCCAGGTCAACAGTTCCGTTCTCATGTGACCCAGGTAGTTTCACCAAGGATAACTCAAGGCACAACCCCTGCTGCCCAAGGTCAGCTGTCCTTCCCTCTAAGCCAGTACTGGAAATAGGTGTCATGAGTGGACCAGCAACCCTTCTTCAATTTGGAAAAGCAACATAGGTCACCATATTTAAAGAACACAGGCTTCGTTCTTTAAATATGGTGACCTATCATGCATCAATATCACCTTTTTTTTTTTAGAGGTGAAACCAAGTAGTAGTTTCTTAGAATGAAAATAAGGTGAAACAAAGGGATAGTTTTTTAAAAGGGAAAATATACTCCTAAAAGGTAGGAGCAGGCTCAAGCAGGTAAATGGCTCAGGAGCCCAATATCACCTTTTTATGTATCCCATGTTATGCACTGAACTGTCCCTCCAAAAATTCACATGTAGAAGTCCTAATATTCAGGACCTCAGAATGTGAATGCATTTGGAGATTGGGTCTGCAAAGAGCTAAGTTAAAAATGGGGTCTCTAGAGTAGGCCCTAATGCAATATGATCAGTGTTCCTTTAAGAAGAGGAAATTTAGACACAGGCAGACAGAGGGAACACTACGTGAGGACACAGGGAAAAGATGGCCATCTATACACCAAGCAACAAAGCCTTAGAAGAAACCAATCCTACCCGCAATCCCAGACTTCTAGCCTCCAGGATTGTGTGGCAAAATATTTCTGTTGTTTAAGCTACTCAGTCCGTGATATCAATACTTTGTTTTTGCAGCCTTAGCAAACTATTATGTGTCACATTTTCTTCTGCAACTCCAATAGAATGTCAGCTCCAGGAGGGCAGGAATTTTTGTTGGTTTAAGTTGCTGCTGTATTCCTAGTGTTTAAAATAATGCATGGTATGAAATTGGCAATCAGTAAACATTTAGTGAAAAAAAAAAACACAAATAAACACACATGACATCAGTCTAAAATACCACTACCAAATTCTTTCCCCCTCCCCCTCTAATTCCACTCAAGTAAAATCCTGGCTAAATTTTTGAAAAAGTAATTCAGCCACCAATACCCACCAATACCCACAATGCCCCATGTCCACTTTTGTCCAGCAGACCAATGTACAGTCCAGTCGGATACACATGCATTCCTAAACCCACTTTCTTTTGGATACACAACTGCTGGCAATGGGTTTTGACCTGTCAGGCACAGGAGAAGCCAACCTTCTCGTTCAGTTTTGCTACAGCAAATCCATAGGATGAAGAGTCATCTCTAATCTCAAAGATTAGTGACTGCCCAAGAACTGAGAGGTCCTGTCCAGAACTCACCCAGAAGGACAGCCTGAATATGAGTCAAGGGGCTTCTCATCAATGCCTCAAACCTAAAATGTCCTCCAATTCAATTTAACAAGTATTTATTGAGCACCTACTCAGTGTTTAGCAGTACAGGGTGGCCCAAAAGTAGGTATATAGTAGAGTTTGACATTTAACTGCCACTTCGTGTAAGTGTACCCATAGTATCTGTCGTGATGGATTTCATTGATTCAACTGTATACCTACCTACTTTTGGACCACGCTGTAGAAGGCATGAGCCCAGACCTCAAGCTTAATGCTATTGCAGGAAGCCATGGCTGAGATGCAAAAAGAAATCAAAGAAGCATGTGGCCTGGAGACAGCAGGGAACCTGGACTGAAGTCAGGAGAACCACTGACTGTGTGCAAGTCCTCTACAGCCTCAGGTCTCTCATCTGCAAAATTGGGAGGGCAAGTGAAGCCTTTGGAAGGTCTCTTCCAGGCTAACTGGCCATAGTGACTGTTAAAGACAGGCTGCCTCAATCAGTTGCAAGGACAAGAGAGCCAAGGAAGTTACCTTGGGGATGGATGAAGACAGTAATTGTCAGATAAACAGGGGTTGGATGTGAACCTGAAAATCCCAGGAACGAGCAGCTCTGGGGACCAGACACACTCTCTCTCTCTCTCCCCCTCCCCTCCATGGCATTTCTGATCCTCTCTGTGATCCATACAATTCTTTACTCTCTGCTAACAAATGCATCTTTTCTCGTCCCTCATAATCTCATTTAACATGCGGCTTTGGCCATTACTCTGACCTGACTCTGTGCCTCAGCAGATGACTGCTAAATCCTCCCTATGCTTACTTGTTCACATTCCTGAGAAAGAACATCTGATTGCTCTCGCTCACACCAGATCATAATCATACTCCACCGTAGGCTGGGGACACTGTGTCGGGCCCCACCCCCAGGCTACCAATCAAATGGGGCAAAGGCATGGAGCACCCCAGTATAAGCCTGGCAGCTGCAGCCCCAGAGGAGATGGCTGGGCAGCTTCCCCTAGAGGGAGGCATGGGTGGGTAAGGATTTGGAGGTCAAAAGTCATAAGATAGAGTACAGTCAACATGTACCCAACATGTGGATAACATTATCCACAATGCAGGTTGGATTGCCCCATACATGATGACACTTTGTCTTCTATACTCTCCCTCCCTGCATCCATAATTAGCTTGTACCAGGAGGTATGTGGGTACACCTGGCTTAAACCTTCTGGAGATGGAGAAAGAGTCAGTGCCACAGCCATAAACAACCCTAAGGCTATCACACTGATACCACATGTCTCTGTACACAGCGAGGACTGGGATGAGGCAGAAAGACCCCTGGATTATAGAGGGAGAGTCCTGGGCCATTTATGTGACCTTGAAAAAAATCACTCAGCCTTCTGGACCTTGATTCTCACTTGTAAAATGAGAATAATATCTTCCTTTCATCCTTTATAAAATTCTAATGAGAAACAAAACAGAAAACATTAAAAATTGCTCTTGAAAGCACGAAGTCCTAAGTACACTTAAAGAAAGTAACAATAACTTTAATTAAATCAGAAAATCCAGTCTATATTTAGGCATAGAGAAAAAAAAAAAAAAGACTTGTAGGAAATACACCAAAATGGTCAAGTGTTTGTGGCAGATAATGGTAGTTATCTCTAAATGGTAAAATACGGGTGATTTTCATTTCTTCATACTTGTATTCCATATATTTCAAATTTTCCATCATACAGGTGTGACAAGCAGAAAAACATTCTTAGAAGATGTATGCGTCCATGAGATCCTACTTTCTTCCCTGGCTATGTTAGTTGTGGACATTTTATTGTTCTGTTTCTAAGTGTTTCACTTAGAGCCTGGGCCAAGAAAATAAAAGAAGGTCAGCCTCAAACCAATTTCTGCAGGATGGTAGCCCTCCTTCAAGAGGCTTCGATAGAAAGAGAAGGCTGAGACCTTGTAGCTGAAATGAGGCTTAGGCAGTGTGTTTGCATGTCAACTATTCCAGCTGCCACTGCTCCCTGCTGTAAGATTTAACTCAGCCATGTTCTTTCATCTCATTTGGGAAATCTCTATGATGTTCTTTTAAATAAGTAAAAATTATTTAAAAGAAAAAAGATGTTCTCAGATCCTCATGTAAAGAAGTATGATGTGGAAGTTTAGTGCACATGTAATTTATAAAGAGGGACTGCATACCCAGACCCAATACATCACCAATGGTCATTTCACTGTTATCGGTAACAAAACACACACTTCCATCACTGAAATAAGTATTTCTTGAGTCCCTGCCATGTGCCAGACTCTGTGCTAAACAGAATATAATGATGACAAAGACAAGCCCAGTTCCCTAGCACCTAACACAGTGCCTAGTCATACAGGCACTCCCGACCAACAGCTGTTGGATGACTGTATGAACATCTGCCTCAATGGCTACCCTCTCCCCTACAGACATGGGCAGGGCTGTCGTGAAGAGTCGCTGAGGAAAAGGAGTGGGTCACCAGGATTGAGTTACTATGTGCTCCTTTCGCCAACTCCACTACCTCAACAATGGTGGGTGGAATTATTTACCTCTTTGGAATTAAATTAAAATCAAAGATAAAGGAGAGGAAGACATGTCTCAAAAGCTACACTGAGCATCAAAGACAGGACATGAGATGATACTACAGATCACTGTTAAATTTGGGGGGAATGATCATGCTATTATGCTTTTTTTTAAGTTCTTAATGTACACATGAAGCACTTAAGGATGAAATAACACGAGTCTGGCGTTCACTAGAATAAGCTGAGGGGCAATAAAAGATTGGAGATCTAGGATGCAAGAGCTACAGGGTTAGCACGACTGACCACAGGTTGATAATGGTGGAAGGTGAATGACACAGACTCTGGTGGTTCCCAGACTTGTCTACACATGAGAACCAGCCAGGGGGCTTCAAAAATCCTGATGCCTGTGTTCTAACCCGAGATTGTGTTAAAATGTCTGGGGTGGGGGTGGGGCATTACCTCAGTGTTGGGATTTTTTAAATATCCCCAAGTGATACTAATATGCAGGCACAACTGAGTTATACTATTCTCAATATTTCTGAATACATTTGATAATTTGCAGAACAAAAACTGGTTTTTTTTAATGCAATGGAAACAAAAGGCAGTTAAGCAGATGAGGAGAGGCAAGGGCAGACATACTGCCTCTCCTCTGAGTACGGAAGGCACACCAGTCCTGCTTGGAGTCCTGCAGTCCCAGGCTCCCTCTGCCCGCAGCTGTTTCCCTGTCACCTGATTCCCAAAGCAGGATAGGACACTGTGCAAGATGGCGCAACCACATCAAGCCAGAGTCACCTGCAAATGGCTCCACCCCAAAAAGGAAGGAACCTGAGTGTGGCCACTCCCCTGAGTTTAGGAGCCTGGACCTCACCATGCAGCCTCCTTTCCTCTCCTTTTTCTGCTTTGCCACCTCCATACCATTCTTCCTGGGCTCCTTCCTTTGTGACACCAACTATCTACTTTTGCCTCCTGCCAGGCCAGGGCTTCCTAACAGCCTCATGATTGAGATTAATCATCTTCAGATGGATGGAGGTTTTTACCTACTCATTTCCAGTGGGACCTGCAAAGCCCTCTTACCTGGCTTCCCACAGACCCTCACAGACAGGCCCATCTTATGGGATAATGCTTTATTTCAACCAGAATGTCTCAGTAGTAGGTTTCACGTTCTCAGCTACGTGCACAGTGGGGCTGTGATTTTCCTTCATGAAAATGCTATTATTGTAAAACTCCAGGCTTACCATCCTCCCAACAATAGCTCTCTATTATTTGTGGGGAAATGGTACTTTGGAGAGGCATTTGCATGTGGTTCTCTAAAATGAGCCAAGCATGGCTGACAATCAAATGCCTGCATACAAACTGTAACGTCAGCCAATCGCCCAGACATTCACTCTGAATGACAGAGGACCCCCCAAATGAAACAGAAAACCCAGGGGACTAAATCCTGACTTTTCATCTGCAGCTCCATCTAAAGAGTGTTCTTTTTCCTTCCTTGTTCTTCAGTCAAGCCCTTCTTACATGTCTGCTGCTGTGCGGGGAGCCACCTGTGAGGCCACCTCAGCCCTCAGAAGGAAAGAGCTGCTATCAAGTGGCCACTGGTGCCGCTGTTGTAGATATGTTCCAGCAGAGGGTGCCCACTCCAGTTCCCAGGGACAGAAAGGGGAACAGGGATCCACGCCGAGCCAGGAGTGCCGTAGGGTGCAGTGGGGACTGCGGTGCACACTCTAAAGAAGGCAGCCACTCCTTCATTTCAGACTTTTGGTTCATGCTCAGGATAGCCCAATCTATATTTTTCTAGTAACTGGAAACCTGACATTTCCAAGGGAAATCTCCCCATTTTTAAACCATGGTAAATAATTCAATTTTTACTTTTAAAAAATGGTGGCAAACACTGCACAGTCCAAACTACAAGTGTGTTTGGTCTAAACCTTCCTCCAGATGCAAATCTGCTACCTCCACCTGATCTATCAGTCTCTCTCTCTCTCTCCTCCTTCCTTGAACACCCCTTAGCTAGTCTCCTGGAAACTTCTGTTAGTATTTTTCTCCTACTGCACTGAAAACCTTCATGCACATATGCATGTCCCCACCTGACTGTCAGGAGCCATGTCTTATTGTCTTGGCACCCTGAGAATCAGCTGTACCTGGCATCTTGAATGTATGTTTGCAGAATGCACGAATGCCTGAATCCCCATTTCGTTTACACACGATCTGGTGTTCTTACATGAGCTGACTGTCTGTACCGTTTTAAACAGGACAGTACCATTTTTTTTCTGTCCCCTTTGAAATGGTATGTACCGTCAGCCTATCTTATACCCATTGCACAGAGGAGAAAACTGAGCCTTAGACAGGATGAGGGATGTCCCAAACCCCGAGTTCCCAACCATGTCTGTGTAACCCCAATCCTGTGGGCCACGCCACGCTGCCTCCTCACATGCAGAGCCATAACCCTGACTAGAGATATACATAAACAGCATTAAAACCATGTCAAAAGTCTTCCAATTTTCATCTCAACATGTCACCAAACCACTCTCTGAGTTAGTACTTCCTGTTGTGGACTGTGTGACTCTTTGCTGGGTCAAGGCCTGAAGAGGGTCAGTAAATCAATATTTTTAAGACGCCCATTACATATCCAGCTGCTGGTGGGTGTTAGCTGGAGTCAGCCACCCTCCGCCACCACTTAGGAGCTTTCCACAACACAGACGTCTCCTAGTTTGCCTTGGGCCTTTTAATTATTTGAAAGAAAATATGTATCACCCAAACGTTGCTCTCCCTCCGAAAAAAAAACAAAAACAAAAAAAAGGAGAACGGCTTGTGAACATTAGTCCTCAACTCACGTGCACCCCCTCAAAGCCGGCCTCCCCTGAAAAGATGCTCTTGGGCCTCCAGGGAAGGTGGCTGTCCCCACTGCCCTCCTGGGGGAAGTGGAGAGTTGCTCACCTTGCCCTGAGAACACATGCACGCCAGCTCCCGAGTCACTTCAGTTCTAGGGGCAGCCACGGGAACCCCGCAGCCTCCTGCAGACACCTCCAAACCACACAAAGGCGCGGGCTCCTTCCCACTCCGTGAGCAAACTGCCTGGGCGCTGCAGCCCGCCGCCGGCCGCGCGCGCCCTCGGCCGCCGGAATCCGAGTGCCTGGCCTGCCACCTTGTGGACACGACGAGGAAAACACCCTGCTGAGCTGGTTCGGCACACGCTCTGCTCACAGATTACCACTCCATTCTGAAAGGGATGGCTGTGAGAGATGGGAATACAAATGAGAAGCAAATTAATCCCGTAAAATTAAAGAGAACCCATGAGGAGTAGGGGGGGATCATTTATTTCTATTTATAATTAAGGCTTTATATGAGGGATGATGCAAGTTTCAAATGCCCTAACTTCAAACCACACATGTATCTTTAAAGATGTGTGGCTCAGTGATTCTAAAAGTTTGGTAGGTGTCAGAATCTCTCCTAGGGGGATGTTTTTTAACGTAAATCTCCCACCTACTCCAATCTATGTACTCAGAATTTAAATTCAGCATCTCCATTTTTGTTATTTTTTTATTGTGCTAAAAACAATAATAAAATTTTCACCACCATAACTATTTTTAAGTATACAATTCAATAGTGTGAAGTATATACACACTGCTATAAAACAGATCTCCAGAACTTTTTCATTTTGTAAAATTGAAGCTGTGCTCTTTAAACAATTCCCCATTGCCCTCCCTCCCCCATCCCCTGCTAACCACTATTCTACTTTCTGTCTCTAGGAATTTAACGACCCTAGATGTCTCATAATAAAAGTAGAATAGTACTTGTTGTTTTGTTACTAGCTTATTTCACTTAGCACAATGTCCTCGAGGTTCACCCATGTTGAAGTATGTGCCAGAATTTCCTTCTGTCTTAAGACTGAATCATATTTCATTGTGTGTGTGTGTGTGTGTGTGTGTGTACACACACCACATTTTGTTTATCTATGCATATGTTCCTGGATATTTAGGTTGTTTTCAATTTTTGTCTATTAAAAACAATGCTGCTATGAACATAGGTGTGAAAAATATCTCTTTGAGACCCTGCTTTCAATTCTTCTGGATATATATGCAGCAGTGGGATTGCTGGGCCATATGGTAGTTCCATTTAGCATCTTTCATTTTCACAGGCCCCCTGGGTGACTCGGGTATACAACAGAATGACTGGGGTGGTCCCACACCTTCACCCACAGGATGGGAAGCCTGACCAGGACTTGGGGCCTGCAGGGGAGGGCACTGATGAGGTTTTGGTCCATCCTCCCCTATCTAAGGAATAAAAACTTTGAGTTCTGTGTAGTTCCAATAACTCAATCTGTCTATACCCTAAGGAAAAAAATAGACAATAAATAAGAAAACAAAACAATCTCAAACAGTGATTAATATTATAAAGAAAACAAGTTTTGGTGACAGTGACTTTGTCACATAAAGGGATGCAGCCCTGTGGGCCTATAAATCCAGGCGCCTGCTCTCACATAGAGGGAGCTCGAGAGATCTCAGAGGCTCCTTCTGCTCTGTCCTCCCCGCTACCAGGGTAGTCATGTGATCTTAGCTTAGCGCAATCATGTAACCTTGGCTCAGCCAATTGAATCCTTGCTTTCCTGGGTTGTTGAATCTCGGCAGAGTGACACAGGACTGGCAAGAAATTAGAGTGAGCTAGTGAGATCAATAAGCAGAGCCTGCTTCCAAGTCCTTCTGAAGCAATCTGGTGCCCACCTGCTCCAGGCCTAGTTCTTCAGCCCTCACCTTACTCTTGTGAGCAACCTGTAATCTTTTTAAAGGATAATTAGTCCATTTATGCTAAAATTAGCCAATGTTTCTGTAACTTGGAATTTAAAAACCCATATATAATGAACATTCAAGAATCACCATTAGGGAAGTTCTGGTCAAGATGGTGGAGTAGATAAATGCTGTGCTGGCCTCCTCCTGCGACCACCTCAAAATTACAACTAAACTACAGAACAGTCATCATTGAGAATAGCCTGAAGTCTAGTGGAACGGAAGTCCTATAACTAAGGATACACAGAAGCCTCATCAAGACTGATGGAAGGGGCAGAGGTGTGGAACAAGCTGGTCCCACACATGTGTGGTGGGTTAAAATCAGGAGGGATATTTTGGCTGCAGAGATTCTCCCCTGAGAGCGAGAGGTCCCAGCCCCACACCAGACTCCCCAGTCCAGAGTTCCAGTGCCAAGAAGAGAAGTCCGTGAAAACCAGCAGAGATTGTGGCTGAGCAAGACAGAGGGCTGCTGGAGTCCCAGGTGTTCCTCTTTAAGGGCCTGCACACAGATTTGCTCACTGAAGGACTCGCTCTGAACTCCAGCACTAAGGCAGCAGCTCCGAAGGTACCAAGGACATACAGGAAGGAAATGAATTGTCTGGATTCAGGGTGAGGGCTGGAAGGGCAGCTCTCTCCAAGACACAAGTGCTGGCAGAAGCCATTGTTCCTTTGTTGATCCCTCCCCACACCCAGTGTGTAGGTTTAGGTAGGTGCTATTTATGAGTCTTTATCAAAGTACCTAAACAATTCACCTTACCCTGGTAATTCCCTAAGACCCTGCCCCATCCAACTTGCAGGCCCACCCAAACCAAGTCCAGTGGCTTATCCAAAGATCCTCTTTGGCTCATGCTGCAGACTTCCCTAATATCTTTTGAAGGTTCACTACCTTCAAATAAGCAAGATCTGGATTCTGCATGCCCCATACCTCTTGCTAAGCAGCTCCAAGCCCAGCACTAACATCAGTCAGCCTCAGTTTACAGCTTAGTCTCTGCAGGCACCTCCAGGTCTGGCACAAGTGGCAACCATCTGCAGATCACTTTGTAGTTCATACCATGGGCAGGGCACATGCAGCAGCTACTCTTGGCCAGCAACAGAGCCACTCCCAATAAGCTCCAGAGCCAACACACCCAGTGGCCAGCTTCAAATTACACCAGAGCACAACCCAACCACCTCCACAAATGAAGCATGCCAAGGGCATATTGAGCAGACACCAGAGCTCTGCTAAAGTAAATTCTACTCCACAGGGTCAGCCCCTGCACAATAGCTCTGCTACTGTACTCAGAGCCTGTCCTCACAACCAATCACCCTCAGCGTCTATCCCTCTTATTGACGTGCAGACAGCAACCAAGGCTCAACTAAAACAGGAAGGCACTCACAATCCACACAAGTAACACCCCTGGAAGACACAACCCAGGTGACAAAGGAGACTGTGCCACTGGGCTGCACAGGACACCTACTAAATAAAGCCATGCTACTAACATCGGGAGACATAGCAGCTCTACCTAATACATGGAAATAAACAAAGGGAGGCAGCCCAAATGGAGAGACAAAGAAACATGTCCTAAATGAAACAGAACAAAGCTTCAGAAAGAAAACGAAACAAAATAGAGACAAGCAATCTACCAGATGCAGAGTTCAAAACTCTAATTAAAAAGATGCTCAATTATATCAATTAGAACCTCAACAAAGAGATAGGAAACATAATAATGGCGATAGGAAACAAAAAAAACTAGTCATAAATTAAGACTACAATAACTGAAATAAAGAATACTTTAGAGGAATCAATACTAGATAAGATGAAACAGAGGTTTGAATTAGTGATAGGTTTGAAAGACAACATAGCAGAAAATATCCAAGCAGAACAGCAAAAAGAAAACAGAATCCAAAAAACAGAGGATAGTTTAAGGGGCTTTGGGGACAAGATCAAGTGTACTAACATTCTCATCATAGGGGTACCAGGAGGAGAAGAGAGAGAGCAACGAATTGGAAACATATTTGAAGAAATGACAGAAAACCTCCCTAACCTGGTGAAGGAAGCAAACATACAAGCACAGGAAGTGAGTAGAATCCCAAACAAGATCAATCCAATGACACCCACACCAAGACACATCATAATTAGAATGCCAAAGTTTAAAGAGAAAGAAAGAATACTAAAAGCAGCAAGAAAAAGACAGTTACCTACAAGCCAGCTCCCATAAGACTATCAGCTGGTTTTTTAACAGAAACTTTGCAGGTCAGAAGGGATTGGCATGAAATATTTAAAGTGATGAAAATCAAGAACCTACAATCAAAATTACTCTGCCGAGCAAAATTATCATTTAGAATGGAAGAATAGATAAAGAGCTTCCCGACAAGAAAAGACTAAAGGAGTTTAACACCACCAAACCAGTACTACAAGAAATGTGAAAGGAACTTCTTTCGTCTTCTTTAAAGAGAGTGGCTCCCTTTGCAGATAAGGGTGAGCAAGCTTACTGCTCATTATAAAAGAGTCAGGTTCCCGAGCTCAGGGTACCCCTTCTCTAACACAATCCCCCATGTAAATGTGTAGATGTGACCTGGTCCTCTTCATATTACCCTGCAGTAATGGGGCCCAGGGAACTGGTACAAATGCTGGTATTCTGGCTACTGCTATTGTGTGAGATCATAGTTCTTTGTCTCTGTGTCAGGAGTCCATTGGCACTCATGAAACTGTGGCTGGCAAGCTGGTTGGCTTGCATGTTGCAAGTGGAGTAAAAGCCCAGACCCTTCACAGTCTTAATGTCCACTTCCTCATCATCACTTACGCCCATTGCTTCCCCACCCAACCTCCTAGAAGCAAATCATCTGTCCTTTGTTCCCAATTATTTCCTTAAAAAATAGAAATAGTTTTAATACTTTCAACTAAATCAGAGAGATCTCAGAATAATTTTCTATGTATTATTAAGAACGGTCTACTTGCAGAACCAATCCCTCCAGACACTCAGCTGTCTACTATGGCCAAACCTTCAGCAAGACATGCTTAAAGAATACTTGGTCATAGTGATGGATGTTTCTCATGTGATTCAACCACATAAGCACACAAAAGGGGGCGGGCGTTAGGTGTCAAACCCAAAGGTCCTCAAAAGGGATCCAAGAACCATGGAGGATGTGAATTCAGCTCCGATGTTCATTTTCCAATATTATCAGACAAGCTGCTGATGCCTGATTTATTTTTAAAGAATTGGAAAATTAAGGGAATGGGTTTGCAAATAACAGGTTAAATCAATGATAGATACAATAGTTCATGCTGTTTGACTTTTCAATATTCAAAAACCTTTCGTCACCGCAAACATGCACAAAGAATGAACAGATAAGAAACAATCTACTCTTGCTCATGCCCAGCAATCTGTTGTCATATGCCAGGGCTACAGCAGAAGTCAAACACTGAACAGTAACAAAAAAGGACAGCAATCAACTCTGCTGATTCCATTCATTTCCAACCCATCTGCACCCCAGGTACATGAAAAATTCAGCCCTCAGAGAGTAAGGAGTGTGCATTTTCAGCTGTGAAACACCAGCATGACCCTTCTTTCCCTTGTGAGAGAAGTCAACAGCGAAAGCTACCTTCTTCTCAGAGAAATAATAAAAGATTATTTATTCCATGAGCACATCCATATTGGCTAACAGCCTCTTGCTTTTACTAAAAGAAGGGCTTTGCTATAGAATCACCAACCAGTAGAGCTGAATGGAATCTTGGCAATCTCCTTGCTCAAACTCTTAGTTTGATATGAAGAAGTGAGACTCATAAGAACTCGATCACCTAGAGCAGCAGTGTCCAACCTTTTGGCTTCCCTGGGCCACACTTGAAGAATTGTCTTGGGCCACACATACAATACACTAACACTTATGATAACTGATGAGCTTTAAAAGACAAATCTCACAATGTTTTAAGAACTTAGATTGAGCTGCATTCAAAGCCATGCTGGGCTGTGGGTTGGACATGCCTGACCTAGAGCATATAGCAGTGTCTGTGTCCCCAACCATGGCTCTTTCAGGAATACTCCACTGCCTCCAGGCCTTTGAACTTGCTGTTTCCTTTGTCTGGAATGCTCTCCCCAAGCCATATTTGCATAGCATATTCCTTCACCACCTTCAAGTGTTGATTTAAATGCCTTAGTGAGCTCTTCCCTATCTATTCTATTTTTAAATTGCCCTCATTCGTGTGTTATTCCCTTCTTTGTTGTATTTTCTTCATAAAATAGCACCCTCCAAAATATTCTGTAATTTACTTGCAGTTATATACCACATAAGGTTTCAGTTAAGGGTAGACCACCTATACAGAGGTGGCTGGCCCTATAAGATTATATTGGAACTAAAAAATTTCTGTCACCCAGTGACATAAAGCAATGTATTACTCATGTATCTGTGGTGATGGTGGTGTAAACCTCCTGTGCTGCTAGTTACATAAATGTATAGCACATACAATCACAATAGTAGGTCATATCTTCTAGGTTTGAGTAAGCGCATGCTATGATGTTCACATGATGGTGAAATCATCTAACGACACCTCTCAGCTCATAGCTCTGTCATTAAGCAGTATTTGCTGATTATCTGTCTTCCCACATGAGAGTGTAAGCTCCTTGCAGTCAGGGATTTTTGTGAGTTTGGCCAGCCATCATAGGTAGTCCATTAATGTTTACTGGCAAAGTTAGTAAACTGGCTCAATAAAACTTCATTTAGATGTGACAAATCCAAATTGCTACAGAGAACGAGAAGGAAATGTCAATGGTGGGATAAGGACTATGGAAAATCAGAGAGCCCATGTCACCATTGAAAGAGGACAGCACTACTTAGCACCCACTGATCATTCCCATATGACACTATTGTCTTAATTTCTATTCTTCAAGAGAAACTTGAAATTAAAATTTTGGGATAAGAAGGTGAAATCTACTGGGCTTTACATGTGAGAAAAAATAAATTTCAATTGAATAATGAGCATACTGTTCAAGGTGAGCAAAAAATGGCTATGGTTTGTGATCACTCTTCAACCTAAACTGAAAAATGACAGCAAAGCGGGGAGGAGGAGCAGGGGTGCCTCAGAAGAATTCCCCCTTTTCCTTCTGTGTGTACCTGCAGGGCTGAGAGAGGGAAACACAGCTTGGGTTTGACGTAGCCTAAAAAGCCCAGAAATTAATTGAAGAGCTGGTTCAGGGAGGTTCAGAATAGATTATTGCACACCAGAAGTTCCGCAAATGCAATAGAAATTCTCACTCTCAAAAGGAAGAAACTCAAGAGGTTCCTCAATATGCATTTTGTGAAAACCACTCTGTCCCCACATAGCCCTGGCTGAGTCTCAATTAAATGTTAATGGTTTGCTTCCACAGTGTCCTGACCAGAGGAAACAGAAGAGTCAAAAGCTTTCCCTAAGTGGACAAAAGGCGTTCTCAGCTGCCAGGGAGATTCCACCAACTCAGCCAGGAGCTCTCCCATGCTCCTCCAGTCCATGTGGAAGCTTCTCAAAGTAGAGGACAGGATCCAAGGTCCTCCCTGGTCTGGTCAGACCTGAGTGAGGAGGCTATAGCCTGGGACACACAGAGCCAGCAGGGATTTCACTGGTAGACCTCCACCCACCCCATTCCCATTCCTCAATCCTCCATGACATCCTCAACCCAGCTGTAAACAAGGTCAGTTCGCTGAGCCAGCAGGGTTTGTGGGAATAAGAGCACCCTTGGGGACCCAGAAACCTCTGGATGAGATCCACAGCTACAGACAGTATTAAAGAAACCAAGTTCCAAATTTCCTACTCGCACGCCCACTCTTTCGAACACTGACCTTCCTGTGCCACTGTTTGCCCATCTGTCGATCCTCCTCTGCCACCTCCTGGCTCACTGTCACCCATGGCTCCCTAGGAATGACAGACCTTTCATTAGCCTGACTCTTCCCACTAGACTTAACCCAGTGTTCATCAGCCTGGGCCCTAAACACAGAGAGAGTGAGGGATGTCCGTGTCCCCAAGACAACCTGGCAGAGCTGCTGTCTTGCCCGGAATTAAGCTTGTTCTGTTAAGAGCCAAATTTGTTCCTTCTACTTAATGTCCTTTGCTCTTCTATCCCTGATTTGCATCAAAGAAAGCAAGGCTCCTGAGACCAGGAACAAAGCAAAGGAAGCAGCACAGGCCTTATTTCTCCAGGCAACAAACTCCTGCTCCCACTTACCTCTTACTTTCTTGCAATTAGAACCAGAAGTGAGAGAATTGTCACAGACATGTCTATTGAATCGGAAAATGAAGTCAGATGTTTTCTGGCAGGAAGCAAGTAGGTTCGGTTGATGGGTTTGACTATGGTGGACATTTTCCATAAGTTAAAATCTGTAACTCCAGTTTCATATAAACATATTTAAAACATTTGCATTTGATTAAAAAACATTGTATTAACAAGGTGTATTGAATTGACCAATATTTTTCTTTTCTCATACATGTACAAAAATATCAGGTTAATGATGATGACTTTAGGTAAAACAAATACACACACACACACACACACACACACACACACACACACATATATATATATTTAATAATAATTTGGTAACAATAAGTAGTTTTCATTGTAACTCCAAGAAATCAAGAGAGTAATTACTTCTAACAACTGACTAGCAAATCCTTTGCAATTCAGGCTATATCCAATTCTTTCCTTTTAAGAACATCGAAGGAAGAACTACCTCACTGTCAAATGACGTCTCATTATTAAAATTATTAAATTAATGTTGTGATATTACACTATGTGATTTTTGTCACACAATCATGAAGAAATTCAAAGGATATAATAAATCTCTATTTATTTAATATGAATATTTAATTTGCATCTATAAAAAATAGAAATATTAATAGATAGAACTGTTCAGGAAGAATAGGAGCCTAGAGCAGAACTAGGAGAAGTTCCAGCAGAAGAATGGCAGCCAGCAAAGGAAAATGAGAAGGAACAAGCAGAGACAGGAAAAAAGCCAAGAGAGTGTGGTGTTTCTAAATTAAGAAAGAAAGTGTGCTTCAAGAAGAAGGAAGGGGTCAAATGGTCCCAAACAATGACTAATGGTGCTGAGAAGTCATGGTAATAATCAAGAAGTGTTCATTGCACCTGACAACAAGGAGGCCACTCTGACCTTGGATTAGGCATCATCCAGACCACTGAGGGGTAAAAACCAGATTACAGTGAATTGGGGAGTACATAGAGGTGAGAAAGAGACCTGTCCATCAAGACATTTCCTGTGACAAGAGCAATGGTATGACTTCCAATGAGCCACGTGGATTTCTTAATACCAAAAATGTGACCTCAGCTCAAGGAAAAGTAGTGAGAATTGGAGGTTTCCACCTCTCCAATATCAGCCAAAGGGCTCGATATTGGGCTCCCTGGGCTGGGTGTCACATGCAGCACCATATGCCCAAAGGTGCCACCTCTGTGCCACATGCCCAGCCAGGCAAACCATCTTCATATCTGGACATGAGTCTTATCCCTCATTCTCCAGGAACACCACCATATAAAGACAGAACTGTATCTCCTACACCTTCATAATCTCAACAGTGACAACCACTATTAGAATTAGACTTCAAGAAACATGGAGTTTACAATTTGACAACATTGTATAATTTGTTCTTTAAAAATAATCCCATGTCATAAACACAGTTATCCACATTTTATAATTGAGGGAAGTTAGGCTCAAAGAGACTACAGTCCCGGATCATACAACTACTAGATGGCAGAGCCAGAACTCAAGTCCACATTTACCTGACCTTGTGGAACACCTCTGCTCCCCACAAGGATTGCTAAACAAGAGCATCTTACTCACAATAGCCCAAGGCCTCATGATGCTAATATAGGACAAAGTGTCCATCTCACTACATCTTTGAGACTGAGATAGTTACATAGCATCTTCAACCCAGTTGGAGTCAGAAGAACCAGGCTTAATTCTGACCTTGGTAATTCATTTATATAACTACCTTGAATCTATTTCCTTGTTCATAAAAGAGAAGTGTGTTTTGGCTAGATCAGGGGTCTCCAACTTTGATCATTTACCTCATTAATTTTTTTAAAAAGAGCACATATTACCAACATGCAGGGTCCAACAGAAATAATGCTCTTTTTTCATGAGCTGGTAATCTATACCAAATCTTTTATTACAAAATCATAAATGTAATTCTGTAACATAACAATATTTTAACTACTTTAAAAAGAATGTTACTTCTGCCAGACCCTGTATATGCATTTATTTATCCTTTCATTTATAAGGTACAAATATGGGCTTCAATAAATGTTACATATATTAAAAGATACAATAACAAAATACTTAAAAGAATTAGATAAAAATGAAATAAAGAATATTAAATATCCTATTGACTCTGTTGGTTTGATGTGATCATCAGCTATTACCTCATGACACAATATGACTTGGAGAAAGATTAATTTCTTAGAATAATAGAGGAAAATCTATAGATCAAATATCTTGATAATTCAAGACATTTTGGGATAACTTCTTCCCATGTTTGATGGAACTGTCTTTGTTTTTCCCTCATGATAGTGACTGATGGACAGGGGAAGTGCTGCCATGCCCGTGTGGTCCTTTAGCACTTGCACCCTCTTCAACTGGTAGTGTCTTTGCAGTGTGAAAGAGATAGTTTCGTTTAAATGGGGAGATAGAATTCATTAATCTGTCTAAGTAAGCCCATGTATTAGTTTCCTATGGCTGCCATAGCACAGTGCCACAAACAGGTGGCTTAAAACAACAGAAGTTTATTCTATCACAGATCTGAAATCAAGGTGCCAGAGGGCCACGCTCCCTCTCATACCTATAGGGGAGAATCCTTCCTTACCTGTCCTATCTGCTGGTGTTCACTGGCAATCCTTGACTTGTTGATGCTTCATTCCAATGTGTGCCCCGTTAGCACATGGCTGTCTCCTCTCTCTGTGTCTTTGACTCTGTGTCACTTCTCCTTTTCTTATAAGGACACCAGCCATATTAGGTGTTCCCTCCTAATTTAATATCACCTTATCTAACTTAACAAATTGCATCTACAATGGCCCTACTTTCAAATAAGTTACATTCTGAGACCCTTGGGAGTTAGGACTTCAGCATATCTTTTTTGTGGGACATAATGTGTGTTATTTAACTCATAACACATTCATAAATATGCTGAAAGGAAATGAAACACGGAAGGCAGCTGTGTCCATGCTGTGGAACCACCACCCTTGCCTTAGACCTGGGACCTACTACACATATCATGATGCATAGAGCAAGTGAGGATGCCATATCCATCCATATGTTAATTTTTAATATCTTTTTAACTTAGAGAATAGGAAACCTATAAAAGAGGCTGAGAAGGAGAAGAGAAAGAGGTTAGAAAAGGGAAAAGAGTGTAACCTCTCTTAGTTAAGGGAGATGAATACTTCAGAAAGGGAGGATCAGCTAGAGCCAAGAAGTCACAATAATGTCTAGGAGAGGTCCATTGGACTTAACAATAGGAAGATCACTATGGCCCTAAATTTTGGTTTTATCCTAATATTTTCTTCCACATTGCTGATGGATTACCTTGTGCATCTTATAGGATGCAAGTGCTTAATTTTAGAGCCTTCTGTCCTAGAGAATCCCAAAAATTTCTTCCAGCTTAAAAAATGTAATGACCCCATGAACATCTTTTTTTAAAGGTCAGTTTCAAAATAACTAAGAAATTAGATGACGTAAAATAGTATTGAGAGAGTAAAAAAGGGAGATATAAAAAGGACACTTGATTTCATTATCACATATATATTTTTATGTTTAGGGCACGCCTACAAAGCAAGCATGTAGAAAAATATTACGTAGAAAGAAACTGAGGGCCTTCTTACAAGTCATTATCATTAGTACTATTTCCATTTACCACATGAAAGGCAGCATAGTGTACTGGTTAATGGTGTAAATATGGATCCAGACTTCCTAGTTCAATTCCCACCTCTGCCCCTTACTAGCTGTATAATTTTGGGTTATATAATCTTTTTTGTGTCTCAGCTTCCTCATCTGTAAAATGTGTTGTAATTTACTACCTCAAAGGGTTATTTTGCAAATAAATATAAGTGCTTAAAATAGTGCATGGTACATAAGAGTCCATAAGGGTTAGTTGTTGTTGCAGTGATGATGACAATGATGATGATGATAATGACCATTTACTGACCTTCTCTGATGAACTAGATACCTCAGTAAGCATTTTACTTACCTCTTTTCATCAAAGCAAAATAGCACAGTGATTAAGAGAATGGGCAGAGAAATCAGCCTGACCTCAAATTCAAGCCTTGTCATTTACTAGCAAGTCACCCTGAGCAGGTCAACTTAACATTTCCAAGCTTTAGTTCCATATAGGCCTATCAAATTATTCATGTAATCCACCTAGAATAGCACCTGATGAATAGTCAATGGTCAATGGATTCAAGTTCTTATTATTCATGACTTGAAGAAGGAAGTATAATTACATCCATACTGGTTCACGTTCTCACAGCTGATGTGCACTTGAACTTGGCCTCAAAAGTCAAATCAGTTACATGGGCACTTTGTGATATGGTAGGCAAAGTTTAGATCTATTTGTCATTCAATCCCTCATGATTCTGTACCAGCACTGATCGACAAGAGTTTCTCAGAGCAGCAGAAGGTATAAATGTGAGCACCCAACCTTTCACCAGAACAACGGTATTCACGTTGTCTTTCTTAAAAGGAAAATGCTGGATTGCCTTGACACTGTGTGAAAGCAAAATTTTAAATTACCACTAAGTGGAGGGAATTGTGAATTTACACCCAGTCCTGAAACTAACTACGGTGTGATCTTGATTGAATAGGTTACCTGGTCTCTAGGGACCCTGTGAATTCAGAAATTCTACAATTCCTTGAATTTACAATAAGAGATACATAAGGTAACTAGCAAATGGTTGGCTTGAGGTCACTCATGACCAAAAGATTAAGGCTTTTGGAGGTTAGGGAGGCCTTTAACTGATGATTTAGACAGTAATTTCTAAAATTCCCAATCCTGAGACTATCCTGAGGTTTCTTTATAAAAGTACAGATTCCTGGACCCCATCCCAGACCGATTGAATCACAATCTCCAGAGAATCTGTATTTTTAATAAGCACCTCTGATTCTTTTTAAAAGATTTTTATTAAAAATATAGTGGACATACAATATTATATTAGTTTCAGGGGTACACCATAGTTATTTAAGATTTATACACCTGAAGACGCGATCAGCATGATAAGTCCAGCAACCACTTGACACTCTACCATGCTATTACACTATTACTGACTTTATTTCCTATGCTATACATTATATCCCCACGACTTATTTGTTTTATGTCTGGAAATTTGGTTCTCTTATTCCCCTTCACCTTTTCTTCCCTTTTTAAAAATTTTCAATGCCAATTGACATTCAACATTATTAATAGTAATTTCATGTGTACAGCATAGTGGTTAGACATTTAGATAATTAAAAAGTGATCCCTCTAACCAGTCCAGTACACACCTAGCACTATACATAGTTATTACCATATTGTTGACTATATTCCCTATGCTTTACTTGACATCCCCATGACTGTTTTGTAATGACCAATTTGTACTTCGTAATCCCTTAAAATTTTTCACCCTGTCTCCAGCCTCCTCCTATCACCCCAATAAATCAGTACCCATCTGACACCATACAGAGTTATTACAATATTATTGACTATATTCTTTATGTTATTACCCTACATTCCCATAACTACCTCACAACAACCAATTTGTACCTCTTAATTGCTTCGAACCCCTTTCCATCTGAAAACCATCAAAATGTTATCTGTATGGTATGTATGACTTTGTTTCTGTTTTGTTTGTTTGTTTGTTTGTTCTTTAGATTTTACATGTAAGTGAAATCACATTGCTTCTGTCTTTCTCTATCTGATATAGTCTGCTCAGCACAATGCCCTCAAGGTCCATCCATGCCATGACAGATGGCAAGAACCCATTCCCTTCCAAGGCTGAGCAATGTTCCATTGTACATAGGTACCACCTCCTCTTTACCTATTCCTCCTCCCATGGACACCCAGGCTGCCTTCAAATTTTGGCCCTTGTAAACAATGCTACAATGAACATATAAATTCACATGTCCCCTTGAAGTAGTGTTTTGGGTTTCTTCGGATAAATACCCCAAAGTGGGATTACTAGGTCTTTGTCTCTTGTTACAGCCTTTGTAGGGGCTCCTCTTTCTGGCACCTGGACTCCAGGCTTGGGAGCTTGGTGTGGGGTGGGATCCCTCACTCTTCCGGGGGAAACTCCACAGCCAAGATATCCCTCCTTATTCTCAACCACCACAAGCAGGTTTTGGGCCAGTCTGTTTTGCATCTCTGCCCTCCTACTAGTCTCTACATGGCTTCTTCTTTATATCCTTAGTTATATAGCTTCCATTTAGCTAGACTTCAGACAGGTCTCCAAGTTGTGATTTTAATGTGTTCACAAAAGGAAACAGGCACAGTGTTTATCTACTCTGCCATCTTGGATCTCAAGCACACCTGAAACTTAATCAATGAGCTAAACCCCTAGACATTTAGATTTAATCATGGTAGTCATTCAAAGGACAATGTTTTTAAAAGTTCTACAGGTTTTTCTAAGGTAACCAGAGTTGAAAATCACTGAGATCATTGAATTATTGAGAAAAATATTTTAAAGAAAAGAATTATATATTTGTACACCCATGTTCATAGCAGCATTATTCACAATATATGGAAGTAACCCAAATGTCCATTGACAGATGGATAAACAAAATGTGGTATATACATACAATGGAATCTTATTAAGCCTTCAGAGGGAAGGAAATTCTGACACGTGCTACATGGATGAAACTTGAAGACATTATGCTAAGTGCAATAAGCCAGACACAAAAAGACAAATACTGTATGATTCCATTTATTTAAAGTAGCTTCATAGAAACAGAAAATGGATTGATGATTACCAGAATCTTGGGGGTGAAAGATAGGGAGTTGTTGTTTAATGGGTATAGAGTTTCAGTTTTACCATATGAAAAAGTTCTAGAGATGGATCGCACAGCGATGTGAATGTTGTGCACTGCTGAACTCTACACTTAAATATGGTTAAGGTGGTAAATTTTATGTGACATGTGTTTTACTACAATTTTTAAAATGTTTTTAAGAGATGGAGTGGTAGATAATACATAGTGTACTTAACACTGCCCTCACTGCCACGCTGGCAGACATTGTTAACTGAGTGCTGCACAGAACCTAGGTCCTCACAGTCCCTGATGTGAGAGAGAAGTGAGAAGAAATGGGGAGAAAGTGAAATGATTAAGGTCATGTACCTGTGTGTTTGGGAGCGGGAGTGAGAGTAGGGAAGAAATGAAGACTATCCACCAAGCATGGAAGAGAGTACTAGGAAGGAAAAAAGACACAATAGAAGAAATCCTCTCGAACACACTATGCACTATCTATTCTTTAAAATACTGCCTAATAAGCAAGGGGCCTCATCCTCATTTTTGGTTGCCACAGTACTATACAGTCTTACTAGGGACTAACTAGCCACTGAGGTCTATTGGCAAGCTCCCTAGTGATGATCCAGAGATGGGGGTCAAGGTCTGCCTGGACCACTTAGAGGTGCACCCTTCCACCCCTCCGCCTTCAGATCCCTCTCCAGGCCTCAGCTGTACTCAATGCCTGTGGCATAGACACATGTCTGTCTCTGGGTTCAATGTACCAGCATGGCTGAGAATTGTCAAAGCAGGAACCACTTAAGAAACAGAGAGGTGTTAATGGAGGCTTTTTCACAAAGTTTTACGTTGACACTTGTCTAGACTAGGTTGCCACCTTTGAGGGGTCAACTTTTTGAAAAGAAGAGCAGCCAACACCTTTAAATGAGCCACATCCTCTGGAGGTGTTCTTTCACCTTCTCTGCTCACAATCCCTTTTGTTTCTCAAACCCAGAGGAGACAAATGTGGTATTATTCCCCTCAGTAATTGGGTTCCCATCCTGGCCTAGCAAGGCCAAACATCTATGAGGAAGGAAGCATGTGCTTCAGACTCAGGGTGTGGAGGAGAGTTTATCTGCTTGGAGGGGGCTGGGCTGTAGCCACAATAATCAGTACTACAAAGGCAAATTAATGCTTGAACATTTGCTCCCCACTTTTGCACTAATTAGTGTACAGAAGGGAGGAGGAGGGGGGTTGAGATGCACTCAGCAGCCACCAGCTGTGAAGATTTGTAATGTTAATTAACAACAGGATGAGACAGGAAAACCATAGTCAGGTCTGCTCTGGGGGCCCAGAGGGGTCCTGTACTGCCCAGGGAGTTGGGGGGAGAGGGAAGGAGGAAGGGGCACTGCCTGCCTCCCCTGGGGCTACCACTCCTGCCCAACATCAAGGTATCAGCACTGGAGCCCCAAACTCCCTTCAGCTTGACACAGAGAATCAGTCCCACCCCCAACCCAGGCACCTACTTGAGGTTCCTTGAACAGAAAATAGTCTGGGGTAGGTTTCTCTGCCCAGCTTTGCAGGTTTGAGCCACCTCAGGAACGTTTTCCCAAGGCATCCCTACTGTATTTTATGTCAGCTTTAAGTGTAGGTTTATAGAGGTGGATAAAAAGGTTAGTGAGCAGAACACTGAGGGAAAATACGGAGCTGAGTTTAGAGTCTAGTGATAAAACATAATGGAACTCTATTATTTGTGAAGTAATTCTGCTTTTAAAAAAAGTGGCTGCAAGTCTGGGCAGCTGTGAAGTGCACTCAAAAATAGCTTGATGTGCTTGCTTTAAACCTCTACATTTTTCTTGTACCCAGAGAAGACATCTTGCCCATACACCTGCTTCTGGGGGTGGTAGAATTGGATTATCTGCTTGCTGCCTTTGCTGGGACCTGGGGGTGGCTGCACATCTGGGCAAATGCTCTGATGCCAAGTCCCCAGACAGAGTGAGGGGCTACAGGCCCTACAGTGGCCTCCGTTGCTCCCTGGAAATTGTTCCTTTCAATGCAGGCAGCTCCTCTAGATACTGGTGGTGAGTAGGGGGAGAATGCACCATTGGAATAGTGGAGTTTGATAGCTGGAAGGCAACTGAGACAGTAAATGATCCGACACTCTCACTTGGAGGCAATAGAACAGTTGAAAGTCACAAGGACAGCACAGAAGAACAAATGGCCAGAAGCAGACCCAGACCCAGGGTTCCAATGCAGAGCCTGCACACCCTGTCATCCCCGTGCTGAGACAGTGTGAGGGATGACCCCGTGTACATTTAATCAGGTCTAGCAACCTTGAACACAAAGACAAAGAGCTGGAAATTATTTATTTATTGGGTAATTATTGATTACTGAGGCCCTGCTGTGTGCCAGAGATGGGGCCAAAGGGGGACTCATAGTCTAGAGGGGACAGCAGAGCCCTGAATCAAAATCCACCTGTAATGTTGTACCATAACAGGTAGACACTGGAGCCCAGGAAAGGAAGCTGCAAGCTGTTGGGACAACTGGAAAAACCTCCCTGGGACAGGTGGTGTTTGAGCTGAGCCACAAACCCTCCCCTAGAGCAACACCCACCTCCTTGGTCTACCCTGACCCCCTTGGGGCACGTCTAGTAGGAATTCAGCACTTCACACTTGCGCTCTGTCTGCTCAGGTCCCCAGCGTCTGCCCTCCCCAGGAATGCCTTCTGGTTCCTTCTCACCACCCTTCTCACCTAGCTTCTTGTCCTATCGGAATGAGGAACGTGTTCTAAAAATGGATGGTTGTGCAACTCAATAAATCTACTAAAGCTCATCAAATTGTACACGTAAACTGGGTAAACTGCATAGCATGTAAATTACACCTCAATAAAGTTAATAAAGTTATTTTTTTTAATTTCCAACATTGTTTATGTTACAGTTCACACACACGCACACACACGCACACACGCGCATGCACACGCACGCACGCACACACCACACATGCACACACACACGCGCACACACACATACGCACACGCACACATGCACACACACATGCACGCACACCACACGCACACCACACGCACACACATGCGCACACGCACACACGCACACACGCGCACACGCACACACGCACACGCACACATGCACACACACACGCGCGCACGCACACACGCACACACACACACACAGATAGCATTGGTACCACACCCTGGGGTAAACTGCAGGAAATTTGGAGGTTAGTGGGGGAAATTATTGAACTTCATTTATATCAATACAGTGGACCCCTTTATTTGTGGGAGCTCATTACAAGATGCCCAGTAGATGCCAGCAGCCGCAGCTGGTACCGAACAGGTGGGGAACATATGCCGCGTGGAAACGCCGGACAGAGGGATGACTCACGTCCCCAGGCATCAGGACACAGCAGGATGGCACGAGATGTCATCATGCTACACGGAACAGCATGAATTTAAAACTTGTGAGTTGTTTACTTCTAGAATTTTTCATTTAATATTTTCAGCATGTGGTTGACTGTGAATAACTGAAACTAGAGAGAGTGAAACCACATTAAGGGAAGATGACTGTACAAAAAATTAAAATACAAAACTTTTTCAGAAAGGTGTCAAACAGTGAGACACTTGAATTTGTCAATGAACATACTTTTTGGAACCTCTCTTGGGGGCACACAGGTTGGAAATGGCCTCATGTTACTCTGAAACAGCACTTTTTACTGATAATCTCCTCGAATTCCTGATCATCTCCATCAATAAGAAACTTTTTTCTCACAAGATGCAATAAAAAACTTTAAATCATTATAACAACCATTCAAATATCTACATTTAAATTATATTAGAAAAATCTAATAACTCTTTCCTTCAGTGGTAAATAAGTAATATTGATATTTCTGTGATAATATAAACAGATTTCAACTTCAATCAAATTTCTCACACCATGTATTTCAAAATAATTACATATATTTGCGTAACAGACAAGAATTATTAAAACAATCAGCTTACAGCTGGCTTGGATACTACTAAAAGTATATAGAAGGTGCAAAACTGATCCAGAATATGTAAAGACATTGGGCATTTGGTCCACCAGGACACCCTGACTGGCCTACACCTTGGATGACACACCCTTCTCCCTGGGCACCTGGGGCATTAACTCCTCTTGGACACCTGGAGCACCTGCTCGTCCCACTCCTCCCTGTGACCTTGTCCTCAACGGGCAGTAGTGGTCCCTGCAATCAGCTGCCCAAGTGGATGTCCAGGGAGTGGGGTGGGAGTGGGGGGTGGCAGTGGTGGATGGGCTCAGAGTAGAACCGTGGGCCATGTCAGCAGACTCCCCCCAGTTCGTTCAGACACCCTCTGAGAGACATCTGAGGGTCAGCCCACCACCCTAGAGGATGATGGGTCCTGATCTGGGAGCACAGGCTGTGCTGATGCCTGATAGCACCTCCTGTGTCGGGACCCCCAGATCACTCCCTGGACAGACAGTGAGCTCCGAGTGAGAGGAGGAGAGGTTAAACACACAAACTTGGAGAGATCTGTGTTTAAGGAGTGGGTGGACCAATACCAGCTTGGGGAGAAAAGGAAGGGGAGGTAAACCAAATGCTGAGGGATCACAGAAGCCACAGGAAGGGAGTAATTAACAGAGGGGGGTGGGCATAAATTCTGAAGTGCTGCTAAGAGGAGGAGGAGAAGTAAGGGTTGTGGGAAGTGATGGAGAAACAGCTGCTGGCACCTGAGAAGACAGAGGAGCACGAGGCTGGGGAAGTACTGCTGGGGGAAATGATTCATGACACTTGAAAAAGATGGCAAGGAAGACTGTCAAGAGTCGACCACAGCAATGGGGGCTTTGCAGTCGGGGTGAGAGAACGGGCTTAACACCCAATATAATAAGGACAAGTAGGAATTTATAGCCAAGGAGCAGGGTAGGGGTCAATAGATAGAAGATTTCTAAGGGGAGACCTCAGGGGCAGCCCAGAGTGATCAGATTCCAAGGATGGGGAGATTTTTGCTAAGCTTACTCAACAGGATTCTTGCTAAAACTGGATTAAGCAGGCTGAGGACAGGCCCAAGGTCAAGGTGTAGTCCAGATGAGGACTCAGAGGAGCCTGACTCAGGTTGAGTCAAGGTCTTTGTCAGAGTAGGCTGGTAGCTTCAGGACGTCACATGGCCAATGGTTCACTGCTTTTTGATTTTCTGGCCCCAGGACAGCTGTGCTGCTGGTGCTGGGGCTAGGGGGGCTCTCTAAAAGAGTCAGGACCTAGGAGGGCATGAGGTCAGGAATACAGAAAGGAAAGCCTTCCTGGAAAGGAAAGAGTTCCTCCTCTGCCTCTGATTTAGGAGCAAAGGTTTTCCTGTTGGGATGACAAGGAGAAGAAGATTCAAGGAGCCAAGAGCCACCAACTAGTCAGTTGGTGCAACAGATGGAGACAGCTGGGCCATGGCAATGTTCCTTCATTATTCATGCACCAATATTTTCTAGACAGTTGCTCTGTGCCAGGCTCAGGGCAAGTGAGACATAAGCCTTTTACATTAGGAGTTCAGAGTCTAGGGGCACAAGTGACTTATCAGAACATCACAGAGTCAGCAGAAATGACCAGGAGATAACAGGATACAATGGAGAGCCATGAAAGGACCACCCAACCCACCTTAGAGGGCTGAGGGAGGCTTACTTAAGGGTTTGCCCTGAAAATACTCACCAGCAGTGCCTGCAGCTGCAGCATTTATCACAAGATAACTCACAGATTATAGTCCTAACTTATCCCAAAGTTTACCATGGAATATTTCACTTTTATTGTTATTTTTGCATCACTCTGGTACAGGGGTTCCCCAGCGGTGGTACATGTACCCCCGGGGGTACGTGCTGGGTCATTTAGGGCTACACTAAAAATAATCAGTAATGGCTAAAAAACAAGTAAAGTAAAAGAATGCAAAATATTAGTAATGGAAAATAAATGGTAAGTTTGAATCACCATTAATGGAGACACTTCAAAATTCGATCACATTAGCAAATGATGATTGGTGAGGGCATGGCTATGAACCTTTCTCCAAAACCGCTCTTCTACCAACCATTACCACAGTTTCAGAGTGATCCATTGGTGACGTTTCAAGAACTTCCCCAGGGAGCTCCCTGACGGTGTAGTGGCTTAAGGCTTCGGCGTTGGCGCTGTCAGCGCTGCGGCCTGGGTTCGATTCCCAGTCAGGGAGCTACCCACATACCAAAAAGAAAAAAGAAAAAAAAAAAAATAACTTCCCCAAACATAAATACACCATAGCCAGAGTGTTTGATAAGTTTAGTTATTAAGTGAATAAAAGTAAGGGCATTGTCTTTAATCGTGATTCTTTTCAAGTAGTTTTTTTATTTAATGTTTAAATAATTGATCATCATTATCAGTATTTAACTGTGTTATGAATATTGTAAAATGAAATGTGTGGTTTGTACTTTTAGTCTAATAATTTTTCCTTCCTAACTTAACAACCTCATTTCCGCTATTTTACGTTAAGACAGGCACTAAAGTGTCAGTATTTAAAAAGAGCTGTTTTAAAAACAAGGGGTACAATTTATAGAAATGGGTGTCAGAGAAGCACACAACTGAGAAAAGGTTGGGAACCACTGCTGTAGTTCAATTAATAGTGATTCCCAACCATTTTCCACTTGTGTACCTCTTTGACACCCATTTCTATAAATTGTACTCCTTGTTTTTGAAACAGCTGCTTTTAAATACCGACACTTTAGTTCAGTGCCTACCTTAATGTAAAATGATGGAAATGAGGTAATAAGGTAGGAAAGAAAAATTACTACACTAAAAGGACAAACCACACATTTAATTTTATACTATTCATAACAGTTAAATGTTGATACTGATGATCAAGTATTTAACAAACTTTTAACTTATTATTAATAATATTTATTTGTGTTATCTGAAAAGTCTAATAATTGTTATGCAGATCACTAGCTGATTGAAACATTGTTAGTGAGATCATTGAGCTTGCTTTGATGCACTTAGTGTCTTGAAATCAGGCTCAAAAGATTCAAGATAACAGTCTTAAATTCAGACTTGCATTAAGCTTGTTGTGGTATTCATTATTTATGAAAATGTAGGAAGAAAAAACTCTCTCCAGTATTTCAGTATTAGTAAATAGGTATTAGTAAAGAGGTATTTGAGTGCCTTCTCACTGAGCTGTTCATATTCCTCACTGACATCTACTCAGAGGATAATAAGATGTTTTCTTTTAAAATTAGAAGTTAAAGAAATATTGGGTAAAAGTTTGGTTATCTGATCTTTTTCATTATTGATAGTTTAGCTCCTTTGAAGAATTCTTCATTGAAGGGATCTGCAATTTAGCAAGTACTTATAAAAGGACACTTTAAGACCTTCCAAATGACTTAACAATATTCTCCATCAGGTTTTGGGATAGGTGCAAGTCATTCTCAGATATGAAGTCGTGCAGAGTTTCAAACACTACAGGCTGACCTCTTTCAATACATGCTTTCTGAAAGTCCAGTTTTTAAATCATTGACTCAATTTTGTCAGTTACTTTGAATATAGTGATTGAGCTATTTTGAAGTCCCAAGTTGGGTTTGTTTATTTCTAGAAAAATATCTGATAAATATGCAAAACTTTGAAGCCAATCACTGTCCTGAAACTTTGGAGCAAGAGGGAAATGATGGTCTTCAAAAGGTACCTGGATTTCATGTCTAAGTTCAAACATCCATGTTAAGTACTTTGCCACTAGATGGACACCTTACCTCCATCTGTAAAAGTCATGTGCTATGAATTCTGTTCATTTCCTCCCACAGTGCTTTCAACAATCTGGAGTTTTAGGGTCGTGACTTAATAAAATCTACAACTTTTACAGCCTCATCAAGAACATCCTTCAGTTCACTAGGAAGAGTCTTGGAAGAAAGACTTTGTCTGTGAATGCAGCAGTGACTCCATGGTGCATGAGGAGCTACTTCTGTAATTTGGCCACATGGGCCTGTAAAACAACCTGGCATAGGCTTGTCTCTGTCAGTGCATACACCACAACAATATTACCAAGTAATTTCCTTTTCAGTGAAATAGCATTGATGGCATTAAAAGTATCTTTGACTGTGGTGCTCTGTCAATGGGTAACAAAGCAACAGGTTTTCTTCAATGTCATTTTCTATCAAGTACCTCATGATGACAATCAAAATAGACAAATCAGCAACATCTACACTTTCATCGACCTGGATAGAACAGAATTTACTTTTTTTAATTCTATTGACTACTACAGCTTCAACATCGTCAGACAGTTTCTGAATTCATCGAGACATGGTATTGTTTGAAAAAGAAATAGTATTGATTTTTCAGGCATGTTCTACCCCAAACATACATGAAACAGTACCCTTAATACAAGTAGACATTAAATGTTTGGTTACAGTGTGGTTTTTACCACATTTAGCTATGCGATAAGGAATACAGTGTGAAGCCTCAACAGCATTCTCATTGTGTTTCTTTCCTGACATCACATATGAAGTAACAGTTGGACACTTTTTTAAGTGTCAAAAATAATTTATTTCCTTGTTTTTATATACAGGATGTTTAGTTTCTAAATGTCCCATGAGTAGAGAGGGTTTCATGCAACCATTGAATAGTTTTCCCCTCACACAACACACAAAGGCTTAGGACAGTCATCATCCCCTACAAATGAAAACCCATGTTTCATATACTCTTCAGAGTATTTCCTTTTCTTCTGTGTAGTACCTGAAGCATGCAGCTTCTTACTACCTCCTGGTGTGAGTGTACTTGTAGCTGCAGAAATGTGTTGAGAAGTACTTGGTGACAAATTATAATCCACATCAAGTTTCAGTTTTTTAACCATTCTTCTGTTCAACCACCGAATCCTAACTGACACACTTAAAAATCACTGACAATAATAACTGAAACTATGTTAAACATTAATCAAAAAACAACTACCTGAAAAGAATCATGATTAAAGACAACACACTTAATTTTACTCAGTCAATAACTAAACTGATCAAACAGTCTGACTATGGATGCATTTATATGTTTGGAAAGTTCTAGAAACATCGCAAATGGATTATTCTGAAACTGTGCATAATGAAGAGCAGTTTGGGGGACGCGTTCATAGCCACGCCCTCACCAATCATCATTGCTAATGTGATCTAATCTTGAAGTGTCTCCATTAACGGTGATTCAAACTTAACATCTGTTGTTCCATAACTGATGCTTTACATTTTTTTTTACTTTACTTGTTTTTTAGCTATTACTGATTGTTTTTTGCATATCCCTGAATGGCCCAGAATGTACTCACTCTTCAGAACTGATGCTCTAGTATATCTATTGTCTTTGGAAACAAATGATATCATTCTATTTATAACATTCTGTTTTCAGTAGTGGTATTTCCATTTACAAAATACAGTAATTCTCTGTCACTGAAAATGTCAAATCATTGAAAATGTAGCATTCCTACTTATGAAAAAACTCATTAAATATAATCATTATATACATTTCTGTTAACATTGAGATTACAGACAAGTTCTGTTTAGAAATAATGCCAAGAAGAGTTTTTATTTTTTATATCACATTGAAAACCAGTCAGCTTTGCTTCAACCTCAAAGAGTGTGTTCATGTAAAATTAAACAAACATGGCAGCGAACTGTACTTTTTATTTTATCTAAATGGGAAATGGATTAAGTAGGGTGCATATCAGCCAAGACTTAAAGAAGAGGAAGAGTTAGACTAGAAGGGGAAAAGCTATTCCAGAAAGCTGTCCAGCTATGAAATGGAGTGTGGCGTAGTTGAGAACTGGATGGACGCACAGCATAGAAAGGTAGCGGGTGATGGCCAGACACGAGGCAGGCTCCAAACCATGGAGGATGCTGCCTGGTGACTTAAGGGTTTTGCCGTCCACCTAAGGAAACCAGGTTTTGGAATAAAAGGTGGATCTAAAGGAGAAAGATTTTCCCTGTCCTCCTAGCCTCTTAAGACACAGAGAAAACTAAGGGGTAGTGGGCCATTCAGATGATAGAGTGTTTATAACAGATGGACAAAGTCAAGTGCCCTGAAACTCAAAGTCTTCAAAAACAAGGTAAATTGGGTTTAGTTGTTATCCTAGTTCTTTCCTTTCTTTCACAGAGGTTATATAGCATGCATATGACCCGTGACTAACTTTTCCTAAAACACCATTTTTGTGTCTTATTTATCCACTCAAGAATCTTCTGAGGCTCCCCACTGCTTACCTCATCAAATTTGAGTTTCCCTTTGGGTTTTAAGGTCCCCCATTAACTAACTCACCTTTTTTTTTCCTATTTTCCAAACTAATGTGGAACTCCCTATGAGCTTTCTCAACATCAACACATGTACTGATCACCTTAGAAGATGGAGACCCTGCACTTGGAGCTTACATGTCATTGGAGAGAATTTCACAGCCTAATATAATAAATCAAAGTGTGAGAAGAATGGGGCTGCCTCAGGAGACCAGAGAAGGGAGAAAGCTGCAAGGAACCCTATACACCTGTGCATCCCACATCTGTGCCTTTGGAACCAGCTTGAGGTCTGGTGGCTGACAAAGGAAATGATATCAAAGGAATAAAGATGGATTCTTGATCATCAATGTGAAAATGGACAATCAGTAAAGCATACTGTAAAGAATAAGGTCCTTGGAGCAACACATACTAGCTGTTGCCTTACAACTGCCAACCTGTCTGTCCCCCACCCCCACACACTCATTCCCCATGACATCCTAAGGCAGGAGCTAAGTGTGGAGGTCATGGGGGCATAGAATATCTAGGAGACAGAACTGACCCTCTCTCAGGGGTACTTATTCCTCCCTCACTCGCACACCTCACGTCACCCCGTGTGGCCCCGGAGGATGGCTGGTTAGTCAATGACAGGTAAGATTCCTCAAGGGAGGAACAACCTAAGACAGGCACAGTCACACAGGGGCCAGCAGGAGAGAGCTTGAGCTCTACAGAGGTGAGGCACAGCCCCTCCCCTTCTCTGAGGTTAATCCCTTGCCCCCTGGCTGACCTGCTTCCCACTACAGCTTAGCCTGAGATCTGCTGGGATGAGCTCAGCCATTCCCTCCTTGATCTGAGGGAATGAGCTCAGCCATCCCCTCCCTTAATGGACACCTTGCCTTGGGGATACATACGTGTGTGTAAAGGCATAATACGTGCTGGAACACAATGGGGACTTTCGGGAACAGCCCTAAAGTGTGATAATCTCAGATCTTGGAAAGAGGAAGGTTTTTACTTCCCCATACACACCTTACACACCTTGTGTGCTCACCAATAAAAGCCACGTGGTGACCCGATTCGGGGCTCTTTCAGTCCATGAGGCTGGAGCCCCTTGGTCCCGCCTGAAACTTATTTTTGGCTGCTGTGTTTACTCACCTTGCACCGCCCTTCTTCCTCCACCGCCTGCGTCATGCAGGACGCTACATAACCCCTCTGAGCCTCAGTTTTTCTTGTGTACAAATCTGATGACCATATCTAACTTGTAAGGTTATCATGGACAGTAAGTTAAATGAGACACGATATGCAAAGTACTCATGGTACCCAACACAATACCTAGCAGATAGCTCTCAATAAGCAATAGTTACTGGTGCTCATTATGATAGTATTCTGAACAACTGTATAGAAAGCTTTGTAGTGAGACGTATGTCTCAGGACTCCTCTATTTCTCTTCCATGTACCAGTTCTGTGGCTTTGAGCAAGTTCCTTCAACCTCTCTGTTCCTCATCTTCTTTATCCATAAAATGAGAATAACAGTATCTACTGCAGATGTCACTATGAAGACTATTCCTATTAGTACCACGTTAGGTCTAAAACGAGGAGGGAACTGATGTCCAGAAGAGGATAAAGAAGAGGAAAGTTGTGCACCTTTCCCTGGGCTTAGAAGGAGCTGCTACCTGCCCTCGCTTCTCAGTGGCACTGGCATATAAGTAGACAGACAGTGGGACAGAACACAAAGTCGGGAATACCATGCCCCGCCCCCCAAGTCTGTGGAGAAAGGTGCTTGTTCTGTTGCGGAACGTTCTACCCGCTCTCCCGTCGGGAAGACCCAGCGGCACTCGGAGCACTTGCAAGTTCAGGCTGTTAATTCCACGCCGGCGGGCCCAGAGGAGTTGCCTCCAGAGTCTGAGCCCCAACAAAGGCGGGGTAGGGGGATTACAGTGCAGCACGTCCGTGGTGACAGCAGTTTCCGGTGCACGCAGGCTAGGGCGGGCGGGGACAGGGTTCAGGGGGAAGAACCAGGAAGTGACTCAGTCGGTGCGGGGCGGGGGGCAGGGCGGGGGCAGACTAGACTATTGGCCATGTTGGGAGGCAATATTTCTCTACAGTTCAATAAATGGAGCTGAGAGCACTGGGCAGCCATTTGGAAAAGCTGGCTCGACCCTCCATCCTCCTTGATGAGGAGTGAAGAACTGGGCACATGGGGTACAGAGGTGGGTCAGAGACTCATACCCTCCATGCTTTTGTAATTTTGAAATTAGAACTACTCAAAAGCATTACCTACCATAAAAAGTTAAAGGCAGGGAAAGAGACAAATAAGTCTCCAGAAGTGATGGAAGTTAGGTGGTCCAGGAGCAGAGCCTGTAATTCCACAGATGAGACTGGTTTCTCTGGTTACTCTGTCCTTACAATAGACCACACAACACAGGAAGGTCAGGGTCAGCCTAGAAAAGGGTCCTAGAGGATGTGAGGTCCCTCTTGCCATTGGACATTAGGCCATAACATCAAAGCAAATTCAAACACACTCTGGGAAGGGAGTACAGTGTCTGTGGCCCCATTTTCCCAGAACCACTGTTAAGTTTGCCAGATTGGCAGAGATCAGAGATACTTGAAGGACTAGGATCCTGGACATACAAGTTTTAAGGGGTGCTACTGAAGTTGTCAGACCCAAAGAAAGCCGGAAGAGCAAAAGGGCAGAGGGAGCACAGTGGGATCTCAAAGACAGAAGTCCTGAGCATTCACTGAGGGAGGGCAGGAAAAGTAGGAGACACACGATGCATTTTCCCACGACCACCCTCTGCTGGGCCTTGTCTTTGAGGCATCAGACCTCCCAAAGAAGCTAAAGCTGCACATAACGGTTGCAGAAAATTCTCTCAGGCTCCATTGTCCTCAGCAGTGATTTCAATTGCCCAATAGTTTACACACATACCACACCCCCCCATATTTGAAAGGCACATGAAACTCTTCACCCCCACTGAGACAATCCAGGGGAATTATGGGTTCCAAAGCTCTCCTCCCTCCCTGAGTGCACCCTGCTCCACAGAACAGGTGGCCTGTCTCAAGTGGCCCGGCCTTTTATTTGTACCCACCACTGGCACCTCCTGAGAGGATTCACCTTACATGGCTGATGGTTCCCCAGTGGGTTACAGGTCATAAGCCAGAAAGAAAAGGAGGGCAAAATCAATGCAGCCCATAAACTCTCATCCCCTTGCCTCTCCACTCTCCAAGGACCAGAGTCTAATTCTACTGATGTGGAAAGCACTGCCCAGGAACTGTTTTCTTATTTTCTGATTATAAAAGGAGAACACTATTTCTCATCCTGGGTTTTACCGTAGAGATTAGAAACAGTGACGGTATCCTTACAGAAATACCTAAAAATACAGAATGGAAATTAAAAAATAAAAAAACAAATCAAATACCAATTATCCTACCACCCTGGGTAGTAGTTACCATGTTGATGCATGTTTTCAATATTTTTATTAAAGCCTGGTTTATATAATTTGAATTTTATTAAGTACATGCATTTAATATATAGCAACATCAAAATTATATCATTTGCTGATGGACTTAAATTCTTTAGTAGTTTTGAGTAGTTGCATAATATTCCATCTAGAGGATATCTGATATGCTGAAACTTATTTAGTGAATCCCATAATGTTGGATACATTTTTAGTCAGTTTTTTCCTGATATAAATAATACTCAATAGATAATGTTTTACCTAAAGCTTGATCTACATAAATTCCCAAAATTTATGACTATTGGGTTAAAGGGTATAAACATCTTTAAGCCACTACATGGTATCAAACTGTCTGCAAAAAACATTGTATCCATTTTTACTCCCCCAGCCAATGGTAGATTTTTACTTTTATTCTCTATATCAAACTATGAACCACTTCCCAGCTGAGCTATATTATCCCAAAGAAAGGTGGCGTTCTATCAGCCTGTGTGCCCATGGAACTGATCAGTTTGTGGCGAGAGGCCGATCTGGATTCCAACCAGACAGGAGAAAAATACTGGGCTTGTGCTTTTTGATCACCAGTCTCCATTGACCCTATTTCTGCTAATAACTGTCTAGGGATCCACTGAGTGCATTTTTTCCCTTGACAGCAAATATGTGGTGTCTTTTCCCACACTAATTGTCTGATTCTCTAACACCAAGTGGGTGTCCTATAATTTAATTCAGTTCTGACACTAACTGACACGGGCCAAATGAAAGAGCCCCTCACTCTAGGGGCTTTTAGTCCCCTCTTCCCTAGTGCCTTAGCTCCCCAACTTTACCTTTTTTCCTAGTCCCTAGTCTTAATTGCCCTCACAATCTGCTTTTCTACCTCTCTAGACTTAAACAATAGATTGTTACTCTCAAACTTAAACAATAGGCTGTTAACCTGGTTCTCCCAGGACATCCTTTGCCCAGGCTTTACTTCATCATTCAGAAGAACTTGTGATTTGTGTTTGCTAATTGTATTCCCAAAAGGTCCCCTGTCTCCAGCCTCAGTTAAGCATCCTGGAATTTGTGATGTGTGCTGGCAAAACTTGAGTTAGTTGTGCTTGCTAGGCTGTAAGGAATTATCCCGGAGCCTGTGATCTGT